>OY979718.1:59044563-59059563 GCA_963855995.1 Muricea muricata | reverse complement strand
TTAATTAGAGAAATAATAATAATAATAATAATAATAATAATAATGATAATAATAATAATAATAGTAATAATAATAATAATGAAAACTTTATTGAAATATACGTTTTACTTATATATACAATTGTAAATCTCACTGTTAGTAAGTGAGAGTTAAATACCGAGAAGGAGGGCTGTATGTCATATACAGCCCGCGAGGACGCGCAGCGTCCGAGCGCTGTATATGACATACATCCCGACTTTTGAGGTATTTAACTAACTTATTTTATTTTTGAGGAGGTTTTCTAGTAGAATCTTTCGACGTTAAACAATTTAAGTCGAAATTCGTCGAGATTTTTCCCCAAGTTTGATCTAATTATTTATTCAAGAACTTTATCTGATATACAGCCCGCGGTACATCAAAGAAAACCGACTCAAATATATAATAAGGTAATTTACAACTGGCTACACGAATCACATAAAACGACAAATACAAGTACTAATAGTAGGAATAATGATTTAAATGGCTATACATGCAATGTTTTTAATACTAATACTTTAAGAGTTGGGGTTCAGCCCATTCTTTATTTCTACAGCAGAAAATATAGTAAGTTCCTCTGATGGCATAGGACATTATCTTCTTTATACAGTATCGTTGATAGTTTTTATCCAGTCCTAAAGTGTCTAACATTTCTAAAAACGTACGGCATTCTTTGTCAAATACCCCAGACAACTAAGCAATGGACATCATTTTTTTCGCACAATATTGTTGATCCTTTTTATCTAAACCCAACGTATCTAGCATTCTAAATAACGTAGAGCATTCTTTAACCAAGACACCGAGAGAACTTACTGAAACATTTATAAATTCAACTGTTTTAAACTGTTTATTTAGATTTTCTATTAAATCTTTGTATTTTGCATGTTTACGTTGAACGTTTTTGCGCAGGTTCGTTTCAATTACTCTATAACACACAATAATCTAATCTATATATGCACAAATGATATTAAACATTTAAAATTTCATTAAATCGGGATTTGTCCATTCTTTGTTGCGACAACAAAAGATATAGTAAGATGTTCTAATGCAGATGTTAATAATTTTCTTTATACAATATTTAGTTTGAGTTTCACTAACATCAAGGTCATTGAGCATTTTCAAAAATGTAAAAGATTCCTTGTCAAAAACGCCAAGTGCACTAATAGAAAGATTGATGAATTGAACGGATTTAAAATGTTTCTTTTGCTCCTTAATAACATTCATGTATTTAGCCTGTTTACATTTACTATTATTTCTAAGATTAGTTTCATATCCCACAGTTAATTCAATAATATACAAACAGTTGTCTTTCGTCGTTAGGAGCAAATCAGGCCGATATTTGTCACCAGTTACAATTGAAGAGTTGAGAAATCCAGGAAGGTCAACATAAAGCTTTTTGGAATGTATAGGTTGTACAATATTATTGGCAATGAAGTTAAGTACTGAGTCGTGTCTCCAAGTGAAACGATTTAAATATGAGTTACAACCAGCTACGACATGTAACAAGGATTCAGGATTAAGACAAAAAGAGCAATCAGCTGTCAGAGATAAACCCCATTTTGCAAGGTTTCTGCGGGTCGGAAGGGTGTTGTTTATGTAGCGGATCGTGAAGTTAAAAATGTTTTTTGGGAGCTTTGATTGACAGGCTGACCAGATAATATTAACTTGAGATAGGGAGAATTTTTTCACGCTGGAAAAGAAGGATCCTTGGGATGTTAAATGGTTTTTAAGCTTATCTTCTTGACTCGATCGAAACTTTTTAATGACTTCTTTTAATGATCTACTTTTTAATAAGTATCATATTGAATATTAGTGTGATTACTTGTTAATTTCCAGAGATGATAGACGGAATCATTAGGTGATGACTTTAGTGCATTTCGAAGAGTTGATTGACATTGTATAAATTTTATCGATGGGGGAATAATATCAAGACCAAATTTGTTATAGTTTAGGAATACGTTACTCAAAGTTCCTGATACTGGTACATCAAGCCACTTGCGAATATACTGAATCACAATAGAATCAATGTTCTCAACAATCCATACTTTGGATAAGGGTGCAACAGTTAGGTGCCAAGATAATTTAGACAGGACATATCGACAGTAAAGATGTAATTTATTTTTCGGGTGCAAGGGTTTGAGGTCAATGTCACTCATCAGATCGTCAATAAGAGTGATTAGTTCGGATTTGTGTTTATTGTTAGACATGCTAAAGTCAAAGTATCTTCCCAAGTAGCAAAACGTCTCTCCCAATTTTGTGGTTGGTATTACACTGCTGTTAATGAAAAGCTAGTGGTAAATATTGTATTGATTTCGTTACGGCTTTCTTTATACCAAAAGTGCTGCATTTATCCACTCGAATAATCGTGTCTGACCACTGACACCATAAAGAAAATCGGTTTAGAAGATGCTGGTTTTCGGTTTCAAGACTAGTGATTACAGAAGCATCGTCAGCAAATTGAAACCAATGGATTGGATTTAGAAGTTTATGTGAAAAGCCAAACTGACGGTAATGGTCGGATTTGATGTGTTGTATGAAAGTATTAAAACAGAGATTGAATAACAATGGACTTAAGCCATCTCCTTGTAACACTCCAATAATAATAATAATAATAATAATAATTATAATAATAACAATAACAATAACAATAATAATAATAATAATAATAATAATAATAATAATAATAATAATAATAACAATAATAATAATAATAATAATAATAATAATAATAATAATAATAATAATAATAATAATAATAATAATAATAATAATAATAATAATAATAATAATAATAATAATAATAATAATAATAATAATAATAATATAATAACTTTTATTAAAATATACTAAAAATTACGTACAATTTAAATAGTTTAAAAAGAGTAGGTCCTTCCTATTAAAGTTCCATATTTTCTTCTCTGGATTTTTTGAAAGTCAAAAATTAATAAAAAAAATAAATAGATAAAAATAAAATTAAGAAAAATTAAAAATAGGGGATAGGATAGAGTCAATTTGAAAATGCTCTAATATTATCCAAGTTCATATCATGGTCAGTAATGTTTAATGGTGATCGTCTTCTTGACCTTGACCCTCTAAGACATAATATGGCCGAACGCAGAATTGCAAAAGACACTTTTGCTCTGATCCAGGATATGGTATTGGCATAGCTTTCGGCTTTCTTGTCAGCGACTAACTCAGCCAATCTGCTGTGGTACCTCAAACACTCAGCTGCCATACCACCTGTTGTCGTAAAGACAAGGGGGGTGAATGTTCCATGCTCAATTTCCAAAACTCTGCTTGCATATTGACGTTTCTTCTCGTTTTCGTGTTGCCTGTATATCTGATTTGGTTGCAAATCTTTATAAGAATCAGCATTTGGATGGCACACGCGAACGTCGAAGAATGCCGATTGCTTTTCCCAGAATCCACGGGCATGGATATCCAGACGTGCATCTGGGGCCTTATTTGCACCGTCATTCAGTATCTCACCAGTAACTTTTTGAAGTACTGGCTCCACCTCAACATCATTGCATACAGTACTTAACAGCTCCGCTTCCAAATCACGGAGCTCATTGTGACGTTGTATAATGAATCCACCTCGACGGCAGATCATTGCATGATCTACGGTGAATTGATCACCGGATGTGCAGACAGTTGGCATGTCTGCTATTTCCCAGTCATACCGTAATTTAACTGCATCTCTGAATTCTCTTTTGTTAAGATTATAGTGTAGCTCTGTAAGGGGAATCACGGTCAGCCAATTTGATGATCCTTTCTCAGTGGCTAGTTCGACAGCTCGCTTTGTCTTTATCGGTATAGATTGTTTTACCTGCTCGAATCTCTCAGTTATATAATCATCCTTCTGTTTGCGTGTGCTCAGCAGCACTGTTCTTATTTCATGAACATCAGGAGGTTGATGGACTTGCTCCATGATTTGCTTCACGAGGGGCTCCGTAACTTTGACTGAGGTCTCATACTGAGAGGCCGAACACTCAACTGGATTTGTAAAACCAAGTCCTCCCATACGCATAGGGAGACTGAGCAGTTCACGTTCTCCTTCACTTAGCGTATGATCTGTGACAGCTGGTATTAGAACATCCGTTATAGCGCGCTCAAGAGGTTCCAATAAATCTTGAATATCGGGAAGTGTCCTTAGGAAATATGTCCAACGGTGGCGTAAGCCAAACGTAAAGGCTGCATAGCACGCCTGAGGCACTGAGCTTTATTACATCTGGAGAAAGCATCGCGCCGCCATCTTTGAAGCCATTTTAATGGCGGCGATTTGCAAAATTGGTTCCCGATTGGTTCCCGGCTACAGGTAGCTACCACTGAGCCAAAATGCGATGCTATACGTCCGGCAAAGCTCTTCGCCCCCCTGGTTTTTAACAAAAAATTGTTTACGAGATAGCGAGAAAAAGGAAATTATCTTAAAATATTTTGGTTTCTTTGAATATATTTTTATACTACATTTGCTTAACGGTGAAAAAAGGTGTTTGCCTTACTTGTCGGAGCAAGAATCTACTATAAATGCAGGGGAATTCCTCTTTCAGGTATGTTTCACACAACATACACTTTGTATTTTGCATACAATATTAATACAGACACGGCAACACGCTTCGATGTTTGTCCTGTTTGATAATAAAGTGTTTTTAGATCACACAAACCCTTAGGTCTTATATACAAATGGTTAAAGATTATTGACATAGTTTTTCTTCTTCTGAGCATTGTATTTTTATTGCTAGCTTCGTTTTGTTTTGCTGAAGGCTGTTGCATTACTTGCATATGTTAGCCTAACATTCCTGGACTCAGCAGCATCTTTATGCAACTCTTTCCGGCTAAGCTGCTTATGTAGAAAGTAGATACTACCAGAAGATTTGAAGAAAGTACACACTCGCTTTGTTTTAGGTTTGTACCTGCCAGTATATGCGCAAATCCAATACCTGAGAAAAAAGTCAGCTGTAAAAAAGGGAAAATATCCAGGACATGGCATAAGAGGTTTTGTTTTCCAAATGCACCAAGGTAACTCACACTTTACATTAATTAACAATCTGAAGAAATTTAGAAGTGACAGGGTCCAGAAAACTGCATGTTTTCATTGTTAAGTTTTGTATTAGCCATTGATGCCTTTTAAAGATACAATTATAGTTGACTGCATGTGCATAGAAAATTAGACATTTCAAGACCAAATACAGGGGCCCAGTGTTGAATGGGGTCACTCTGTAAAAATAAAATTGTGTAATTATAATTGTAAAGTATCATTGACTTATCAATATTTAAGAGAGTCCTTGATAGTTCAACCCTTATAGAATAAAGGCATTTGCTTTTCTTTGTGTATCCTTGTGTTGTAAAGGCAAAAATGTACTACAATATACTAATATACTTGTTAATGTTTTCTTATTTTGTAGGACCTATCTACTGTAAGAACCTCACCTCAACATGGCATAAAGCATACATATGTAAAACAACAGAGGCAGAAATTTTATCATGTCATATCTATGATATGATGAATAATTTAATAAAATGTCAAATTCTATATTGTACAGTAGTCACTACTATTCTTAAAGTTACATTGCTAATGTTAAGCTAGTAATGACACATGTAAAAAGCCAAATTAAAAAAGTTCAAAATTAGTCCTGCATTAATGCTGTCTCCAATTTCCAACAGATACTTTGCATGTATTTTAGACATTCTCCTAGAATACAAAAACAACAGGTAAGAGTCTGCACAAACCAGGTGTCAACTTTACAATGTTTACCAGAAACAAAAACATAACATTGACAAGAAAGGATGTGAAATGATACACATTGGCATCACCTAGGGGATGGTGGTTGGATATAGGATTCATGTAATCAGCAGAAAATTGTATTAGGAAAATGATGACTTTGACTCCCCTTCCTTAAAAAGGCATAGGACCCACAAATCAGGGTGAGATGTGTTTTTTTTTGCAGACATGTGTCAATTTGTGCCAGAGTAGAAAATGTATGTATTTTACTGTCTGATTGCATACAGGGTGGTTAACTTTACAAACTGTGTGTCAATGTACCTGAATAAAAGAGCTAATTTGGCAGAAATATGGAATTTTTAGAGGGTCCTGAAAAGGGTAAACTGGGAGGTAGGAAATGCATATTTTTGCTAGGAAAATAGGATTCCATGCACTGGGACTTCCCACAAAACAATAGAAAATTTTGTGCACTTGGACAACGGGATTAGTAGCCCTTCAGGACCCTGTTTTTATAATTCAAAGATATAAAATATACCAGAAGGCAATTTCAACTTCCTACATTCAACTGATCCAAGTTATACATAACATAAATCTGTACATTCAATGTAAGACTGTAGAGTATATTCAGGCGCCAAGCTTACAAATTTTATATAGAACAACATTGAACATGAAAATTGAAAAAATAAACTTAAAAGAAAGAAACTCTAATTTTCAAATACCTGTTATTAAAATACAAAACTTCAAATAGTTCAGGCTGGTGTTCCTCATCAAAAATCTTGCAATTGTCGACATTTTCAAGACTTTATTAATTTTCCGTTCCTTTCCAAGGCCAAGTATATAATGAATAACTTGTACATCTTTGAATAAATCGTAAAAGTCCCAAAAAATTGATCAAAACCATTCTCATGGACAAAAAAATTCACTGCGAAAAAGATCAACATCACATCCAGGGGGGTGTGAAAACGCCCGCGGGCTCAAAATTGAGCCTGGCTAGCGGTTACTACCTTTAGCCGTTGCCATAGATATGGCGTCAAATGGCGTGAGATGGCGTCAAATGGCGTGATGATTCGTCAGAAATCGGCCATGTTTTTGGCTTCAACTGCTTGACTGAACAGAGATTGGCGTGCTCTCTCCAGATGTAATAGAACTCAATGGTCTGAGGTTGTGATATGGCAAATTCGGCAAGCCTGGTGACTTCATTTACCCATCCCTCCACTTTCTCACCAACATATTCATCAAGAAAGGATCTCGATCCTAAAGCTGCGCCAAGATGACTATGACCATCGGTCGTAATATTAATAGATGTATCCCTGAACATTTTCAAGGCAGCTTGTTTTCTGTCAGGTTTGACGACCAACCAGCATTTTTCGGCCTTTGGAAAATAACCAAGGGCAGGGCCATTATCTGATAACTCGTCCCACCATATTCTGACGTCTTGAAGGAGACCAGCCCCAGTTGCATCGTCAGCGAACCAGCACTGTTTTGCTTCTGTAGAGACATGTAGCTGCGTTATTAATAGCTGAAGGCTAAGGGCGTACAGGCTCATAGCAATAGGATCACCCTGCGTTGTACCTTCTGCTGATGTAATTTCTTCCCCGCCTGTAATGAATAGCCGCGCAGGTCGTCTGTAGGTATTAATTACGTAGGTTGCCAAAGATGGACATAGAACTTGAATATTATGTAATGCTGCAGCTCTGTTCAGGGAATTAAAGGCGTTGGATGCATCAACTAGCAGAACTGCGTCTGTCGTATCTGCGTCAAAAATATTACGCATGGCATGAATCGCAGCTTCGCTGCCGCTCTTGTGTCCCGCACACATCTGTAGTGAGCCACTCGCATCAATGACGTCAGGTTTTGTCACTTGCATCACGCACTTTCCCATGACCCTCCGTATAACCTCACCGACTCCGATGGGCCGGACGGCACCCTCTCCTTTGTCGAGCGGGATAAGTCGGTTCGCTAATAATGCCTCCACACCGACAGGATCGATATATTCAGTACACAGGCGTCTGGTCATAGTAGCTATAGCTTCACACAATTCAATCCAAAGTATAATAATAATAATAATAATAATAATAATAATAATAATAATAATAATAATAATAATAATGATAATAATAATAATAATAATACTAATAATAATAATAATAATAATAATAATAATAATAATAATAATGATAATGATAATAATAATAATAATAATAATAATAATAATAATAATAATAATAATGGAAACTTTATTTATTTGATTTACTATACTTACATTGATAAACCTCACTTATAAAAGGTAGTCTATCTATGTCTACTTGAATAATGTTTGGTTATATATATTAATAAAAAATAATACTAATGATGCTTTTTTTTACATTTTGGACACTACTCAAATCTTTAAAAGTTCTGGGCTAGTCCAGTCTTTGTTTCGCTGACAGAATATGTAGTAAGATGCTCGAATACAAGTAGAAATAATTTTCTTTTTAACGTATCTAATATGCTGTTCATCAAACTTCAAATCTTTAAGCATATCAATAAATGTGTTCGCCGATTGACCAAATACCCCTAGCGAACTTATGGATACATTAACGAATTTTACTTTATCAAAGTTATTTTCTTGATCAGAAATAAGTGGCAAGTATTTTTTCAGTCTTCGATCTGAGTTAATTTTTAGATTCGTTTCAAAGCCTACAGTCAGTTTCAAAATATATAATAAATAATAATAATAATAATAATAATAATAATAATAATAATGAAGTTACATAAAGAGAAAAAAGTTACATAAAGAGAAAAAAGAGAAATATTTCATGAATATTAAAATCTTATGGCATTAAGACTGATATTCCTAATTAAAATCTAGAATCTAAAATCTAATATTAATAATGTTGCGGACTAAGATTATTCTCGATCTTTAGCTTTGTTCAAGAGATAGTTCTTAGTATGTTTGCTAAATCTAGTAAAAGTTTCACAATTTTTGATTTCATTAGGTAATTTATTATACAGTTTGGAGGCTGTATCCTGAAAAGTTTCTTTAATTCGACGAATTTTTAATTTTAGGTTACTGGAATGACTAGATCTTAAGTTTCTCGCTTGTTTGTTTACTTCCAAGCTCACGTATGAGGGCCAAGATGAATCGTATAGCGCTTTGTATGTGGTTTTTAGGATGTGCCATTCTCTACGTTCTTGAATTGGGAGCCAGCCTAATTTAATGGTATCTTCTAATGTTGCGTAGTGTCCTATGACAAAACTTGCAGCTGCATTTTGTACTCGCTGAAGACGCTTTATTAGATATTGAGGAAGTGGGTCAAATACAACATCGTTATAATCTAGTTTTGATAGGACCAAGGCTTCCACCAGTTGCTTACGAAGTTTATAATCTACAAAGTGCTTTATTTTCCTCAATATACTAAGTGTTCCATAACATGAGGATGAGGTAGCATTCACACGCTCATTTCATTTTAAGTGTTCTTGAAAATGTACTCCAAGAAGCTTTTTAGATTCAACTCTTTTCAGCATATTGCTAGATACATTTATGTTCAGATTTCGTTCTCTTAAGGAATGAACACTAGCCATTTGTGGAGTTGAAAATAGCATTACCTCTGTTTTCTCTGGATTAAGCGCAAGGTTTTACTGTGATGGCCAAGTAGTCAAGTCTGTCAGATTAGCAGATACTGATGACACACAATCTGAAAGATCTTTTACATGACAATGTGAATACAAAGATGTATCATCAGTATATTGCATGCGAGAAATGTCAGGATGGATGGACTCTTTTAAATCGGATACATATAAATTAAAAATTATAGGTCCGAGTATGGAGCCTTGTGGGACACCAAATTGAACAGCAGCAGTTTTCGACTGATGTTGGTCTATCTGTACAAATTGTCTTCGATTAAATAAATAGGTGGCCATCCATTTCATAAAATTATTAGAAAAACCAAGATGATTCCTTTTCCGCAGCACAGTTTTAAAATTTACAGTGTCAAACGACTTCGAATAATCGGCCATAACCATCAGGGTCAATTCCCCTTTTTTCATTGCATAAATGATGTCATTACGGATTTTCAAAAGAGCTGTCGTCGTAGAGTGTCCTTTTCGATACCCAACAATATTCTCATCCAGGATTTTCTCAGTTTCCGGATAGTGGACAATCTGATTGCCCACAATTTTTTCATAAACCTTTGAGAGTACAGGTAAGATGGCTATGGGTCGCAATTCATCATGATTTGTTGGTGTTTCAGTCTTAGGAATAGGAGATATTCTGGAAACTATCCGAGCATCAGGAAACATTGATAGATTTATACTGTCATTGATTATTTTTGTCAAGGGTCCAGCTAGATCATCAGCGACAAGTTTGATGTATTTGGCAGGAATTTTGTCAGGACCTGTTGAACAATCGGCTCGTAACTTGCATATCTCCTGGTAAATTTCACTACGCTTAACATAACGTAGGCGGAACTTATAGTCTTCTTTATCAGTATGAGCCGTCAATGAATCAATATATTTCAATAAATTGTCTGTAGAGTTTGCAATCGAACCCGTTACACGATGACCAGTGTTTACAAAGTATTTATTGAGATTATTGTTCATTAAGAGACAATATCCCAACGGTGGAATGATAGCGATTGTATCTTTTGGAAGATACTTAGTGCGATACAGGAGATGGCAGACCGAAGCAATGGTGAGTGTTGTAAACGGATCGATGTCTGTGACGTTATGAAACAGTTCGCGAAATTCTAGGCAACACCGTCGGAGAATATCGATATCGGAACGACAGAACGTTACAATCTCTTCTTGGAAGTTAAACACGTAATTACTTTCTTTCTTCATCGTGTGCCATGCCATAAACGTTTCTGTCTTTTGGATTCATCCCGTTTGGGTTGTAGTAGGGTGTGGATGGAATGGGACCAATGTAATTCTCGTTTTCTTTCGGCGAAGGCAGCCGATTCGATGTCGTTGTCGAATCTCCAAACACCTCTGGTTCCAACACTTTGGTTCGAATTTTAGGGGAGGGTAGAAGCGGCCCCCAAACCATAAGTGCTAACCCTGTATCTTCGAAACAGACCATCAAGAGTAGTACCACCGATTTACATATATATGCAGCATGCTCTGCTGTTGCACTAAAAATTGTGGTTGAATTATCACCAGGTAGGCAATATTGCGATGCGTACACGCATCTATATATAGGCTACTGTTACTAACGTGCTGTACAAGTTTTATCTTAAAGATCAAAATATAATTTGTCTGATCATTTATGCAATTAGCGAACAACATTTCATTATTGCTTATTGTCTCTATAGTGCCTCAGCGATAATGGTGTCATGCGACATTAAACAATTAATGAATGAGATCGAGCAGCGTATGAGGAATTATTAAGGCAGAGGTTTGTGCTATCTGCCAAAGGCTGAGGCAGATGACACAAACCGAGGCCTTAATAATTCCTCATATCCTGCGAGAACCGAATTCAATAATTGTTTTATATTATTACTTTTTTGAAAATATTTCAAACTCAGTTTAAACGTTTGCTTTGCAAGTAAGAAGACACAAGCTGCTAATGATGAAACAGGCATGAAATTGTTTGGATAATAAGCCAATCAGACTACGAAAAAATATTCTTAAAACAATTGTCAGAATACAAGGTCAGTCAATATATGACGAAATGAGTCATAATGTCGTATATTTGTTTTCATAATGTCTTATATTTATTTTCAACCCCAAATTTGGGCAACTACCAAGCTATGAACTACCAACTACCGGATATGATGATTTCATCTTTAGCCCTTAATTAACCAATCTAAACTCCTAAAATATTTTCAATAAATAATAATAGATTTAAATAGCGATCTGTTAAATTCAATGATATATATTGAGCGCCTAGCTGGGGCCGGTTGTATAAAACTCTTTATTACATTCATTTTGAAATCAATGGTATTTCCAGCATTCTGATTGGTCAAAAATAGTGCGATTAATCCCCAAATCGCATCATTTTGGGTGCGATTAAAGAACTGCTCATTAGTCGTATCTTTTTTGGTCCCAATTGCATATGGCTGCCGAGTCTAGCCAACAAAACAAATCAAACTGCATGCATTCAATTTACCAAATAAATTTTAAAAACATCTGATCACGGTGACAAAAGAGCAAAATAAACAAATTTCATATCACCTATACCATTTTCTCAGGCAGTCAAAGGCTAGTACACAAGCACTGAAAAACAGATAAAACACTAGCTAAGTTGCCAAACAAATCAAACGATGCTACACATTACAGAAATAAAACCTTTGTGAATAACATTGAATAACTAGTACAAGCTCGAAATGCAATATGGCAGCGAAAGTAAGTCCAGATAAATTTAATACGTTTTAGCTCAAAAATCCGTTGTTGAATCCTGTTAAATCGCGAATAAAGCTGATAGAATGTTTAAACTAACCTTGCTATTCCTTTGGCCAAGATTTTATGCACAAACAAGTTCATTATCTTCTCCATTTGTTAAATACCTGTGCAAATATGTCCTTCGATTTTGTTCGCTTGTTGCTATGCTACCGCGCCAAAAAAGAACCGGAAGGAAGGCGGGAGGTGTGTCTTGTTTTAGATTTCAAAATGAATGTAATAAAGTGGAAATTGCACTTCGTGTCGTGCAATTTTGGTCTGAAATCAAACTTGTGATTACAAATCGCACTCCCGCTTCGCGGTCGTGCGATTTTGTAATCACGCGTTTGATTTCAGACCAAATTGCACTCCACTCAGTGCAATTACCATTATTAATCACTTTTTTAATCACTGTTTTGTAGTTAAGTAGTGATTAAGTACAAAATACGTTGTTCTGATTGGTTGACGTTTTCACTAATCATAGTTAACTTTAATCACTTTTTTATACAACCGGCCCCTAGTTAACTAAATTTGGACATGCATGTTTGATCAGAATTTACAAGGTCTTCTCCAAAAATATGGGATTTTAAAATTCGTAGCACCAGAAACCTACTGTATGCTAAATTGTTTATTTAAAAATAAACTTGTACATACATTTAAAAATGTAATTACACTCAAAAGCAACTTCAAGATCTTGTTCGATAGAGTATGATTAAATATTATTCAAATTTCAATGAAATCCAAACAAAAGCTCGCGACTGGGTTCGAACCACTAGACCATATGTTTGCTATAAAGCCCGTTTTCCACTTCAACCGTATCGTAGCGAAACGTAGCGTATTTCATTGTGTCCATATCATTAGTTCTGCCTGAGTGTTCACGAAACAATGAAATACGGTACGTTTCGCTACGATACGATTGAAGTGGAAAACGGCCTTTACGCACTTGCAGCTTGGTTTAAATTGTCTAAACGTTTTTGTTTTTTAGCCTATAATTAATTCTTAACCATGACGAAAAGGAAAACGGTTCAGAGCAAGGGAATGACGCTCTGTTATCGACTTACTGTCTTACAACACTTTGCCTTGATGACCGGACTATGTTGGTTATTACACTGACTCGTCCTATTCGGTTTAAATTATATACCGATTTTTAACCGAATGAGCTACAAAAATGGCCTTAAACAATTCAAACCACGTGACAAGAGTGTGGACTGTGCCACTGTGGTAGCTAACATAGTCTAGTGGTTAAGACAAAATTTCTCAATCAACGAGGCTGGGATTTAGACCCACCCTTTGCGAGTCAACGAGGGTAAGTTTTAAATCAAATTTTTTTATGTTCTCAATTAAGTGTAGTGTTTGACAATAGTATCAACCTTTCATTCAAAAGTTTGTTTTTAAGGAATACAGTGACACTTGATTCATTTCACAGGTATAAAAAATTATATTTTTAGGTGAACCATAAAATTTGGGACAAAGTGACAAACAGTAGCCCACAGTCGTCTTATTATATTATTAGCGCTGATGAAGATCCGAGCTTGAAATAACAATGATAATAAAGCTTTGCGAAAGTAATACAGGCATAAACAACAAATAAATATATGTACAATTTCAATTTGAGATCAGCGCACAGCCCACTAACACCCCTCCTAGCACTTCCCTAGTCCATACGTTCGTAAAGATAAGGCCGCATAAATATTCACTGAACTTAGTTATAGTTCATAGTTGACTGTCAACTAACAGTGTTATTTGATTCAGTTGTCACTTTGAACATTATTCACATCATTTTCATATCGATCTTTTATACGAACGGCCATGTCTGTAAGCTCGCGTAAAACCATGCCAAATTGTTGCAACTGCTGTGCAATTGGATACACGCTACTCGATTCACATGTACTTAATCTTCCCCATTTTATCTCGTCTCTGGTCTCAACTAGCATCGTAAAAAACTTGAATAAGTCAGTGTTATCTTGTACTATTTTGCTGCTGTCTTTGTCTTGTGTTCGCTTCAGTTGTAAAGCCGGTATATCCATTAGCCGTCTTGGAACTAACACAGTCGAGTCCATTTCATCTACAGAACTGATGAACTGGTTCATGGCAGTTATCACAGAATTTTTGCTGTGCCCTTCTTGTATGTTCATCTTTTAACTTCTGCTGTTATCCGATGTATACACTCGCATCGATAACGAGTCTAATTTGTGTGGGTTGTCGAAGGCCTTCGCTTTATATATGCTCATGCTCTAGATGCATGTGGCACGGCACTTGCAACACGTGAACAACATGCAGTCATGCACAAGAATCATTTTGCAATTACTGCTTCCTTCGAAGTTGCTTTATTTCTGCCATATTATTGATATAGTATTTTCCCACTAAGTCTCTAAGCAATTTACGAATTAATAATTCAATCTTGTTTAGAGGGTTGACTATTTCCTAGCCATAAAGCTTATTTGACTTTGACAAACGCATTTCAAAGTTCAGATATTTCTTGATGGTGTTAATGACGTCAGCAAACAATAGCTTCCGCATCACATTCACGCATTCACCATGCACGCAATATACATGCACGCAACGTTATATGGCGATTACGTCTAAACATTGGACTATGTATAATGTATTTTATTGCATAAAAAACACAAAGGAAATCAAATGTACGCAATGACGAGGAACGAAGATACATAGAAACTTTTGAAATCCAAAATTACAAACATCGCATTATGAACGGTTGCATTGGTAGAACAATTTGTATAGAATATATTTTTATACATGAAGAACATTATGGATTTTTTATAATTAGATGCACTTGTATATAAATAGGATCTTAGTGTTACTGTAAAACTAATTCCACTGAAGAAGCCTTTATCGGCGAAACGTTTGGAAGTTAAAATAAAATATTCTTTTAATCGTTTGTCTGT
>OY979718.1:58557063-59039563 GCA_963855995.1 Muricea muricata | reverse complement strand
AAAATAGGAAAATTTAGCTCTTTGAAGATGGCAATTTTCAATTTTATATAGTTTTGTATTACACATGGAAAAGTGATCTGAAATTGCTGGAAAATTCCGTGTATTTAATTGCAACTTTCTTCTAGTCAGTCTTTCTAAAAGCCTTCATGCCTAGATCAAAGTCTATGTTTGAAATTAAATTGTTTAACTCTTAAATTACTGATTTTTTGGCCAATTTTTTGTTGAAATTAACATAGTATATGTCAAGCATAAAAAACAGGCAAATTACTTACAATAGGTATGGGAAACTATATATTTTTAGAAAGCATATATAATGTAGATTATGAAAGGGGGAGTCGGTTCGAGTTTTCCGATGAACAATTAGATAAATAATTACAATTATGTAGATTCAAGAAATTTTACCAACTTCAGAATGTCATGGCTTTGCCACAAATATTATAAAGGACTAACAATACATATAGACAAGATATCCCTACATTTTTGTTTCAATTCAATTAGTCAATTCAGAGTAATTCCACATATACTGATTCACATAATTATTCAAAATTCATGGCAGCCATTTTGGGTTTATGATGACTCTTTATTTACACTCAATACTCTGCTTGTTTTGTTTATTTATCTTAGGTATAAAAACTATATTATCGATAATAATATAGATAAATATATTACACTTCGGCTTTTGTGTGATAGTCTGTGATTTGGATTTACTGCTAATTGCTGTTTGGCAACTTGGTCTGGGCTTATCATCTGCAGTAGTTGACTCTGGTGAGAGCTACATACATGACAGAAAATTATGTTATATTTCTCTGATAAAGAGGATTCGCATAGAATTTGTATAAAACTCTTCAGATAACAACTTACAAGACCTCCTTGCAATTAATCAAACTCTTCATCACACTCATTGTTATGGTCTGAACGTTCACCCTCAAAGGGCAACAATATATTTACTATATACTAAGTCACATTTCTTTCATTTGGATTCATTTAAAACATGGTTGGCAAATAACAGTATATCAATATCACCTAAAACATTATATCTCTGAAACTAGGCATAAAAATAAGAGATGCTAACCTCATTCAAGTCCCCATCAAGGAAAACCACTTGTTCTCTTTCATTGCTGGAAAGTTTGTTCTCAAATCAGGCAGTGATACAGACTGATCATACAGACTAAATTCATACTCATCTTTGACATTGGCAACAAATTCATCTGGTCTCTCGCTAAAACCTCTTCCCGATTGTACAATTACCGAGCCATATTAAATATTACATCGATGACAAAATTGTCCAAAGAAAAAGCAGTTTATTTTCACAAATTCTCGATATATTCTCGCATGTTTGGTATGAGAAGAAAGCAAATTCAAATTGCAACCATCGAAACAAATATTAGCCTGCAAAACCCGCTAAAAAACGGGAAAATTCACGATGTGACATATGGTGACATCACCAGTCCACCTTTTGTCAATCGAGTCCAGTCCACCTTTTGTCAATCGAGTCCAGTCCACCTTTTGTCAATCGAGTCCAGTCCACCTTTTGTCAATCGAGTCCAGTCCACCTTTTGTCAATTGAGTCCAGTCCACCTTCTGTCAATCGAGTCCAGTCCACCTTTTGTCAATCGAGTCCAGTCCACCTTTTGTTAATCGAGTCCAGTCCACCTTTTGTTAATCGAGTCCAGTCCACCTTTTGTCAATCGAGTCCAGTCCACCTTTTGTCAATCGAGTCCAGTCCACCTTTTGTCAATTGAGTCCAGTCCACCTTCTGTCAATCGAGTCCAGTCCACCTTTTGTCAATCGAGTCCAGTCCACCTTTTGTTAATCGAGTCCAGTCCACCTTTTGTCAATCGAGTCCAGTCCACCTTTTGTCAATTGAGTCCAGTCCACCTTTTGTCAGTCCAGTCCAGTCCACGTTTTGTCATATGCCGTAAATTACAATCGTCTGTACATATTCGCACCAATATTAGAACAATATTTAATTCTACACTCATATTTTGTTTTAAGCTACCCCAATACTTTCACAAGCATCATTTAGAAACTTATCTACCCCTGGGAGGTTAAAGTCTGATGGCCAATAGCTCGTATTAAAATAAACAATTTATAGTCAGAGAGTGTTTCCCATTTTGAAAACTAGGCACTAGGCATGTTGACATTTTGAAGGTGTTGTTGATCTGGTCAAGTGGTGGCTCTCACTGCGGGAAGAGCTTTAAAAAAAGCAAAGGCCAAAGTCACAAACATATTGTTCATTTTTCACAGAACAATTTATTTATTCATGTAAATAAACAATACATATTATTCCGTATATATGAATTCTTAATTCACTGATTTATTTTTTACCACCAAATATTAATTTTGGTACAACAATCCTTGCTTCAAATCCTTTCTTGGTGGTTCTGGGGCTGCTTGTGAAAGCGACATGCAAGTAGCCGTCTTCGGATACGATGTCTCGTGGTCGCGAGAAACCAGTAAATCGCGCAATAAATGAGTTTGCTAGAAGAAATAAAATCAACGAAAAAAATGGTAAATTTAAATTGTATAGCAATCCAGAAGTGAAGCGTTAGTTTATGTTCTCAGTGTCTTTCAAACACTTACCATTGAAATTACTGACACTCTTGTATATGTTCAAATAATCATAGGACGATTGTGTTACGAAATCTTTGAATTCCAAACCTATTCGTTTGCCAGGAATAAGAACTTCCCACACGCAGGTTACAGAATTTGGATAGTCGTTGGGATAATGAGGTGACTGAATTACTTCATTCAATGACGTAATAACTCCGCCACATGCTGTAAAAGAAAAATTTCCTGGATGTGTAAAATTTCTGCACTATTTTCTGGACTTCTATGAAACGATGGTAAATTTATAGACTGATAGACTTGTACTCGAAGATATTGTCCACATGCATAAATGCATTAGGAGTTTATTAAAGACACGGAAAAGTGTTTTTTTTTTCGATTTGTCGTTTATAGTCTGTAAAGCTAAGAGTCTATTTCATTGAGCTACACTCAAATTGGCCAATTTATGGCCACAAAATTACGTGAAAAGTTGTGCTTTGCGTGGGCTGGCGATTTTAAATGCCTTTGTTGGCAAAAATTTAAACCTTGAAGGATCATGGACACAACCTTGCGGGGACAAGAAAATGTTCACCTTTGACAACTCGGAGAAAGAACAAGAACTGATTGTATTTTGAAGTAGTCATAAAAGAATTGTGCAAACACATATGTAAACAAGACGAGGAGATTTCTGTTTGTGACGACCTTGAAGGTCTTAGACTCGGCCAGTTCGCGAATGCCGAAGCGATTCAAGCTACATCAGGATCGATTTCCAACATATTACCGGTAATTCGCCAATCTTAAGAGTTTATTAGTAAAAACAAACGAGTTCAAGACGACGAGCTTCGGTCTGAATCAACAAACATCGTAACAGCACTTTTGCATATGATAATCAGACAAACATTGATAACAGCAATTGTAATGCGAAAGTAGACTGTCCTATTGTCTCAAATGAACTTACTAATTCTATCGAAAACAATGGTCAATGGGTGGAAAATGTTAACCATTAAGCGCAATACCTAATAAAAATGCCTCAACTTAGGGAAAAGGCCCTGGCACAGGCTAGCATCTTCTGCAATTTCATTGGTCTATTTTGGTCTATTACCTCACACATTTAATTTATTCAAAACTGTATATACCATAGAAAAAATCCAAAAAATCCAACATTCAACGCCTTACTAGGGCGCTGCATTACACAATTTTTGCTAAACGCTTCGATGTGTTGGCCATTTTTGAAGAACATTTTGCATATGTAGTTATCGTGCTAATTTATTCAAACCACGATTCGTGGTTTTAAAAAGCCAGCCGGTGCCAGGACTTTTTCCTGACAAAATAATCAGCACAGTGTACCAAAACCCCCGGAATCATTGAAAAATTAATTATGTATATTCTTTACAAATTGTTTATTATTTTGAATGGAGTATATAATTAGAATGTATATCTGTAATAAATTTAGCGATTAAATGAGCAACATGCATCAAAAGCAAAATATATGAACAAACACGACCATGCAATTAATAAGCATAGCAGATGCGCAAAAAGAATTTGACTTCCACTTTAATTTAGGTTGGGAATACAACGTGTTATACTGAAGGCCCCTGACTAACAACACAAAAATCTTCAGTCTTGATTTAGGTGCCTCGACGAAATGCCAGAAGAGGAAAAAAGTCAGCTTTACTTGGGATTATACATAGCTTGTGAATAGTTATACTTACACACTTGTTCAAACGTAGCTTCAAATCCAGCACTTTCTCTATCTTTGTCAGAAATGAATTTGATATCCATTTCATTGGAAGATGATGTAAATACCATTTCATCGCGATTAATACCAGACAAAATCGTTATCAATTTGTTGCTTTTTGGATCTGACACTACGACGTAATCTTTTTCAGTTTCTGTTTCTAAGGACTTAAAGCGAATGAGAACTTTCTTGTTGACTGGAACCGCGATTTTCCAGCGACAATATTCGTCTTTACCATACAGGTTAGGGTAATTGGGAGATTTAAAGGAACCAGAAGGACCATTAAGGACTTTACCACATGACGATTCTAAATGGATTGACGAAAAAAGCCATTGTACAGATATGAGCACAATAGCCTGTGCCAGTGGAAATACGCGTTCTTTTGGAAAGAATTATTCAGTTTACTTAGATGTCCGACTGAAATTTTCAGCTCGATTGGTTTGGTTTCATACTGCAACAACTTATTTCTGGCACAACTCTGAATTTCGAGTTAATTTTTTAACTTCTTTTGGCGTTTTTTTGCTGTAAAAAAATTCTAAACTATAACTACCCGAGGAAGTAATGCTGTTTCTATGTTCATTCAGCCACACTAAGCAGCGAAGTGTGTATAAGAAACCATATTTATCCTATGGTTTCCTATATACACTTCGCTGCTTATAGTGTGGCTCAACGAACATAGATCACAGGCTTACAAAGAACATGCGCGGTGACTATACCTGTTCAATAGTAATTATACACTGCACCACGTGACAGTAACGCGTGCCAGTCACGCGATATAATAGGTGCACAAATCATAAGAAAATTTTCCTTGAAAATTTTGTGTAAGAACTTAAACATGCAGGTTTCCAACTCTCAAGCTGTAGAAACAACAAGACCATCTTACTGTCACATCTTGGTATGGGAGCTGACCAAGATCCATTATGTTGACAGACCAATTGCAATGCACCAATCAGTTTAAACCCAGGCTTGCAATCATAGTTTAATTTATCTCCGGCACTCGTTCCACTTCCGATTCTTTCACCATTGTCCGGTACGCCAGGATCTCCACAGTTTATAACTAGCGGGAAATAGAAACACTTCATGAGCGTGAAGAAAATTAACAAGACATAAAGCCGTTTTCTTAGCAGTTTCACGTGAACAAGAACTTGTACAGATACCGGTATACGTAGAACATTCATAATAATATATATATAAGCAACTTGTTCGTTGAATTAAACGAACAAAAGCGAGTACAACACTAGGAAACTTACTGTATTAGTGACATTATTGTCTATTCGTAACTAAATTCAGATCTCAAGTTTAGATTTCATGGCTTTTAAAGAGAAGGAAAATTCTCTGACTTGATTTCAAAACTCACGAGTAATTAAAGTCTTACGTTCACATCGTGGCTGGACACCAGTCCACTGTCCGCTGGTTTGACACGTTCGTGTAATATCGCCAACTATTTTATAGTCATCGTTACATTTAAATATAACTTCCTTTCCATATGTGAAGTCTAAACCAGTCCTTTTACCATTAGCGGGAATACCTGGATCACCACATGATCTGCCTGCAAAGAAAAACAAGAAGTAATTCATCCGCAAATGTTCTCACAAGTCGCATTCTGCTTTAATAAAAAAGAAAAATGTGGGCAAGTATGTGGGCAAGTATGTGGGCAACAAATATGTGGGCAAGATATCTATATAGTTTTAGCTGCGTGAAACATACTTAAACATTTTGGAGATATCCCACTCCACGTGCCATCGCTTTGACATGTTCTTCTTTCTGAACCAGAAATACGATAACCAGCATCACAAGTGTATGTTAGCACACTATTGTAAGTAAAACTGTTCCCAGTCCTTCGGGCTTTGCTGACCACGTCAGGGTTGCCACAATTAACAACTATAAAATGAAATGAAATGAAAGAGTAAGTTTATATGATCTCTCGTACATTTTGGTAACATTGCTCGAGCCGAGCTCAATGAATTTCAACAAAGGTCAACAAATATCTAAGTGATGTAATGTAATAATCACAAATAAACGCAGGTTTTATTTGTTTGGGGCTGATCATATGATCCCGCCTACCCGGGATTAAACGAAGCGTAAAATTATTTTGAAGTGTTGAAATAATTCATAGTTTATGATTTGAAAAATGTTCAATTCCTGATTGCTTGAGATTTTTGTTTTGCCAAGTACCGAAAGCATTCTAACTTCGGTTGCTCGTTTTCATAAATGACTTTTTTCAATGCCTCAAAATCATTTTACGCTTCATTTAATCCCGGCTAAGTGGGCCTATATAATCAGTCCCTTGGATATTTATGTTGACAGGTTATAAAAGATTGTTCAAAACTTACTGGTACAACTTGGTGTAGGGTTGCTCCACTGCTTGTTTGGTTGACAAGTTGCATATGGGATGGTATTTTGAGCAAACGTATATCCAATATTACATTCATAACGTATGGTACTACCAATGGTGCTTTGTGAACCAACAACTTTACCTCTGGTCGGTGCAGATGGTTCTGGACAGTCAGTTCCTAAAAGTACATGAATATTGTAAGTAAACCTAATCTCAAATTGCGACCTACATCTTTTAACGTCACCTACATCTGTCCGGGATATATTCAAAATTTTGACATAGTTCATGATACCAAAAGCTATATTTCTGCACAATGCATTTGTTTTGGAAACACGTTTTCATAATGTGCACATGTCGTTCAGTTGTAAAGTCAATTACTCTACAAAGATTATTGCAGGAAGAAATACAAAAAAAAAACAATTGTAACAATTAATTTACATACGGATGCATCTTGGCGCAGGATCACTCCATTTACTATCACTTCCACACTCGAGTTTTGATTTTCCTACCAGTTTATATCCATTATTGCACATGTACGTTATCACATCGCCTGCCTGACGAGTCGCTCCACTAGTTAGCCTACCATTCAAAATTGTTGGCGCAGTATGACATCTTACAACTACAAAAAGGAATCAAGGAGCTGAATATGTTGCAAAAGTATTTTTTTAATGCTAATATTTTTTGCTGGGGTACAAGCAGGACCAGAGCTGGATATATATATATATATATATATATATATATATATATATATATATATATATATATATATATATATATATATATATATATATATATATATATATATATATATATACACACACACACATATATATATATACACACATATACACATATACTATACACATATACATATACATACATATATATATATATATATATATATATATATATATATATATATATATATATAAGTAAGTTAGAGTCCCTCTCCCCTATTGTAAAGACTCTTTTAAAGTCATACTTTCACAGCGGCTCTGGCGACCAGACCATGTTCCATCAACTAAACATTTTCTCGATTTTGGACCAATCAATTTATAATTAGAATTGCATGAGAACGTAACAACATCACCGATGTCTCGGAGGTTATCGGCAGGGATCTTCTGACCATTGCTTGGAGCTGAAACGCTATTACATTTTGTTGCTAAAAATGAAAAATGAAAGTTAACAAATATATAATGAAGTCCTGAACTATGTAAAATGTGAATAACTAAATATTGAGTATCCAAGACCGTTAGCGGTCAAATCATGACAATTTCTTTTTTTGCCTACTGAATTTTGATTTCTTTACTTTCACTTATGCCATTGGTTTTGACCAAAACTATAAGTCAGTTACATTCCTGCTCGAGCGCATATATCGAATGCATATAGATATGAAAAAAAGGAACCAGCAAACACCAGTGGTAGTTACAAGCAGTGCACATTGACGAGGTATACAAATTGTTCGCTTGTTTTTTACAGACAAATCAGTTTTTTCAAAAGAAATTATCAATTTTTAAGTATCAACTTTTTATTCGTCTTTTTGTCTCTTGAAAAATATTTAGATTTTTTTTATGTTTGTTTCGTAATTCTCGTATTGATTTATTGAATTATTTCACGCCGTGTACTCCGCCTTCTGAGATTATTGTAGAGTTGTATTTTAACCCTTTTCTTACACTGGAAAAAATGTGAATCCGCAGCAATGGAAATGTCTCCCATACGATGGATTTGTCAAATTCTATATTACATACAGACATTAATTTTCCATAGTATGGAAATATACGAGATAAGAAATCAAAATCTACTTTATTTCCATCAATTCCATACTAAGGATTATCAGGATATACGCCATGTAGCGCAAAAAATTGCACAAAAGGCGTTGACAAAACATTAAAAATATTTTTTAAGAAAATTATGCTGTCTTCAAGTACATAAAGAGTGGAAGAAAAGATGATAATACTGCTCAAAGGATGTCTAAAGACGATAAAATTGCTCAAATGATGTTTAAAGATGGTAAAACTGCTCAAAGGTTGTTTAAAGATGGCAAAACTGCTCAAATGATGTTTAAAGATGGTAAAACTACTCAAATGATGTTTATAGATGGTAAAACCGCGCAAAGGATGTTTAAAGATGATAATACTGAGCAAAGGATGTTTTAAGAATACAAAACTGCTCAAAGGTTTCTTTATCATATTAACATAATGCAAATGATTACATTATTTTGCTTTTACTTAATATGCTATCTTGAGTTTAAACGTCTATATCTTGGTTGATATTTTACAGAAATGTTCAAGGTATGTATCAAAATTTCAGTTGGACATTATTCCGTGTAATAAACGTTATTGCAATACGATGGCTTCTTTCCGTTTTTTAATAAAGGCACTACAAGGAAGGGAAACATTTTTTGCCCCACCCGGTACAAATTGACCTGTTTGCAAGATGTTTGACTTTAAAACATCACTTTTAATTAAACAGCAATTCAAATTAACAAATCAATGGTTTCAAAACGTTATTTCGCATCGAGGTATAAAGGACACATCTCCTACCTGTACATTTGTTTTGGTCAGCGGTGAATCCTACACGACAGCTGCATTTATATCCACCACGAGTATTAACACAGATATGATCACATGGACCTCTACCATTATTAGCTGCGCACTCATTCGTGTCTAAAGATTTACAACTTTATATCAGAGAGCATTCATAGTGATGTTATGATGCAGGGTGTGTCGAAATTAAGATATGCACGAAGGGTATTGTGAAAAAGAAGCCATTCCAATAATCAATGAGTTTCCATGAATTTTTTTGTGAAATTTAATGTTAGAGACATCAATTTAATTCATACATATGTAAATTTTTGTGTGTATACGTACACCCTAATAAGGACCACCAACTACTTTCCGTCAATTTACTATTTCTCCTTTCGTACGTCTCTGCATGATTATATGTTCCATAATTTCATTTTAAATTGTGCATTTTATTGAGCTATTGTAGTATATAATGAATTGACGTACCTTTGCATTTTAATCTATCACTAGTAAGTTCTGAACCAGGAGGACAAATACATCTGAAACTGCCATGAGAATTGACACAACGTCCTTGACATCCACCATTGTTACTTGAACACTCGTTGATATCTGATCAATATATAGGTAATCTTATTATTCCTGTCAATCCCCCGAATAAAGTCAGTTAGATTTTATAAATGTATATGCCAGGATTAAGGCATCCAGCATTTCTCGCACGAAATTGATTTCGAGTAAGTAAGCTTCACAGCACAGTAATTTGAATTGCAAATATACTGGCTGTCTCAGACAAACTTGTCGCTGTTCGATTTAATATTGCAGAAAAATTACAGCAGTTATCAAGCTTACATAAACTGTATGGTATCCAGGAAGGGCTAACTTAAATTTTGATATATTGCAATAAGATTTTCATGCAATATTAAGGGAAATACCGATCTTTAAATTGAACAAGTGTTTTGGAGAATACTTTTTTCTTAAAATGGCCTATTAAACTACTTACAGCACAATTACCGTTCTTTCGTTTCTCGTATTTTATAGAAGTTAACTAAAATTACGTTTATATATAATAAATTTTACAAATATTTTTGATGTTTTTGAACTTTGAGACTTCGAACGTGTGTGATGACAAAAACTCACTTAATATACGTATCAACATCAGAAGGCTTCTGCTTAAACATGCACGTACCAAACATGAAGCAAGCATTAACAAACTATTGATTCCTTTAGTTACATGGTTTATCTTGGTATAACACACGTTTTTCGAATGAGTGCTACCCCTGAACAGAACTAAGCGTGTAATTGACAAAATCGTGTAAACATTAACTTACGAAAAAGTCTCGAGCTCCACTGCAGCAACAGCTTCAAGTATATAATTTATGAAAGGTAAGAGATAATTATTTAAACATATACCAATTCAAGAAATACATGTTAAAGTTCCCTACAATTTTCTATAGACTTGAAAAATGTGGTACAGTATTGATGCTATTTGGTTAATATATTTATGCTTTTAATACACTTTTAGTACACAAGAATCTTATTATACGTAGAACAAATAGATGTATCCTTAGTTCAGGAAGTTAAAACGTTTAGGAACCAAGGGTGCATCAACTTGATTGAACTCTAAAAAAATAAATCTTACTACATAGTACATTGACTTTTTGCGTGTGCAAGTAAATTTGAAAGATGTATCAAGTTAACTTACATTTGTTAAACTTTGGTATTCACAATTTGTCTTTTGTCAAAGAGAAAAATGTTAGTGACACAAATCATCCTGGCAACCAGGCTAGCCTGTCTCATGTAAACAGCCCCTTGGGTTATTGCATGGTGTCCTAAACAGATGTGGTGTGTTGGAATTAGTATTCTTTTATCCTCTTTACACTGTGGCACTTTATTATGAGACGTCAGTGATGTGTATGCATTTTATAGCTTTGAATGCCCAATTAAGATTGAATGTCATGAATGCTCACTTCACTTTGAGGCTATCAATCCGAATGTTACATGTATATCCATAAATGGCTTACATTCTATTATTATTTATTGAAAATATTTTAGGAGTTTTGATTGGCTAAAGGGCATTGGCAGTCAAATTTTTTATTGTTTCATGTGAAAGAGCATGTACAAAATCTTATTGAGTTTGACAGAATAATAACTGAGCTATGTTCGTTTATGTACCCAACTTGTGACGTCACTACTTTTGCTGAATCAGCAGTTTATATTTTGCACATTTTTGTGAATAATTTCGGAACCAAAAGAGATAGCCTATGACAGTAAACGGCCAACCAGCTTACTTTTTCATGCTCTTTCACATGAAACAATAAAAATTTTACTGCCAATGCCCTTTAAGAGCTAAACGTGAAATCCTCATATCCGCTTAGTAGGTGCCCAAATTTGAGGTTGAAAATAAATATACGACATTATGAGTCATTTCGTGTGTATTGAAAACAAATATACGACACTATGACTCATTTCGTCGTATATTGACTGACCTTGTAATCTGACAATTGTTTTAAGAATATTTTTTTCGAAGTCTGATTGGCTTCCGAGCAGTTTCATGCTATTCCATTATTAGCAGCGTGTGTCTTCTTACAAAGCAAGCGTTTAAAATAATAAAACAATTATTGAATTCATTTCTCGCAGGGTATGAGGAATCATTAAGGCCTCGGTTTGTGTTATCTGCCTCAGCCTTCAAATTCGGCAGATAACACAAACTTCTGCCTTAATAATTCCTCATATCCTGCTCGACTTCATTCAATAATTGTTTAATGTTATGTGTGTAAAGTAAAAGTTGCCCATAGTATGAATCCAAGTTAATGTTAGGAGTAGTACAACTAGTAATAAGTTACCAGCAGTGTTGTGCTTGAGAGCCGAGTACAATTCCAGCTAATGTTGTCTATTGACTGTTATATGTTTCTTCTTTTATTAGAACTTCACTTGACTACATTTAACTAAATATTGCACAAGACATGGTCTTTTATACATTCATTTCTACAGTAGCATATTAGTATAATGGACCATTCCCCGATTAGACAAACTTTTAAATTTGAAAACAATTTTAGCACAATTGGAAAGAGCTTTCTAAATTTAGTGAAATAACTGTAAAGTTTGCGAATTTTGTATACTTTTGTATTACGCACAGAAAAGCGTTACCACTATGTGGAAATGTGGTAACGCTTTTTCCAGCCAATTTTATTAAGCTGTAAGCTATTAATAAAATGAAGTTAATGAAGAAACGCTCTGATTAGATTACCGGTTTATAATGTCTTGGTTTTGGCAAAACCAAACATGCATCCTGCATGCGGCACAATTAGGTTGTCATCATGTCAGATGTACGCCAGACTCGTTCCAAGGAGCATGATTTAGTGCATGCAAATGACTGATGCACGTGAATAACAAATAATTCTCTTCTAGCCAATGAAAACTGTGACTTTGTCAAGCGCGAAACAATAACCAATCGCAAGCCAAGCTTAACTGAATACAAAGCGAAACGCGCACTGAATATCATTATATTGTATTTGGGCTCGCTCAAGCCGGTACGCGGCTAAAAGTTTCCACAAAAATCGTTTTTCCCGCCCACCCACCCCGTGCACATATCCTAAATGAGTTTCACAAACCATGGTGTATATCTGGCTTGAGAGACGACAACTACACACAATAGATGTTCAAGCACCGAAGGGTAACGTACGAACTATCAACACTGGCTCATAACCTTAGCACAAATCACTCTAGCTATTATGCTCTCTATCTACTCCGTTGGGTCGCATATCACTTCTACAGGACTTCATGGTTTATAAGACGACCGTGGCCTCATCTACAGGGTCGGAATGGACGTACGCGATTAACGCGGCACTAGCTATAACTTGAATGTATACATATCTTACAATGTAATATTTCAAAGAATTATACAAGTTTGGGTTCGGGGATGAAACGCTCCTGATTGTCACGTTCAAGCCCATAAACTCGCGCTTATTTATTGTAATTTATGTATTTATGTATTTACATTATTGACACTCCCCTGAAGGGGCTTTTCAGTGACAAATTGACATAATAAATCACATTACAGTATCTTTACGAATATTATTATAACATTAACAAAACAATCTTAAACATAAAAAAAACCAGATAACGTACATTCAATAACAATAACAACAACAATAACAACAATAATAACAATAACATTAACCATAACAATAACAATAACAGCGACTATGACTGTGACAATGACAATGGAAATGACAGTGACAATAACAATGACAATGATAATAACAATAATAATCATGACCACAACATCAATAACAGTGTTACGTTTTTCCATTTAGTTATCGAGATATTGTTGAAGTAGTTTATGTTTTAGTTTTACTTTAAAGCTTAGGAAAGAGTTGCACAGTTTTAGAGCAGGATCAATGTTATTCCAGAGAGTGGTGGTTTCGTAGAGAAACGTTTTTTGTCCAGCAGCAGTTTTGAATAAAGGAACATCTAATTTATGGTCATTTCTTGTTTCTCGACAACTCACTTCACGTCTAGTTCTGAACTGCGATGACAAATAGTCAGGTGCACAGTTGTTCATACATTTGAATGCCAACAGAGCATCACGATAGTAAAGATGTGATTTCACAGGAATCCAGCGTTGATCTTTTAGGACTGGTGTGATATGATCGAATTTCCTGGATTTGCTCACAACTCGTGCTGCAAAATTCTGAACTCCTTGGAGTCGGCCTTTGTTGATACAGGAGGTGGATGACCAGAGCGAAGAGCAATAATACAGCTTGCTGAACACTAAGCAATTTATCACAGTTATGAGTAGACTTTTGCTGAACGCATGCTTAGCTTTGGACGGAGTAAGATCTTTACCCAGTAATGAGATTCTAAATTCAGGTAGCTTCGCGAGCATTTGGCGGCTTCCGTAGATCATTAATTTCGTCTTCTCAGGGTTGAGTAGGAGAAGATTATCAAAGCAACAATTACGTATTCGAATCAGATCACCATTAAGATCAACCACTGCAGTACTTGAGTTATTGATATGAAAGGACAAAAGTAATTTAGTGTCATCAACGTATGACTCTGAGGAACACTTCTTGATGCTAGACGACAGATCGCTAACATAAATACTAAACAGCAACGGACCAAGTATACTACCTTGAGGCACACCACTAACGACAGGTAATTTATCTGATAAGGTCGAATTAATACGTACTGTTTGATATCTCTCACTAAGATAACTTTTAAACCAACTAAGGCATGAAGACGACACACCAACATGCTTCAGTTTAGCAAGTAGGATTTCATGGTTAATGCTGTCAAAAGCTTTGCTCATATCTAAGAGAATAACTGCTGTTACTTTCTTCTGGTCAATTGCTTTCAGGATGGAGTCAGTAGAGGTAATGAGAGAGGTTTCGGTTGAGTGCCAAGCTTTGTTACCGCTCTGATGTGGGGAGACGACGATTTATTGTCAAGTAAGATGTTAGTTGGTAAAGTGCAATTCGCTCGCATATTTTGGAAAGCACTGGTAACAGGGAAATAGGTCTGTTGTTATTAGGTTGCTCGTGATCACCGTCTTTATGAATAGGAATAACTTCGGCGATTTTCCAAGCAGTTGGAAAATTATTGTTCGCAAACGAATTGTTGATGATAGAAGTAACCTATGGAGCGATGACGGGCAGACAATTCTTGATAACACGGATTGTTATTTTATCTATCCTGGTGCTTTATTATCTGGCATAGATCTCACTACATATCCAACTAAGGAGGACTCCACAGGTTCAAAGGAAAACTGTTCAGGTTCAGGATAACTGTCTGGGACGAACTTTCTTAACTGTATTTGAACCAACTGATGTGAAGAATTCATTAAAGTTATTCGCCACAGATTTTTCATCAGCGCTGAAGCATTTATTTCCATTGGATATCTTAGGAATACATGTGCGAATTATTTTCCACATATTGCTGGAGTTATTAGGGTCTTTCTTTATCTCCTGCTCAACATACGATTTCTGTGCTAAACGTAATAGTCGCTTAACCTCACGTTTACAGTTCCTGTAATTACTCCTGGCAATAGAATCCCCTGACTCTCCAGACAATTTTCTCCAGCGGTCTCTACAACGCATTAACACTCTAATCTCTTCGGTGACAAAGGGATTTGGTCGAACTCGCACTTTAACTTTTTTAATTGGAGCATGTTGATCTAGAATTTCATTAAATAGTGAATCAAAAGCATTTAAGCTTTCATTGACGTCTTTAAGGTTCTCAATAGTGGACCAAGGAGCATTAGAAATGTCTTTACAGAAAGCATCTTTGTCGTAATTTCTGACACTTCGGACAGAGACATATGTCGGTTTTGAACGACATTTCTTCAAAGCAAGAGTTGACATTACTATATCATGATCACTTATTGAGCTAGGGATGGTTACTGTTTGCTTAACATTATTTTCTGTAGTGGTAAGGATGACGTCAATTAATGTGCGAGAATGTTCAGTGATCCTGGTGGGCTCTTCAACCAACTGGGTCAGGTTAAAACAATTAAAAAAATTCAGAAGGGCACTTTGACCCGGGTCATTTTTGTTCAGAACATTGCAATTGAGATCTCCAAGAATATAGATCGGTTAGTTCAAAGATAAAGCTGACGTTAATGTTCCACTGAGATCAGTATCGAAGCAACATAAGCTAGTGTCTGGGGGGCGGTAGGTTGTACAGATGACAAATGATCTAAAATTCGCAACTTGTATTTTTAGCCATAGTTGATGTAGACCAGATTCTGCAATGTAAGACAGTTCTTTCATTGGCTCACATTTGAGATTTTGGTTGACATAGGCACATACACCACCGCCTCTTTTTCCATCACGATCAAGTCTGTAAAGAGAGTATCCGGGAAACTCGATTTCGGAGTTCGTAATAGACTTGTCTAACCATGTTTCTGATATGGTAAAGATATCAAATTTCTGCTTAAGGACCAAATCTTTGGCCAGTAGGTAGTGCTCTTTGTTCTTTAAAGAACGGATGTTTAAGTGAGCGATATTGACGTTACCTTGATTTGAGCAGATGTTAGTCCTGTTCGTTGACGAGAGGTATTTTCACATTTCTTTGGACCAGGGTTGGACTCCTCATCCATGTACACAGTAAGATCAATATCCTTGTGAAAATACGGCGGAGAAAGGTAAATTTGCCCATGTTTAGACCAGTAAACTCGGGAAGAACTTAAGAGAGACATGAGCCTGCAATGCTTAACTTTTAGCACACGACGTTGCAAAAAAGGATATAAAATTTCATACACGTCTGTCGCCAAGTTTAAAACATTCGCATTCACAGTAAGGTTGTCTATGATAAAATACAGTCTTCCATAAGATTCGTTCACCTTGGTTTCATTACTTGTTTTAATACTTCGTAAAATTATCGACAGAAGGCAAAGGTATTTAGATAAAACCATGTTGCAATCTCTATAAATAGTTTTAATTTGTTCTAATTTGTTCTGACTTCCTCACGTACTTCAATCAATTAATAATAATAGATCAGTAATGATACATCAGTAATGATAATGAACAGTTGAATAATGATATAAGTAATGATAGATCAGTTGAATCAGTAATGATAGATCAATTGAATCAAGAAACTTCAACTTCAACTTCAACTTCTTCACCTTCAGTAATGATAGATCAGTTGAATATGAAGAACTGTCCAACTGTGTATAAAGTTGGTCTGATAGGTATTGAGAGTATAGCTATCTCCTTGGTATGCGCGTGTGCGCATATTTAACGTTCTGTCGCGTGTGCGCTTAACGGAAGGAACTGTGTGTACAGTTGCATAGCTATCTCCTTTGATATATAACAATCTAATGAACAATCTAGTATAATGTAACATGAGTCTTTGGGATGACGTCTTTGACCATATTTTGTAACCAAGACCAGGAGTGTTTCACCCCGAAACCCCTTCTCCCACAAAACTTGCGCGTGTGTATTTCTTATGTTATCGCACATCATTGCGAGCCTTGACCACAGAACAGCTTTAATCATTAACGCGTAATACAAAAGTATACAAAATTCGCAAACTTTACATTACTATATTTTCGACAATTTACAATATTTTACAACCAAACTTCACAATTTCACTAAATTTAGGAAGCTCTTTCCAAATGTGCTAAAATTGTTTTCGAATTCAAAAGTTTGTCTAATTGTGGAATGGTCCATTAGTTTGCTATTACTATAAACATATATGAATATATTACATTCACCAAAAGTAGGTGAAATCGATAATATTTCACCTTCATCTTGTATTCATGACTGTACATAATCTCCCAGGATAAAAATGACAGAGTTTTGAGCAACATTTGTTTCCATGTGTGTATTAAACTTTAACTTATCTACTTTAAATGTTGTATTCCTAATGTGCAAATATTATTGAATGCACAAATAATTGATATATATATATATATATATATATATATATATATATATATATATATATATATATATATATATATATATATATATATATATATATATATATATATATATATATATATATGATGTTCAATATATCCAGTTACTTCAGTACACAAGAAACATAAGGTCTGAAATATGCACTAAACTTAATCTTAACAACAAGAGTAGCATGCACTAAAACACTAACACCCCAAATTGAGAATAAACTCCTTGAACAATCTAAGTACTTATGCTTATTATTAACAAAACCTTGTTTTATTGAGAAATCTATACAATACAAACTTTTTATTGTATACGGTGAACAACAAAAAGGTTCTTGAATGCAAAACTTCCCAAACAAATTTCAAAACAATCGTTGTTTTTAAAATGTCGTGATATTACTGGTGGGTAATACCCCGCTCCAAGTTGCAAGAGGGGTGCCTCTCAAGCCAATGTCTATTCAAAATTCCCAGAAGGTTTCTAGAAGCGAGAGGTGTTTCCAGGGTGTTTCAACCTATGCGTCACATTAGAACCACGCATACCTGTCTTTCTAATTTCTTTTACAAATCAACCCTAATAACAACTAATTTGAAAAGGGTTCGTTAGCAAAACATGAATAAGTGAACATACTCCCTCTCGCCACAATTAACGGCCTTGTGTCTATTTTGCCCACTCTCGGCAGGCGGAGTCACCGGAGTGAACGCCTTAGCAGGCGTCTTGTTCGATAGCTCGCTCAATATTGCGTCACAATCTTTACGTAATACATCAAAATTTAAATTCGCCCTTTCCGGATAGGATGCAATAGTATTCCTGCGCTAATAAATCAAACAGTGATACGTGTTTTTTGAGATACCTGGTAGGTAAATTTTCTTCACACTCACCCTTGCATGATCCGTCTGGTTGTTGAGTATAGCCTTTGTTGCAACTACACAAATACCCACCAAGGGTATTTTTACACACTTGTTGACCACATACACCTGAACGACATTCGTCCACATCTGGAGAACAAAGCAACTAATTTAAATTCTTTGTAAATACGGAGCTTCCACTTTGGCTCGAAAGAAGCTTAACAGACTAATTTTTCTGGATCGATGGTACAACGGACAGTGTTCATCGAGGGTTGATTGCTGAATGGATGAAAAACGCTAACGAATGGTTAGCGTGTTTTTCAACAGTTGTTAAAGACTTAAAATGCAAAAATGTCTGTCGTGGTCAGTTGATAAAAAGAAAGATAATAATAATATTTAAGTTTAATGTAGTTCAGATCGCCAGAATAAACTTTCCTCAAATTCCCTACATTGAGTGAAGTGCCACATAACTGTTTTAAGAAAAACGTTAATGACCAGTCGTGTCATAAAACAAACTCGATATATTAAGTGAAAGAACCTGAATGAGATATTTGCATCTCTTAATAATAAGATTACATCAAAACACTATATACGATGTGAGCAAGTCGCTATGTGATATCTTTAGGTAATTCACATTTCTTCCTGGAGACACACGGATCTCTTACCTACACAACGTGGAAGCGTTCCAAACCACTGGCCTTTACTACACGTTACTTCCTTTTTACCAACCAACTGAAAACCTGGTTGACAGGAAAATTTTAACACACTCCCAGGTATATAACTTCTACCAATGACGGCGCCATACGCAAACGGTCGTGGGTCTGTGCAGCTTAGTTCTATGAAATAGACAAGCAGGTCTCGTTTAAGTTTTATATTAACTAAAATGATCATATTTTAAAACCATTTTAGTTCAATATATGGTAGCTTTATTTGCAAATCTGTGGATTGACGAGTTAAGATGGTACATAAACAGACATAATAGTGTAATAATCACTGACCGATCTCGCAGCGTTTTCCAACATAACCTTCATTACAACTGCAATGAAATCCTCGAAGACTATTAGTACAGGCGCCTCCGTTACGACATGGGTTGGAAGCACACGCCTTACTATCTAAAAGAAAACAAGAGAGTCAAATCTCCGTTCGTTCAACACTCGAAATAAATGTGGTATTTCCTGGCACCCAAGTATTATTCTCTATCGCTTTGATTTACTACAATGCTATGGTTTATGAACTTATAACTTAGGTTTTGATAAAGCTTTTCTAAAATAGAGCAAATAATTTCTAGGGCATTAAAATTGTTTACGACGTTTGTAGTTGTATGGGCTTTTACCTGGGGTTAAACGGTAATGCTTATTAGCCAATCAGATTGCTAGGTGGAAAGTATCCATATTATAAAGAAATTTCAACACTTTACATGCAGGATGGTAAATTTATGATCACAAGGTATAGTAGGGCTACTCAACTTTCGTGTGTTCACGCATGTCGCATTGCGCATGTCGTTACTATTATCCCAACCAGTCAATTGCATTTCCTGTCCAATAAGAACGCTGATCTGGCTGACCGCAGCAAGTACACTGCATACAGATAGAGCAGCATCTTGAACTGCCGAGTGACACTACTATGACTTGTCTTAAATTACCAAGCTTACCTTGACAGGGGCAAGTGGCTCGAACTTTGAAATCTGGACATGTGCCAGTCTGATCCTTATTGAAGCATTTAATTCCTAGGGAATTGCACTCAGTCTTGTTGACATTCACATTGGGCATTGATAAACCAGATGCAGTTTGACAGTCATAAACACCAGGGTTAGAACAAATTGAAGAAATTAATTCGGCATCACCAGTTCCTGCAGTAGGACTGTCATGATTCACCCAGTTACTCCAACATCGATTCTCTACATAAGCAGTTGTGTTTGTTATTTAGAACTTGGGGTCTGCTTGTGTATTTTGTCAGTTTTTTCTTGGGTGTATTTACCTGTTTGAGAGCATGTCGAAGCATTTATCGTCGGAAAAATAAAACAACTTATCACTAAAGTTCTGTAATCGGTGGAGGAATTATTTGTAGGATGCCAAGCACAAAATGATCAAACGTTAGTTGCCAGTTTCCTTTATCAGTTAAAATTATTAACCAATAACCGTTTACCACGATCAGAGTAAATCTTCTTTCAATATGTTGTTCAAAATTCTGTCCGTAATGTATCTTTGTGGTGTACCTTTATGCAATGCTTGTTTAGCATTAATTATAAAACATATGATGTTCAATAAAGGACGGTTTTCTTTTCTAATTGGCTCTCATTTCGCATCTTTTTTTACTTCATTTTAATGATTATTTATATATTATTTGAATAAGACCATATTCCCCTCTTACCTAAGACCATATCCCCCTCTGTTAATTCTTTCTCACCTAAGACCATATCCCTCCCCCTCTGTTAATTCTGTCTTACCTAAGACCATACCCCCCCTGGTAGTTCTTTCTTACCTTGACATGCTAGTGAAGGTCGAACAATCTCATAGTTGCCATCAAGACCATTCAGGAAGTCTCCCCAGGCGACCAAATTCCCATGTCGATCTAAAGCACATGAACTTGCGAGAATTTGAATTTCATTTTCAGATAGGATATAGTCCCAGACATTCACTTGGCTAATGCGACCGTAAAATGCTTCAGGAGCTGTGAAATTTCCCCCTACGATATCTTGCTCCTGTGCAAGAACCATCACACCGCCACCCGGAATTGGCTAAAATAAGACAATCGCTTGTTAAACATGATTGTTAGAGGCGTTTTTAAAGCGAAACAAAAGAGGGCAAAAAACACATGCTGAGGCCAATGGCAGCGGCGCAAATTTCGATTCCGTAGACGGTCGGACACCTCCAAGATGGCCGAGCACCTCATTGATCTTGTTTCCAAGCCTATGTGCCTGATAAAACTAATAGATTTTTCTTTTCAAAATTTTAAATAATCCAACCCCTGACCCCAATCCTAAAACTAGTCCATACAAAAATCGTATAAAAGTAAAAAAATATAAGAAAAAAAGTTTGACGAACTCTAAAAATACACAAAACCTCGGATGGGATTCGAGCCCCTGCCTCATCTATTAGAAATCGCACGCCAAGACGACTGAGCTAACAACGAGCTTGTTGGAAACCGTCGAAACAATTTGTATTTATAATACAACTTCGTCTAAATGAGCCTGAGCAGTCTGGGAACGAGATCAATGAGGTGCTCGACCATCTCGGAGGTGTCCGACCGTCTACGGAATCGAAATAAGCGGCAGCGAGCTAAATGAGGGAGACACATTCATATAATACAGTGCGACTCACGATATTACTTTTATGAGATACTTATGCCGTACGTATTCAAAATGAGCATTGCTATTCATTAAAACTTACGAACATCAAAACAACGTTGTGAGAAGATCTTTACGATGTTGATATATGATGTTAGTCACATGACTGAAAAAATATGGCGTTGTTCCATATTTGGGGTGGACCACGCTATTAGTTTTAAAAATATGATAACACGACAGGACATCGTTTTTAACTTAATTGGAAGTGGAAACGACATTCTTTAACCAAAAACAGCATAGTTAAATACAAGAGAATGTTTTAGCTAGAAAATAAACGAACTTGGTGTCATAGTTGAAGGATTTTTCAAAGATTACGTGGAACGGTGGAAAAGAGGGATTCTGGACTTCTAAAATGGATAAGAATGGAAGGTATTAGGCGCTTGAAGGAGAAATGTTCGTAAATTATCATGATCAACGTCTGTCAACATTTTGAGAAAGCTTGCTTTGCCATACATCTTCAAAACTAGCAATGATGGATTCCTGGTAAGCAATAATAATTCTAAAAGTACCTCCACTGGTGTAATGGAATAAACGTTTGGAACTGAATTGAGGCAAAAAAGTGCTTGAGAGCACAACAAGTCGAGACAGACAAAATAGACAAGTCGAGATCAACATGATAATGCCCTAATGCTAGGAAAAGGAACTTCTGATTAAAGGTTTTAGGTACCTGCCAAAGAAGTGGTAGAACGATCATTTAGATCCGTATTATTAGCAACCAACATGTCTTCATATGTGCCTAAATGTGCAAAAGAGACCTCTGATCCCTATTTCCGCTGTTACCAGCAGAACTCGTTTACTTTACCACTTTTTTGTTCACTCCTCAGCCTCGCCTGTCACATACCATCATTGAATATCAATAATCTAACCCATGCATGCATTTTCCAAGCTTTATCATGCTAATTTCGTCTGCCCGTCAAAAGGACAAACTTCCGTTGTGCTCTCGAGCATTTTTTGCCTCAATCCAGTTCCAAACGTTTATTCCACGACACCAGTGGAGGTACTTTTAGAATTATTATTGCTTACCAGGAATCCATCATAGCTAGTTTTGAAGATATATGGCAAAGCAAACTTTCTCAAAATGTTGATAGACTTTGATCATGATATAATTTACGAACAGTTCTCCTTGAAACGCCTAATACCTCCCATTCTTATCTATTTTAGAAGTCCAGAATCCCTCTTTTCCGCCGTTCCACGTATTCTTTGAAAAATCCTTCAGCTATGAAACCAAGTTCGTTTATTTTCTAATTAAAACATTCTCTTGTTGTTACCTATGTTGTTTTTGGTTAAAGAATGTCGTTTCCACTTCCAATTAAGTTAAAAACGACGTCTTATCGTGTTATCATATTTTTAAAACTAATAGCGTGGTCCGCCTGAAATATGGAACAGCGCCATATATTTTCAGTCATGTGACTAACATCAAATATCAACATCGTAAAGATCTTCTCACAACTTTGTTTTGATGTTCGTAAGTTTTAATGAATAGTAATGCTCATTTTGAACACGTACGGCATAAATATCTTATAAAACTATTATAGTGGGTCGCAGTGTATATTAGCAAGAGTTGGACTAAGTGGAGAGCCCATTGAAACGCCGTCAATTTGTTTGTTAAGTTGACCGTTTAAAGAGAAAACAGTTTTAGTGCAGGAGTCAAGGATTAGGAGTTCGTTTCCGTAACGTTGTTGAAATTAACCATGACAATCTTGAAAAGAATTCAACAAGAAATATTCCCAAAACTTGGTTACATTTGACCTACATCGGACAATATGGCACCAGACTAACCCACTCGTTTATAAATAGAATAACCTCTTTACTAAAGATAAAATGCACGTTCTTTATTCTCTGGAAAACCACAAGCAGCAACTCATTCCAGTCAAACAAAGATAAAAGCCCGATGAAATACCAAAGCTCAGTTGCAATAGGAGTTCACGTGCCCTAGATGTAACAGTAGATATATTGGGAAAACTGATCGATGTCTGTACACCAGATTAAAGGAACATTCACAGGACAATAAATCGGACATTTTCAATCAATCACATTATGAACTGCGAACACTTTTAACATATCAAATCTATGTTGGAACTTAATCCCTTCTACGAAAATAATTCTACTGTTACTTGCATATTACCGGAGTTTATTCTAAACAACTCTAAGTTTATCGACAAGTCTGCGGACCACTTGTCTTTACTGCTTTTTAACGAATCGCTCGCCATACGACGGTTTAAACCCAAACTGAATCATAGAACTAAAGCTTCGAAAGAACTTATAATATTTAACGAAACGCCTGCTAAGGCGTTCACTTCACCTGCCAAAACGAAAATGATCACAAGGCAAGGCAGGGCTGTAACTAGAGCGTTCATTGGGGGTGTGGTATTTAACAAATAGATTTCATTTTTGCGTGCGTCTGTACTGTAATAGATCACAGATGACGTCATAGCGTGTGAAGAATAAAAAAGTACGCACGAGACGCAGTCGAGTGCGTGACTTTTTGTTCTTTACACGCTATGGCGTCATCTGTGATCTATTACAGTACAGACGCACAAAAAAATGAAATCTCTTTGTTTTATATTATAATAAAGTTGACAAAAATCATGCGAAGACCCGCGAAATAAATTAGCTAAATTAGATCACGCCATCAGTTGACGTCATCCGTGCGTGTGTACTTTAATAACACACAGCTCGCGACCAATGAAAATGCAGAATGAACACGTATTATTATATAAATTCACTTATTTCTGTTCTGCCCAACGAATTCCTTTTGAAATCAGTTATTATTAGGGTACCTTCCAAAGCATTTCAAGACATTGCTAGCACATCTTATGTAATCACTAAGATAACCAAAAATCAATGTCTGAGTGACTTGCCAGGCACTCTGCCCATAGTCCTAGTAAGATTGTATTTTTTAGAATTTAATTTAAATTAAAGACTTTCGTAGTACATAATTATATTAAACAAGATTCTTTTGTCATAATACCACCAACATATGGCTGTTTAATTTTTGGGTAGTTGCAGGTAAAGGAAATTTTACTAAAAGTGTATACAATACATAAATATATTAACCTGATAGCATCAATTAAATCAATTCTGCAGCACACTGCCTGAAGTCCCCACGATATAATCTGTTGGGAACTTTAGATTAACATATGTATTTCTGGAATTGGAATGTTAAATGTCTCGTACCTTATTATCTCAACATAGGTATAAAAAACCGAGGAAAGAAATCACAATGAATACTTCGTGATTAGAATTAGGAACACATTTCCTAGACTCACTCCTTGATCATGGAATGATGGAGACTATCAAAATTTGGAGTTTTACAACATTTCTGAAGCAATGTTTTGATAAAGAACCTTCCTGTCCCTCTTTGTTACCTATTACATGTTAAAAATTGTGTTTTGTATATAGATATTTCACTAGAATTTGCGCTGGATTCTTGTGTAGAAATTTCTAAATTTCCTAAAAAGTGGAAACACAACAGAAAATGACGGAAACACGCTCTCAAAGCTTCACCGCGATACATCGCTCCTCGGTAAAGTTTCGCGGTGGAATTTGTCGTTTTAAAACATTTTGCATGAGAATCTTTGCACGTAAAACCTTCTTGCGGTTTAGATGTTCTAGCATACATGTTAAAATGTGGGTTTTGTTGACATATTCCGCTAGAAATTGAGTTTAAACGCCGTGTTTAGGTCGGCTCACGCGGCTTGTGCCAGCGGTATTATCACCCATGAGCGCTGCGCTAACTTGCGACAGCGAAAAATAAAAATAAAAAACAGAAACGGGGCCAATTTAAAACTCCGCCTCGCCTACGGCAAGCGCAGTAATTTGTTAATGTACACTTACGCATGTTCCTGAATATAAGTACATTTAACTTTATATTATGTATCCGATTACGTTGTAATCTTCACTATGTGAGAATCACTGTTATGTAACAAGCGTCATTCCTGATCATGACTAAAATACAGTCGAAAGCTAAATTAAATTCAAAATGTTTTTTCGGAGTTACCGCTGTTTTGTATTTTGGAGTTGGGTTTCCGTCCTCGCTTTATAACCCAGAACCGCACTCGTACAATAACTTTGTAACGTATGTTAACTATCGGAAACGTTTTCCAGAAAATTGTGCGCTTTCATGATTTTGAGAAGTAACCCTATGAAATGTGTGATAACACTATGAGATGTGTACTAACACTAAATGGCAGCTCACCCGGATCATGTAATCGTTGGTACACTCGCAACAAACCTGTTGTTCGAATCCAACGCCGACAACCCTCACTGGCGGTAAACACCACCGACCCGACTCTGCTTTATATTTCTCGTTTTGCATTTTATATTTCTCTTGATAGCAGCGAACGATGGGTTATCGCTGATCGCGTCACGCAGATATCTACTATTATGTTCGTCACTTTTAGGTTAGTATTAACCCTTGAAGAGAATTAACTTTGCCTTACCGGAAATGAAGCAAACGTATTATGATCAAAAAAACTTACTTTGTTCTGTTGAATTGTACCACGTGATACAGCACTTCCGTCTTTATAGAATATAACATTTCCAGTAGAGCTTGCCCAACTGACTGCGATATGATGCCATTTGCCATCATCACCACCAACTTCTGTGCTGTATCTTTCATTGTTTATGAAGACATTGAAATCAGAATAATCGTTTATAGCCAAAGCATTGTCGTACACTTTCCCTAAGAAAACAAGATTAAAAATTGAATTCACGAAGAAATCTACTTTCATATTATGATTTTAAAAAATCTTGAAATTTAACTTATAGCTATGTCTTGTCCTAGGCCCGAGGTTTAAGTAACTTCAAATAATAGTTTAAACATAACATGCATAAATAAATTGACTACGCACATAAAACGTCTTGATTTAAAAAAGAAATGTTTTAAAAGTCGACCGATTACCATCATGTTCAACAGCATAAGATAAAGGTGTCCCAGGATCAGCATTATCATCAGAAGCAACTTTCATCCAGAATGCAACAGTAAATCTTGCGATATCTTTTTTTAACGTCAAAGAACTGGAACCCAATCCAAGTTCTCTACCAAAGCGTAGATCATAGTCCATTGATCGTGCTATAAGTATATTATTGTTGCAATTATCATGTCTTCAAATACAAAGAAAGTTTTTACATTTATAACTTCATGCACATAAAAAATGAAAATGCATAAGTTACTCAGGATTGAGTTGAAATTCAAAAGGGACAAGGTGTTACTGGCCAAAACGTTAAAAGACGAACTGAAATCGAGTAGTTTCCTAATAGACATAGAATGTATATTTCTATCTTTTCTCACTTTGTCTCCACACAACAGCTGATTTGGACGGGCACGTCCTTATCAAGCGGTTGTTGGACTTCTTTCAAAAGGAAACAACTTATCAAAGACAAAATGAAAATCTAATGCACAGGCTGTATAAGCTCCTAATTTTGTCCTGCTAGATAGGGGGGGGGGGGGGTGTCTACACATTAATATTGCTTACCATCTTCACACGTTTTCCCACCAAAATTTCTCGCACACTCACAGGTATAACCACCAACATTATCAATACATGTCGCTCCATTTCTGCAAGGGAGTGCCGCGCAATCATTGATATTAAACTCGCAACGTTTACCAGTGTATCCTTTTACGCATGCGCACTCGAAGTCCTTGCCCAAGCTAGTACAGGTGGCTTCGTTTAGACATGGATCGCTGGCGCAACCATCTTCAACTATCTGGCAATTGACCCCATTGTATCCTGACAAGCATTTGCACGCGTACCCTGGATGTAGATCCGTGCACGCCCCCCCATTTTGACATGGAGTCGAAGCACATTCCTAAATAATCAAGATTTCTATCAAGATATATACTGCTATTTAAAAAAGGACTTAGCGTTGATAACTAAAAGGTGTACAGGAAAAATTTAATGTGCATCTTCTCGAAAATTTTTCTAAATAATGTGCACAAAAAGATGTTGTAGTCACGTGAATGGCCTGCTACTGTTGCAAGAAAATTACCATTCGTGTCTGAAATTGACGACGAGACCAGATATATGTAATGGAAGGATGTTTAGGTAGATCAAGACACGCCATCATAATCTGACCTAAGCTCAATCAGGCCAAGGAGATCATTATGTTGCAGCTCGCTGACCGCAAAATGAAGGTGTTCAGGGAGCAGAAGATTGCAAACAGAATGAAAAGGGATATCCAGCTGAAGCAAAACAACTGTGGGTAGGACTGACTTGAGAAGGGTGTCTTGATTCATTCTTTAAACATGGTCCGAGTCTATGGACCGAAATCTAACACAAGGATATTAAAATCCTGTATTCTTTGTTTGGTTCAATTTTGCACCATATTCTCAAAAACAGAAGTTATGCGTCTTATTGTTAGCTTGAAAGGAAAAGCTGCAAACACAAATTACGTACGACGTAAATGATTACAGCAAATTTATTTTTGAGAAAAATCAGAATAATTAAGTCTTGCATACATTTCGCATTTAATTATATTCAAAATGAAAGAGTCATGTTTGTTAGTTAAAGGGAAATTGAAACAAAAAATTCTTTGGTAATTTGAAATAACTTTTGAAATAACTAACAAAGCCTGTTTCAGCTTTTTTTACATCTAGCATGATTCTTGAGATATTTTCGGCTGAAACACACCAGGTGTCCGCCATCTTGGATTTTCAAGGATATGCATGTTTGTCACAAGTGGGACACGCAACATTTAAGTATTGACAAGCAGTGATCAGAACAAACCAGACACTCGTTTCTACTTGCTATTTACAGTATATCACGGTTGAGAAAAAGCATTTTGGCCAGTTTTGTTTTTTATTCATTCTATTACGAGTAATTTCTAAAGCTTATCCCACTTGTGACGTCATGTAATGAGAACAAGACTTGATCCAAGATGGAGGACATAAGTCCAAATATCCCAAGAATCAACTGCAAGATATCAAAAAGCTGTAACAGGCTTTGTTAGTTATTTCAAAAGCTCTTTCAAATGAGCAAAGAATTTTTTCGTTGCCACTACCCCTTTAAAGCACATGAAGGCTTTAACAATTTCCAGAAACAATTTGTTACTTTTAAGTACGTGAGGTATAATGAATAAATTGTATGTTTCCATACGATAATAAATATCTGGCAAATCCTTGGATCCTAGCAAAATCCATATCATGTGATTAAGGCAGTACTGTTAGTTGTGTTGTCTTCAAAATCATAATATGCTGTATTTGCAGCTCTCAAAGATCTTAATACAAATGCCATATTGTAGGCGACTTTAGTGGTCATTGCCTGCTGGTTTTTTTCATATTATATTGTAAGTATCATTTGTTGTAGAGAACTATCTACAAGATAGTTATTTTTTATTCAACACAAAAAAATATTGTAAACCAGAAATTAAAGTAACAAGGTTAAACTATGTACCAGTTCATATTAAATAAAGTAACTTGTATTGATCTTTATTTTGGTTTTACTGCTAACTAAACAATCAAGGGACTGTGAAAAATATAACATTCACAAGAATATTGCTCTACTTTGTGCAACTGCTTCCCAGCTAATAGCAATAAATCAAAAAGTAAAACCAATTTTATAACCTGAATATCTTTTTTACCAACAACAAAATTTGTATCTTGAGTAAGATGATGCAATGCAATATTAGTAAATAGACTGTTTATACTTAGAATGTAATGATTATCAATGTTCATTTATGCTAATAAATTGCTATAAAAAGGTGATAACAGCACTATAAAAAAGTATTAAGAAAAAATGAAGACTGACAGCATATAAAGAAAATAAACTGGTGATAATTTTACAGATTGCGAGTCAGAACGTTCAGAAAATATCCACAATTCGTGAACTCGCTCAGTCGCATAAGTAAACAACTTACTTTCATAACATTATTGGCCAATCATGTCAACCATAATAGGTCATATGAGGTGGCTTTATACCTGATAAAGTGCTAATTAGGATGACACTTTATATAATCTGTCACGTTCATTAGTATTCTTTATATAATGTTGCATCCTATTTAGCATTACAATGCGGCGTATTTGAAGTCCTTTAATACACTCGTACAATCGCGTTTTATCATATTTAAAACGCGAGGCGCAGTCTCGTGTATCAAACAATACATTAATAATCACGAATACCAAACCAATGATATTTTAGAACAATGTTATACAACTTTGATAAACAACCTTGTTTATGATAAACAACCTTGTTTATCAAAGCCATGGGCAGTGGTGCTCAAACATTTTAAAGATGCTGTTCTTTTTTGGATTTTGCCCCCTCCCTATTCTGAAATAACTAATTCCTGCCTTGGTAACTATATCTACGTTATAAGAAGAAATGTGGACATTATCATCAATAAAAAGGAAAACTTACATTGATTTGACTTTCGCAGAATTGTCCCGTAAATCCTGGTACACAATTACAAACAAAGCGATGTGGTTCTTCGATACATTTGCCATTCAAGCAAGGATTATTGGCACAGAAAGATCCAATTTTTTTATCACAATGTTTCCCCTGTAGTCCTGAGGGACACATGCACTTGAAATCATTCACCTACAAAAAATGAAAACTTATAAGAAGTAACAATGGCTGCGTGAACTGACGCCCTTTTCCCTTTCGTAGTCACGAGGCATACCACACTGGACAAAATTTAATTTTCCAAAGTAACTGTATATTTTCATGCTACAGAAAATATCTGCAACAAAATTTGCAACATTGAATTTGGAAAAACCATAGTATAAAAAATATTTCTATATCATAGATTTTCAACAGACTTTACATAATCATTTGCATTTACTATACATGTACTATATGTGAGGTGAATCTCATTTGTTCTGAATGATTCAGGTGTAAAAATTATTTTTACAGAAATAGCTAACCTTGTCGAGACAGGAAGCTCCACCGTAGCAGGGACTTGATTCACACTCATTAATTTCAGTCTCACAATTATCACCTTGGAAACCAGCCTGACATTGACATTCGTACGTAGCTCCAGTCACCTTACAAATCCCTCCGTTGTTACAAGGTTGTACTTCGCATGGGTTTAGTACTAGAGTAAAGTAAAAGGTGGAAAAATAGCTAGCTTTCTGTTCATGCATGGGGGCAAACTACCCTTATGCTATGTAATAATCTAATTAGTAATATAGTTGTCGAGTCTTGAGAATTACGAAATGTTATATCTACATATGCGCGTCAGAGACCATGGGAGAAGAAATAGTATTTCATAATAACGAAGATACTTGGAAATTAAACATCAATATTTGGAGGAGATCATAACGCACAATCAGGAGAATGGTGTGAGGATTATTAAGTGGAGCGTGGGAAGCACGAAATACAGGAGAGGAGATGGACATGGAGATAATGGAAGCGAACAAACTTTGTGCTATTTGCACTTGTTTCAAGAAGAGGAGAGAGCTTTTAATAATTTATTAGAGTAGAAACAGTCCAACGCAAGTCGATTACATCTTAATATGTCAAAAAGATAAAGTGAAGAACGCAAACGCACTGTCATAAAAAGCAGTAGCAAATCAACAGACTTCTGATACTGAGTTAATATACAGAATAAAAGGAGAAAAGTAAAGAAATGTTCCAAGACGCAGACAGAAGAATACAATAAGCATATTAAACAGCGACGTGTATGGAAGCATGGGAGGGTCAGACAGGGAATGAGCCGTGGAGGGAGGAGATATGTAAAATATTCTACCTGAAGAAAGCAGTGGGGAGCATAAACAGCGGAAAAGCTGCTCGACCATGTGGGATGACTGCGGAACACTTTAAGAGTTAGATAGTGAAGAAATTACATAGTTACCAAGGTTGTTGAACGAAATTATGAAGAAGACATTGGACTTCAGAAAGAATTTGATAGAGAATGGAAAGGATGACAACGCTAGCCAGGTTATGCATTCGTCTCGCAAAAACCCGACCATTGCACATAAATGTTTTTACGCACTTAGATTATTTACTTTAAAATTAAAAATAAGAGTTAATTAATGAATCGTCCTAGTTATCGAACTCATACTCCTCTTAAATTCCGTGGTAGTTTAACCAATATTTTCAAGAGTAGATGCACGTTAATAAAGTACATGAACATAAATGAACAAAAGTTTACCTTGACATTCTGAGCTACTAACTGCCCCTCTACCCAGTGTAGTTTTACCGGCAGGACAAGGAATACATTCCTTTTGATTGACAAGGCTCTGATAACGTCCGACAGGACATAATTTACATGGTTCCACTCCTGTCTCCGACACTGATCCTGCTCTACAAGGTTCTGGAAAAAATAAAGCATTTACACGACTTCTTCTTTACGGTAAGGGGGTGGTATATCTTTAATTACATTTGTATATAGAAGCTTTCAACATATATTGAAAATACTAATTAGGTCTGACACAAACTTTTAATTGTTGGACCCAAGGATTATAGTTTGAGAGGATTATAAAATAGGTATTTTATGGTTTTTAGGTAATTGGTAATCCAACCACCCTGAACAGGAGCTTTCACTACGTAGGGGTTTGGCACTAGGCGAGGCCACAAAGTGCGCACATATTTTGTTGTTTCATGTTTCCACAAAACATGTACGTGACGTTCACATCATGTTTGATGTGATTTTAAAATTACATTTATGCATATGACTCTGACATTATATTTCTAGCTGTTTTTGCTTCTTACTCCTTTTTACTGCTAATTCAGCAATAAAATAGTTACCATTGCATTTCGTGACGGAATTGGCGGCGTTATCGACAGTAGTGGTGCTTCCAGGACACTTAATACAACTTTTACTTCCTTCGATGTGTTGATAGTAGCCAGGATCACAAGCAAGACACTTCTCAAGGCCATTTTCTGAATATTCTCCAGCTTTGCATTTAGCTAAAATTTTTGTTGATTTTAATACAAAATTAGAATTATATAATGGACTTCATCGTGTCGTACAAACAATACGTCTTATAGTCATTTTAAGGTGGCTCCCTACGGTTTTAGTTATAAAGTGCATTGTAGCCGTTAAGACCGTTTCATTTCCACATCTTTCATTATAAAACTATGAAATTCAGTACAAGTGTTGTTGAAGTCTTGCTGAAGATTTTAAAGTGGTGATTTTGCGCTAGAAGATTGTTGCCATGGCAACAAATGGATGAGAACATGGCTTGCGTTTCGTCTTCTTTCCGCAATTTTCGAGATTTCCTTCGGTGAATTATTTTTTAATTGAACATGTTGTATGGTACTGACGTAAGGGTTTCACTTACACACTTTAAAAAAATTCTATGGATAGGTTTTTTTATTATCCTACAAAATGTCAAAAATCAATATAAAAAAACATCACTTCCATAAAATTTTTCGAAAAAATGACATTTCAAGCACTTGGGCGATGGTAATTGATGAGCAAAATTTAAAAAAAATTCACCGAAGGAAACGGGCAAAATTTACAGTTTAATTTCATTATATTTATTTGCTTTGACGTCATAAAATTTTTGAAACCAGTTTTTCACGCGTGGAGTCCAGCACATTTTGTGGACATCAACCAGAACAGTGAGAAATGCGTGTTTTTGATAATAGCCGTATTATTTTTTTTTTGAAATTTTTGGTTTAACCTTATTTAAGAAGAGATTAAAAGGCATTTACATTGCCAAGAAGTAAAAACAAGACATAATAAGGCATAAAATCAAACCACTGCTTCTTAAATTTATTCTTGTCTTAAAAAACCAATGTACGAAAATATTTTCAAAACTCATGACTGTATGCACGATAGTTATAAGACTATGTTATTAAAACACGACAGACATCCGACCTTAATTAAACAAGAAAACTTACATAAGCTTCGGTAACATTTCAGAAGAGCCATGAAGTCGATAAAGACAATACAAAATGGTTCAGTCGGAGTCCATACACTTTCGTAAAATTTCGAGCAACAAAAATTACATTACCGGACATAAAAAAGCGCCTAAAAATTGTTTTAAAACTGATTTAAAGCACCTAATACTTGAACTTGGAAACACAAGCGATTGTAAGGAAGAACTGTCGTCTTTTTTGTGTGTAGAAACACAAAAATATCGGCAAAAACAATGTTTTCAACTTTGAATGTGAAAAATTTTATTATAGCTGGCCACGAAACATTCCACGCATGATTCCACGCGTGATTCGTGCGGACAGCGTTTGATCTCTATAAATCGGGTTATAACTGAACAAAACCATAGGGAGCCACCTTAAGAGCGAAACAAGTTAAGAATCGTGAAGAATTCTTAAAAAACCCGAATAAATTGAGCATTATATATGGCCAGCCGGAAATTAGTGGCAAAATAAACTCCGCTAGGTATCCAGCTATGCCCTACTATAGAAGAGCCTTTTTATAAAAATAATGTTGAATTTAAAAATTTAAGCTAAACTACTGGAAATGAAATGCTTGTCGCATGGTTACTCTTTGGAAACCCTCATACGTAAGCTTCAAAAATATTTCTGCTGACGTGAGTACTATATTCAACCTCCGTTACGACCGCTAGGAGGATGGGATACAAGTACCTTAATACCATGGGCGGCGGCGAGTTTCATGATTTGGTTTCGGGGTTATTGAGATGCATAGAGCACAGCGTACTCCACACAGGATCTCAACCCATGTTTGGCCAAGTGACAATGTGAGCAGGGCATGCTTTGAGGGTTTTTCTCCGGCTACTCCAGTTTTCGTTCCTCCCGAAAACCACCGTCTAGGAATTAACATGAGGTAAACATTATATGCGGTATATTTGCAGCGTACCTCGGCACTCAGTTGCGTTCTTTGTGTTAGGTCCAATTGTGAATTTTCCCTGTGGACACTTCTTGCAGTGAAATCGGCCAATTTCATTTTGGTAAGTATCCTTGGGACATTTGCTACATGTAGTCTTGTCTGATTTCTGTTCCAGATTATAGTACGTGCCCGCACTACAACTTTCTATCAAGAAAGTGACATACAGTTAAACACTAACATATATAAACCAGAAAATTCGTCATCATCTTGGTGCCTTCGCAAAGTTTGGTGCCTTTACAAACGACATTTTAAGTTATACCCTAAAGGTGCACTATTTATAAATTTTGTGTTTTGATTTTTACACTCACAACAGAGAGGTCCAAATTTGGCTTCCAATACCTCTACCGCTACTTTAATCTATCTTTCAGCCAATCAGATGTACCGGACCTATGCGATTAACCAATCAAATTGTATAAAAATCGGAAAAGGTAGCGGTAGTGGCAGAGGAAGTCAAATCTGAACCTCTCCAACATCAACAGAGAAATGACCGAAAGAGATGACCCTATATTGTATGGTCGTGCTTAAATGACATCATGAACACAAAACAAAAGATTTTTTATATTATATTCCATATATTTTTTATGCTTGGGCTATTGCTAAATGGCTAAATTGGCTAAATTTGGTATATAAAATTGGTTGTTTGCACTATTTGCTCCTAATGATCTTTATCGCGCTGTCCATCCAAACAATACATGCATGCTTTCAGGTCTCGATTAGAAAACGGCAAATGCTCTACGTTTTTTTACTAAAATCGTAAACAAGTGACATGTTGCATGTTCTCAATTTACTTACGACATTTCTGCCCAGCCTGGCTATTCATCCCCAAAATGGTACCATTTCGACATGAAAGTTCCGCCTTTTTGGCAATAAGGTCTTGATACTGCATATTTTGGTCTTTTACTTGAAGTTGCTTAAGTTTTGAAGTGGTCTTGGCTTTGTCCGAAACACTGTCAAGAGTATTCATAAGTTCGCCAGCTGTTTTCCCGACTTTATGCTTCATATTAACGTCAAACTCAATAAACACTGATTTCTGCAAATCAAAATACAAATGATTGAAACAGAGACGAGGGAAAATCCTAATCGATTTGGAGGGCAATTCTGCTTCGCTTTCCTCTGATGCCTTAATTTAAGATCGCTATAAGAAAGCGTTTCCAAGAAATTATTTTAAGAACCAGTTTTTAACGATCTACAGATTTTCAAATTGTTATACACGCAGAGTTTTGTGTTTTGCAATTTCATTTACCTTTTCGATACCTCGCTTTCGGTTGCTTCCCACAGCTTGTTTTTTACCACATAAAACCTCAATATGATCGATAGTGCAATCCTGTTCTATTTCACAATAATCAGGGTAGTTGTCTTTTAAAAACTCCTTAAATACTTTCAAAAACGTTTCCTTAGCTTCTACTTTGACAGCCTCATCAGTACAATCACCAGAAAGGTACTGGAATTCCATTCCTTTTCTAGCGTCCGCATTATACACAACTAAATGATGAGGAAAAATGATTAAGTAATATTTAAAACACGTTTAAGATTGTTTTGATTCTCTTGAAACACGATAATGGTATAAACACGATAATGGTATGCATTATAATATGGTATAATACCTGGTAACGTTAATTAGCATTTTAAATACCAGGTACAAAACCACTTTCCTTTGGGTCGTGGCATGATGGGTTACCCTAAAGGTCAAAATGTCGAGAGAGCACTGGGACCTAACCATAACCTAATGCTTTATATAAAGCCACGACCATTTCCTTGGTGTTTTCCAATACGAGCGACGAAGCAAATTTCGATTCCGTAGACGGTCGGACACCTCTAAGATGGCCGACCACCTCATTGATCTCGTTTTAAAGCCTATATGTCTGATAAAACTAATAGATTTTTTTTTAAATTTTAATAATCCAATCCCTGACCCAAACCCTAAACCTAACCCTTACTAAAATCGTATAAAAGTAAAAAATATAAGAAAAAAAGTTTGACGAACTTTAAAAATAAAAAAAAAGCTCGGATGGGATTCGAACCCCTGCCTATAACCTATTTGAAATCTTACGCCTGGACGACTGAGCTAACAACGAGCTCGCTAGAAACCGTCGAAAACTTCATCTAAATAAGCCAAAGCAGTCTGGCAACGAGAGAATGAGGTGCTCGACCATCTGGGAGGTGTCCGACCGTCTACGGAATCGAAATAAGCAGCGACGAATCTGTACGAGCATTTACAATGGCAAGTGCGTAGCATGAGCAGACTCCTTTATGCTCAGCTTAGTCAAAATTTTTAAAGCCCAGACAACAGCTTTAAGTAGAGCCATAACATAGAAAACAGAACAAATTTTAAAAAATATTTAATGGAGCTAACGTTTCGTTGCTATACTTGCAACATCTTCAGAGCAATAAAGGTATTACAATATGTACAAAAGCTTTATACAAAGCGAAATATTCTAAGGTTACAAAGAACGGTTAAAGATTTCCTATCTCTCCTGATGATTTCTCCGTTCTCTCCACTTGTTCTTCATCCTTTGAATTTTTATTAACAGAAAGTTTACTCATCTCCTAACTTTAGCCCTCACTTAATGCCAATCTTATTTCTATGCCTTTAACCTTGTATAATTAATCCTACTATTAACCTTGCATGACCTTTGTATATATCTTGTGTTACATCTTGTAATGTTATATGTCCTTAGTGTTGTTATTGTTAAATCTCTATGATTCGCTTATTTTAAATCTTTAACCGTTTCTTGTAAATATTTTTTTCAAATATTAAATATTTTTTAAAATTTGTTCTGTTTAGTATGTTATGGCTCTATTTAAAGCTGTTGTCTGGGCTTTAATATTTTTGACTAAGCCGAGATTTCCGCCAGGAGTATCTATTGCTATTCCTTTCTATTTCTTTTGGGTCTCTAGCTCATATTTCTTTTGGGTTTTCTCCACGTATTCTTGAGTTCCAAAACAATATAATGAATCATTCAAAAAGAAAATTAATTTTGTTCATATTAAAGTATATAATGAATACAAAAATTTCTTACAATTATTGTTGACCTTTAATTGTATTTTATATATAATTTAACTTATGGGAGATGTTTTAGAGCAATCTGGTCCGTTGAAGTCCAACCTTATTAATTAGGCTACGTGCACACGGTATCGAGCGTTTTCATCCTGAATTATTTCAAAAAGCTCTCGACTTGTTTACATGATTGCATGAAACAAGCATAAACTCCGTCTAAGGGCAATACAATAACTAAAAACTTCAAGTGATCAAAATTTTTATAGTTCATACTGTTTTATTTTGACCGTTGTGAAAACGCTCGGAAACGACCCCGTGTGCACATAGTCTTAGTGACGGTATCAGCATCAGGTTTCCAAGATGGCGGCTGTTTTTCAAGATCCTTTAAACGAGAACGAATCAACAACTACACAACAACTAACCCTTACCCGTAATTACGACGTAAACAACTTGAATTTTCTTTTAAAGCAAAAGCAAGACTACTTTAGAAATTCGTTTCGTTTTCTTGTTAGATTGGCGAATCTATGGAACAATTTCCCAATAGAAGTGAAATCTCATGCTTGAATATCGACATTTAAAAGTGGTCTCCATCAAGGCAAAATGGTATTTGCCAAAAAAACATAATTTAATTAATTTATACATGTAGTTATTTACTATACTTTAAAGGTCAGGTGTCAATTGCGACGTAGGTTCTGTTCTTTTCTCCACGCACGTGTTATTTGTAAGATCATATAACGTTTTAGTGTTTGTTGTTGACTTGTTCTCGTTTTAAGAATCTTGAAAAACAGCCGCCATCTTGAAAACCTACGTCTCGTCTACCCCCTTTAGCCATGACCGTATCAGTGTAATATAATACAGAAGGGAAAACTTGCCTGTGCAATCCGGCCAAGGCATCTTCAGCTCCATGGGAGTCACGTACCAACTACCAAAAGAGCATATGTATAGTCGGCCTGGTGTTGTTGCAAAGTCATATCCCTTATTGCAAGACACCAACGCCTGTGTTGTTCCAAAGTATGGTTTGCTGGCAAGACCTCCATTTATTGGGGGTGGGAAGTATTCACAAGTTATTGCTGCAATGAAAAAATAATAACATGCATAAACAACACAACCCAAAAAGGTCGGTTAAACAAGACATTCTTATTTTGAAATTACTCCTTCAATCATGATTTCTAGCCTGGAAAAATACCTAACATCATGATTACAACCCCCTTTCTACGGATCACACGACAGTCTCTTCTCAAAAACTCATTAGAGAGAACTCTGTTGGCTTGTGATGTGTACAAAATTCACCCATTGGGTGATGTCACATCCATAAACCAGATCTTATCATAAGTTATTTTCAATGAAAACTTGATATTTTCATGAAACTTAGTCAAATGTGCAAAGAATGCCTCAAATTCCTAATACGAAACTAAATTTCTTGTAAAGACACATTAAAAGGCTCGAAGAATTACCAAGTCGAAATGTTATCATCCTTCACGGGGTAAAACTCATAGAGATTATAAAAGAATAGAGGCGGCATCTGGGAACAAATTGCGGGACAAATTAAACAAATCTAATGGGGGTTAAATTTAAGTCCCGGATGCATATCGATGAAAAACATACTATTTTTGTCTTTTTGCTTGTTTTTATGACCATGATACGCACAAATATTGACTATAATGGGAAAATAGTGTTGTAGCTTTCTAGTTTTTGTAATTTTAGGTACAGACAGCTAGATTTTTGCATAAATATAGGAGTTTTTCAACCTTAGGTTTACCCCAGCAACGTATAGCAGCCAGTTTTTGACCGGCCTTTTCGCAGCAAGTTTTTGCAAAATATCTGCCAAATTATCCCACATCTGAACACAAATTGAACTTTTTTGCCTTGAAACAGTTATTAAACTTGTTTTAGAGGTGTAACAAGGTGTAGAACTAAAATACTACGATGTATTTAAACTTTAAAGACTTGTCAAGCGTGTTCATCTGATTTTTTCCAAATACAAACATTGCATTTTCGCTAACGAATACTCGATATTAAACATACCCAATTTTATCCAGTATTCAAAACACAAAATTCAAACCTTTCAAGGCAATCCCGCACTAATCTTTAACATTTTCGCCTTAGTTTTTAGTAAAAATAATCTTAGTGCGAAAAAATCGAAAAAGTTTTTTCTCAGTTTTTTATAAATCTGTTGTTGTGAACAGTCGATCAACAGCCAATAAGGTGTAGATGTTACATCCGGGTCTTAAATTTGCCCCCCATTAGCGAGCTTCAATTTGTCCCGCGAGCTTGACTGAATTTTAATCAGGATGCCGCCTCTATTTTTTTATAATCTCTAGGGTAAAACTGCCATCACCTTGATTGTTTCTTATAGTAAATAACCAAAATAGAAATTAAAAAACTTACTGCAACTTCTAACAAAAGCCTATCTCAATGCATATCAGTTAGAAGTGGTGACAAAAGTTATCTCATGTTTCGTTATTGCTTTTTTATCATTATTTGAAAACGTTCTTCACGAAGTAGAATTTTGTTGCTCATAGATGAGATGTCTTTTCTACATGTACTGTTTACAACACAAGCGGCCGTGCTGTATCAGCATATGTATCTGATATAAAACAGACGAAAATGTTGTAAATGGCTTGTGAAACTCTCCAAATTTACAGGTCTACTTGCCAAGTAATTTTGAAAATCTTCATGAATTATTACTGTAGTGAGTTTCACAAAACTACATACTGTTTCAATTGAATACGATGAAAACTCGTGTCGCTGCGCACAACACTATACCTCAATTTCATATTATACAACGTAATAGTTATTTTTCAGCACTTACATGTGATGCTAATTGTGAATACACACTCAACTATAGGATTTCTTTCATCTTTTGCACTGTATCTGATAACATAATTACCACCCCTAATAAACTCAGTGTTATTTTTTTGACCAGGTGTAATAATCTTAAGTTTCTCGTCCCCAGCATTATCTTTAAACACCACTGCCCCCCAGCTGACAACCACTTTTAGCTTTTTAGTTTGTATTACTTTATCTGTTGGACATGCAATTACTCGAGGTTTCTCGTCATCTGAAAAAGAATATCAATAAATCATTCAAAGTAATAATTTGAATTTTTTCATGCGAAAGTCGTTTTTAGTTTTGGGTTTTATATGATTGATTTAATTGGGTGAGAGGTGTGGAATTTTACTCTAAAACTACAGGTGTAATAAGCCGTGAGGAATTCTGGTCTTAGTAGTCGTTGCCATGGCAATTGAAGAAAAATAAAGGAAAGCAACAAATGTGAAAAAAAGTGCGCTGCAGGTCTATGTTGTCTTGTGGATGCTGTCCAATCTCATTGCCACAACTGCTACTGTTTTATCTACTGCTAACAAGTGAGTTTTTTTATTCCTCACTTTTAGTAAGCTTGTAGAATGAAAGCTCGAAGAAGTTTGTAAAATTACAGCTCGAGATTTCTTTTGTTGTTTTATCGAATAACATCCAGGAGGTAAAACCACCACTTTATTACGGTCGAAATAGTGGACGGTTGTGAAAAGCAATGATATTTATTGTCAATAAATAATAAGGCCATTCCGGATATTGTTTGAAATTACACGCGGGCTGGCGGTCTATTTCCATTATCCATTGTCAGTTTTTGAAGGATTTTTACAATTCATTTTCATATTCATAAATGTACACAATTCTTGGAACTCAACCGTTTCCGTAAAACAAACAAAATACTTCCAACTACAATTTTAAGCGATACATTTTACCTTCTAAACAGTGTAGATATTCAAAAATTGTAGATTTTTGTGATTATTTGTACAAAAACGTCAAATATGGAAACAAGATAGCAATAATGGACAAATCACGGGTGTAAACTAAAGTCTAATTTCGAGTGGCGCAATCAAGAGCAGCCCAATAGTTTTAAAAATAAATAAATATCTTTCTTGGCATGGACAGCTACAAAAGGAGGACAAAAACAGTAAGTTCCCCACTTTCGTTTGGCTTTTCCCGGATTTTCCGCCCTTTTCCCTCCAAATTCCTGAAGCGCATAGCTGCTTACGATATCATTATGCTAAGGTCTATTTATGCGTTTTCAAATTGGTTGATGATCAACATTATGAACAAAATTTAACAAAACATAACAAAACTTACCGATAACTTCGACGGTAAAACTACAGGTATTTTTGTTGCCAGCTTGGTCTTCTGCTGTATAGGTAATTGTAGTTCGTCCAATAGCAAATTTATAAGGACTTTCAATTCCTTCGGGGCTTTGCTTTAATTTAACTGCAGCATTTCCAAACAACTGAGAATTGTCATCATACTCTACGCCTCCAAAATCAATAGTTGCTGTTGGTTGATGTTTGTCAGTACCAACTTTCCTGTCTTTTGGACAAAGTATCGTAGGGGGTTGTGTATCTAAAGACAAAAGAATGCAATATTCTCGGTGCAATTGCTACTTCCATGGGGAGTATGTTAACATTCTCGTGGCATGTTAACATTAGTTTTTCAATATCATTTCAAAACTGAAAAGGTTTTGTTCTCAAAAGAGTCCTAATAGGGGACTTAAAAAGTAGAGTCTTCCAAACTATCAACAATTCGCAGAATCCTGATAGCATACTATTGCAAATGTTGGCATTTGATTGGCTACTCAACTCGTTATTCATTCCTTGATAGATAGCAATCCAGTAGCAAAACATTAATTTTTCTTGGTGTATTTTCACAACAAAATGTAGTTTTTTAACCAAACGGCTTAAAATCATTTTTTATCTTATATTCTACTACAACAATTACTGCATGGTTTTAGTTTCCGAGTGGTGATTACATCATTAGTCATTACTCTTCATGAGCATTACTTCACATTAATGTCGCCATTCCTTCTATTCGCTGAATTCAATTTACCCATTTGGCAATTGGACGTAAGTTTAAAGCACATTTAACAGTTAATAACAGAAATATAAACAAATATAATTAGTACCTTTACAGCTTGGTATAGTACTTGACCAGGTACCATCTTCTCGACATTGTAAGATATCGTTCCCTGTGATCTGGTATCCCTTGCTACACTTGAATATGCATGCTGATCCGTAATTCTGTGCTTTTGTCACACAATCAACTGGTTCGACTGTGCCAAACGACAATTTCCGCAACGCTGGGCATTTCTTAGCTTGGGAAAAGAGCAGAAAACAGATTACATATGTAATGTTACACTGGGACCTCTACCTATAGATAGCCTGAATTTATGTTTCAGTTGGTAAAATGCTTATTGGAGTATATGTGTTGCTGACTATAACACACCGTATTCATAATGAGTTGGAAAATTTACCTTCACATCTGACAACATCCGAGCCCGTCCACTGCCCATTAGATTGACATGTTTTCTTGCTACTGCCAATGCGTTCGTAGCCACGGTGACAACTAAAAGTGCATGAATCACCGTATGCTGTTCCTGTACAATCCCTTTCGCCATGATTTAGTTTCGGAATATCATTACACTTTAGAACTAGAAACAAAGTAAACATTGTCTAATATTTGCTTAAAATCCTGGGCCAACTACTAAAACACTGTATCTTACTGCGAGTCATACCAATGTCTTCAAGGCAACTGCAATGGACATTTCACCTTCTTCCCCAGGATTAAACTTCAATTTTTAGAAATTTTTTGCAAGTAATTGTGTTTTGTAATCTTACCGTCACATCTAACGGGTCCTCCCGACCATTTTCCATCTTTCAAACAGCTTCTGTTTGGTGGGCCATAACGTAAGAAACCAGGATTGCAGTTAAAGAAACATGTTGCCTTGTAGTGTTGATGACAATTATCACCAGTCTTTGTTCCATCTTTAGGAGCGAAAATTGCCCTACATTTCACAGCTAAAACAAGAATTTTGTATGTAGCAAGATTACCCCACACGTACATACCACGTTTATCAGAACTTCAAGACTGGCAAAATAACGTGCTTGAGTTTGTTTACCCCGACTTTAGCTGTGTGCAAATATATGCTACTGCTACACATGTTTGAATATACATCAGGAAATAAATAAGTACATTTCTGCAACTCAAGTTGTTGTTCTGGATAGCTATTTTGGATATCTATTGCCCTAGAACATTATTTAATACAGAACTATTTCACAAAATAAAACTATTTATACCAGGATATCAAAAAATGTACATATGTTTTAAAAGTTATTTACAAATTATAATAAAATTAAAAATTACTTGTTCAAGCCAGAACTTATTTTTGAAGGATTGGATAGTTTTGCATAGTATGGGATCTTTTAAGATCACCACACTAATGCACTTAGATGAAAAAATGGCCGATTAATGTGTAATATTACAGCAAGAACCGAGGTTGTCTAACGTTCAAATCAACTCAGTACAAAAATGACAGCGTCAGGCCCTTTCGTCGTTCGGTAGCTGTTTGACTGGTACTGGGCGAGAATAAAGGAGGGCCTGATACAGATCAGATCGCATGTAAAAAGCCAGGTTCTGGCTTTCTCATCGGATTGGCCGATTAGACAAAGAAAAGGAAAAGCTCGATTCTGATTGGTTTGCGTACAAGACGATTACAGACGATTATATATTTAAAATTGCAAAATTAGGACCTTCGCATATTACATTAAAGAATTTTTGAACGATTTCACAGTAAAAATCTAAAGAAAGCATAGCGTGAATGCTTAGAGAAAGTATTGAATAATGAGGATGTGTTAGCTGTTCTGCCCACTGGTTATGGGGAAAGCCTGATATACCAGCTACTTCCCAGTGTTTACGAGGAGATGTATAGGCAAAAATAAGCTTGATGGTTGATACTCGGGGTATATCTACTTACGTTCACAACTGACCGCACTGGCGGGATCTCCCTCGTAGCCTTCCTTACAGTAGCACTGCGCGATCGATGTGCTTCCGACTCCATCAGTATTAGAATTCACTGGACATGGTTTGCATTTTTGTGGCGAAGGAAAATCTTTGTAGGAGCCACGTGGGCAAGCTATGTAGTGAAAAATATCATCATTTATATAGCGAATAAAAAGTAAAGGAAGTGCAACTTGTCCTCCTAAATTTATGCAATTGACTGGCCAGAGCAATGGCGGAACAGCTAGTTCAGCGTTTTCATTAGCAAAAAATGCAATTGATTGAACCTACATAATGGACATGCATAATGCCCGGAAAAAAAGACTCCGACTCGAGTCGTCCTTCTTTTTAGTTCCTCTTCTATGGTATAGCGAATAAAACTGTACTTACGCTCGCAATATATTCCATTTCCAGAATAGCCAGCTTCACAAGCGCAGACATAGTCCCCACTCAGGGTACCACAGGAGCAGAAAGCATCTTTATGACATGTTGTAGCACATCTGTCTCTTGGCACGGAATAGTATTGACGTTCATTCACATCTAAAAATCAATACCAAACATAGTGATACTACGAAATATTATGGCATGCTTTTTCTGCTCGACTGCAATATTCTCAGAAAGTATTGGATAGATGATGACATGATAAAATGCTTATAATTTTTACAAAATGCATGTAACTATTACTACATAATTTGAGCAAGACAGATCATAATCAATTTTGCATGAATTTGGTCAGACCGAGTTGCTATAAGAGGTTTCACTAAACTAAGAAGCTGTTTTTCATAGTTTTCTCTGCATGCAGGCTATGTCAGGGGATGTTACATACAAGTTATTTGATATAGTTCACATGTGGCTGGGGAACGTGGCTGAGGAGATAGTGACAAAACGTTCAGCTGACTGAGATGTGCTTTTAGACGAGTTTTAAACTATACTAAAGATCATATGAAAAGTGTTCAGGCAGCACACCAATCTCTATATGTGTGGATTTCTAACACGACACACGCTATTAGTTTACAGCTTACGGTTCGTTATAGCTCACCTCCTCTGATATAATATGCGAGTTGTCTAAAATTAGTGAAGCTGCTTGCAAAGAGCACATTCTTCTGACTTGAGGCAATGGTTCGCAATTGCGATTGACTAGCCCATCGGCCCACCCCAATCGAGAAAACTTCCACATTATAATTGTTCTTTAATTTTCGGAGTTCCTCCCCAGGATGTCCCCTGTTCCACTGACCGTCAGTAATCATGATGCCCACTGTATGTACATCCGTTCTTCTTACATTGTCGTCCATTGCTTGTTGTAGTACCTGATTACTTTCACGAACCGCGCCCAATATGTCCGTAGCTTCTTCATCACGGAATGTGACTTTGTACTGAAATTCCTTCTTAAATTCACATTTCGTCGTGTCTGAAATGCTTGATTTTTTGAGGTCCAGGTAATTTATGTTAGTTCGAATGCGGGAACCAAATGTAATGATAACGACACGGGTCGCATAATAAGCAATGTTAAATTCAGCCAATAAGTTTCGCACGAATAACTTTTCTTGCTTGAAGCCATATGTAGAAACACTACCCGACACATCAAGGAAGAAGACTATATCAGATTTGCTGTTTTTGAAGTTTTTTTTGAAATCATCTAAAATTTGCCTGTTTGAAACATCCCAATGATTGCTACGAGTGTACGAGGTAAAAAGCAGAGCGAAGAAGACGCTCAACCACACGAGACGATAATCCATCATGCCAGAACATATAATGATGCAACGTTGCGCACCCAAAGCTTGCTACTATTAAATTTTAATCATTTCTATTTCATAACATCAAGTTGTAACAGCTGACTGTCTGTAGATGAAACCATTAAAATAATAATTTATTGTTTAGATATAATTTTCTACTCACAAACACACCTGCTATACTCAGTACATTCTTGAGCAAGGAAGAAAATTAATATTATTTCATGTTTGTTTCACACAGAATACATTGTAACAAATATTGTGTAACGTTTAATGAATAATAATTTAAATGACCGGCCAATAGTTCACTTTGTTAATGTGAAGAGTGTCATATTTTTCCGCATTTTTCTTGTGTAAAATAAAACTATTTTTACCATTCATTCTAAGCACATGCACAAAAATTAAACTCGAGGATTTGAATCCAAACATTCAATGTTTTTTGTACAATCAAAATTTTGTACAATTAAAATATACATGATTGGATAAACAAGGTAAAAATTTTAAAGGTTATACATCATGATGCTCTTCCAGGCATAAGTAACATCCATGCATAATAATAAAGCTCCTAACTGGCAATATCATATGGTCAGGGAATACAATCATGTTTTTAAACGTGCTTATTATTTTTACGCAAGTGAATATAAGAAATCCAACGTTGTGATTGGTAAAACTTGACGCGACACTAGCAAAATTCTCCTACAGGTGAATATAACAGTAAAAACAAGTTTACAAAATGGCGACTAGCTGATAGCAAAAATAATAGAATGTAATAAAAAGCCAGTTGTTTTGTAAATGCACTTGTGAAAAAATACTAAAACAATTATTTGTCTCAGACTCGCGGTGATTATCGGGGAATATTATTCGATAATCAACTCGCCTTCAGCGAATAATTGCTGAATGTATCAAATATGTTCCTCCAAAATGGTACGAAATATAAAATTACTTGCCAGCATGGTTATTTTTGTTGAGGTAACTATGCATCTTAAAAAATACGAATCGGTTCCTCATTGACAAATTCAACACGTACATTACAGTATTATGTATTTGATAACTCCCTCGTCTGAAGTCGCTTACACTCGACTGTTAATCGTCAGTACTTGCAGTTTTAGGAAAGATCGATTTTGCTTATCTATATTGCTCAGAATAAACCGTTGAGGTTCGGTGTATTTAATACCATTGAAAAATACGATAATATATGACTCTTTACAGCCACAAATTGAACTGTTAAGCATATAGATTTATCGAGTTCGCGCTAGACAATATTTGTTACACTGTAATCTGTGTAAAACATGCAAACATGCAATAATTTTAATTTTCTTCCTTGCTCAAGAATTTGCTGAGTATGCCAGGTGTGTTTGTAAGTAGAAAATTATATCCAAACAATGAATCATTTTTTAATGGTTTCATTTACCAAAGACATTAAGCTGTTTCAACTGTAGTCCTTAGAGGAAAGCGATTCAAATTACAACAAGACGCCTACAATTACAATAATTTGTTGGGAACTTTAGACTAACATATGTATTTCTGGAATTGAAATGTTAAATGTCTCTTACCTTTTATAAATGTATGAGATCCCACAAGCAAATAAATCATTTTGCACGAAATATTAGCATCTCAACATAGGTAGAAATAGAAAACCAAGGAAAGAAATCACAACGAATACTTCGTGATTAGAATCAGGAACACATTTTCTAGACTCACTCCTTGATCATGGAATGATGGAGTCTATCAAAATTTGCCGTTTAAAAACATTTCTGGAGCAATGTTTTGATAAAGAACCTTCCTGTCCTTTTTTGTTCACTATTACATGTTAAAAATTGTGTTTTGTATATAGATATTTCAGTAGAATTTGCGTTTGATCCTTGTGTAGAAATTTCTAAAAGTGGACACACCACAGAAAATGACGGAAACACGCTCTCAAAACTTCACCGCGATACATCGCTCCTCGGTAAAGTTTTGCGGTGGCATTTGTCGTTTTAAAACATTTTGCATGAGAATCTTTGCACGTAAAACCATCTTGCGGTTTAGATGTTCTAGCATACATGTTAAAATGCGTGTTTTGTTGATATATTCCGCTAGAAATTGAGTTTAAACGCCGTGTTTAGGTCGGCTCACGCGGCTTGTGCCCAGCGGTATCACCCATGAGCGCTGCACCAACACTTGGGATACCGAACAAAAAAATAAAAATAAAACAGAAACGGGGCGAATTTAAAACGCCGCCTCGCCTACGGCAAAAAAACTAGTATCACAAATTGCTTTATAGTTGCTGAGTGTTTCTTTCTGTGCTTACAAGTTGGAACGAGTTTATTTCCAGAGTTCGGCGAGCTTAGTTTCGGATGACAAACTATTATATACTTTTCATGCAAGCATAAATTACATTTCTTGGTATGGCAGGAGTATCCTCGACATTTTTTAAAAATTTTCCACGAAGCAGCGAAATTAATTTTTGAGTCTTTTAGTTTTCAAGTGTATTTTAGAGTTGTGCTGTGCTTTTTATGTGCTTCGGATTCCGGAACGAGTTTGTATGTTTGATGTACGGTACCTTGTTTTGAATGCACCTTCAGTGATGCCCACGTACGTTAGCTTTTCATGGTTGTCTTCTCTTTTACCGTTGCTTGGTAAACAGCTCCTGGTTTCTTAGTTTCTTGCGGCATTTTTCTTCACCGGCTGTTTTGGGCTCATCAACTAGGCGCTTTTTGTGTGCGGTAAATATGATGGCGACGTTTGGCATGCAGGTGTAGCTGAGTTTCCAAGTATTTCTGATGCATATTTTCATATTTTCCGTAGGGGATGGCTAAATGGGAAGCATTTATATCTAGGATTTTTAAGAACTTGCTGCCGATGTTTGTAGAGACACTGGCGTTGTGACATTTCTGGCTATCGAGCTTTTAGGTTTTGGCTGCTGTGGCTTATAACTTAATTTGTAGTCATAATAAAAAAGAAGCGATAAACACGACTATCCAACATTTCCTCGGACAAAAACGCGTTTGAATCAGCCATGTCATACGAGGAAGCCCTTAAACGAAGCGGTTACGACCACAAATTAAATTATAAGCCATAGCAGCCAAAACCTAAACGCTTGATAGCCAGAAATGTCACATGGTTTAACCCGCCCTACAACGCCAGTGTCTCTACAAACATCGGCAGCAAGTTCTTAAGAAACGTAGATAAATGCTTCCCATGTAGCCACCCCCCCGCGGAAAATATGCAACACGAATACTTTGAAACTCAGCTACCATCATTTTCGCACACAACAGCACCTACTTACTGAACCCAACATAGTCACTGAAGAAAACTGCCGCAGGAAAGAAAAAGCCCACTACTGGAGAATTGCCAAACCAAAGGAGCTGTTTATCTAGCAACGTTAAGAGAGAAGACAACCACGAAGAGCTAACTTACGTGAGTATCACTGATAAGGTGCATTCAAAACAAGGTACCATACTACAACCATATAAACTCGTTCCGGAATCCGAAGCACACAGCACTTTGCAAATACACTTGAAAACTAAAAGACTCTAAAGTTAACTTCGCTGTTTCGTGAAAATTTTTTAAGAAATATCGAGGATACTCCTGCCATAACAACAACTGTAATTTATACTTGCATGAAAAGTATATAATAATTTGTCATCCAAAACTAAGCTCGCTGAATTCTGCAAATAAACTCGTTTCAACTTGTAAAAACACTTACTCAGCAACTATTAACTGATTTGTAATGCTAGCTTTTTAATTAAGAACAATTTCACGAGTGTGGTAGGCCTTTTCAAAAACTCAGCAAGTAGGCGCTGTTGTGAGCGCAATATATATATACTGTATATATATATATATATATATATATATATATATATATATATATATATATATATATATATATATATATATATATATATATATATATATATATATATATATATATATGTATATGTATATATATATATATATATATATATATATATATATATATATATATATATATATATATATATATATATATATATATATATATATATATATATATATATATATATATATATATATATATATATATATATATACACACACACACACACACACACATACTTGTCCCTGGTTATTTGTGGGGACCAACCGACTTGTGGGTCCCTCTTTCGTTTTTTAAATAAAAGGTTAGGATTGTGTTTTCTCTTTGTTTTCTTGCAAAAGCTATCTAGCGCCAACATTAATTTTAGGTTGCTCTGCAAAAAAAGTTTTTAAAATTTGTGGAGTCCGATTTGTGGGGTCCGTCTTCTGCGTGTGTTTACTTGCTTGTGGGCTCCAGGTGTTAATAAAAACGTATTCTTGTGTTTACCTATTTGTGGGGGCCAACACAGAATTAAACTGTGTGTGTAACATATGAGATCTCTAACATATGTGACATATGTGATACATATACTGACTATAGTTTTTCTTTCTTTTAGTCACATGTTATATTGAATCTTCATCTAATATCAGTAATATGAACAAATGTACACGTCGCTGTTGTATTATATAATTATTATGACTGGTATTGGTTAACTGTTTTCTGTTGTAAAATTTTGGTGTTCGTTCAGATCAAATTTTACAAAAGCGGTGACTTGGACAAATTATCAGTTAAACCATGGATACTAATGGATACAAAACATGCTGGCGTCAGTGTTGGAACCTGTTTGCGATTCGTGATGTCACGAGCTGACAGTTCTTGGTATTTTCTTTATTTTGCTATGTTTTCCAGATTCAAACAGTAATATCGAAGCCTGAATTGGTCTATTGTTTTAAAAACATGCCTATGCCACGACAAAGTATCTGAGGTAAATGTTTTTTGTCTTTGTTTTGAGTTTTTTACGTTTGTAGCTACGAAAATATGCATCCCAAAAACTATTGTTGATTAAACTGAAATTTGGGATACATTTTTAACTCTTTAACTTTTGAAATATTTGCTAAAATTGACCGGGAATACTTAGATATTTCATCGTAGAATGGTCTAGCCATGTTTATTAGTTTTTGGACTAAAATGTTCAGCTGTATTATTGCTAAACGTGCAGGTTTTGTGGCTTTAGTGATTTCATGATTTGCAACCAGGTTTAAACACCGTCAACACATTGAAAACATAACAGACGACGATGAGTTTCTTATCCATTTCTTAAACTATCCATGGTTAAACTAACTAATAACATACAGATCTTTAACGCATTTCAAATGTTTTTTGTAATGTATTTTTAAAGTAATCAAGAATGAAACAGTTAGGTTCTGTCATTAATTAACAAATAATTGTAGTTAATTAATCTGTGTTTAATATGTTGGAAAACAGGTTGTAGATATTATTCTGAACAGTCTACCGTGTCAAAAGAAATTTTATTAAAGATTAAAGACACTGTATCTAGTGTATTTAAATATCGACAGCCCCAAATATAGTGTGTGTACAGATATTGGTCCCAACAAATATAGTCTGTTACGAATTAATTTGGTGCCAACAACTACAGAGTGTGTTTAGATTTTAATTTGGTGCCCGTGGGAGAATGGTCCAATACTGCGAAATGTATCGGAAGGTAGTTTTGCTAAATCCATCAACTACCATATGGTACGGATGATAACTTGTGGTCATGATCTGTGAGACTGAGTATACCACCTGTGAAAATTGTGGGGAGGCGTCATAAAGGGCCCTTAATCATATGGTTGAATCGTACGGATGGTACGGACGGTAACGTCTAATCACGATCCGTGAGACCAAGTTTACCAACGGTGAAACATGTGGGCTGCCATCATACAGGGTCCTCAATCATATGGTCGAATCGTATTGATGGTACGGGTGGTAAGCTGTGAGCACGATTCGTGAAACTGACTTTACCATCCGAGAAACGTGTGGGAAAGCATCATAAAGGGCCCTCAATTATATGGTCGAATGGTACGGATGGTAAGCGGTAAGCACGATTTGTGAAAATGAGTTTACAATCCGTGAAGCATGTAGGGAACAGAAAGGGCCCTCCAACTATATGGTCAGATTGTATGGATGGTACGATATAATCACAGTCAATAAACCAATTTTACTATTCCTGTCTTGCCACAAAACAAAAGTCCCATAAATGTTCTTGGCTCCCAAAAAATGCGTTTTAGTGGACGGCTTGTAAAGTTTAGGTTTGATAAAATTTGTGCCTGTTAACTTGTCAATTTCAAAGTAAAATAAAGCGCAGGGAAAAATTTAGTGTTGTTAAATTCATCTAAAATGTTAATAAGAATCAGGTGTTGCCGTTTATTTATGACTAGACTTGTTGTTTTAAAGGCACACACAGAAACTAATAGAATATTGGATTTACTGTATATAAATTTCTAAATAAATATATTATGCATATACATGTTGACATACTGTTTCGGCAAGATTGAACAAGCCTTGCTCATGGGCCACGGCGACACAGCTCTTTATAACATACCAAGTATTCCCAAAATACATGTAATGCACTTTTTGTCGCCATTAAACAGAAAATTAACATAAAAATTAACATTATTTTATATGTTGAATGATACTGTATTTAGTCAGGGAGGCAGAGGTGCAAAAATACATGTTTACTTACCATATCGCGGGGCAATTTAATTTTATGTTTATATTGCATCTTCAGGTCTAATAAATATATTTCTGGATGTTGAAAACGATAAATATATTTCTGTTTCTGATAAATATATTTATAAATATATACATAATTCTGATAAATATATTTCTGGATGTTGAATGCGATTAGAGGATTGTCTAATTTCATATGTATATATTAACTTAACCCAGCTTACAATTGGACTTTTTTACATTTTATTACCTTGTTTAGAGGTTTAATTTTGTAATCATAGCAGTAGTATTTTCGGATGAAGAGCCACTTTTGATGGAATGCCGAAGTAAATCGTTATTATTATCATTATTGTTATTATTTATTAATAAAATTTCTTGTGGGCTCCAGCCAACACGTTTTTTCCTGAATATTCTATAAACTATATCATTGACAAAAAAGTCGAAATTTCAGATTTATTTCTTGGAAAAATCACTTATGTAATCAAAGAGGTGATAACCAAACTGCATACAACACATTATTATGGTTACTTTGATTTCTCACTTTGTTGTTGAGATACGAGCCTTTGTTGAGTTGAGATATGTTTGAAGCCGTATTTTCTGACTAGTGCCTAGGAAATTAGCGCCATTTTAGGATATTTTTCCATTTTAAAGCAGCAATAACCCAAAAAACTGTGTGAAAAACGAGGGTAACCGTAATAATAGGGCCATTTATACGAGCGAAAATAAGCCGCGGCTTAAATAGGCCGCGGCTTAAATAAGTCGAGAACGTCTGTATAAACGTACAATTTCTTTGCGACTAAAATAAGCCGCGGCTAATTTTAGCCCAGGGTTCGGGCCTCGTCTTAAATTGGCCGCGGCCAATTTAAGGCGGGAAAACCTCGTAAAAACGCTTCGTTTGCGACCAAGGCAAGTCCAAAGTAATTTCGTGTAGCTATTTTTCAAACGCGAGCCATTTTCCTTTTGTTGTCATGGTAATGGTATTTAAAACTTCGGTGACCTCGTTATGGTCTATTTATATGAGTGTTTTGGGCTATTTTAATCAATTTAGTAAAACTGGCATATAAAAGGCTGTGTTCTCGACTTATTTAAGCCGCGGTCTATTTAAGCCGCGGCTTATTTTCGCTCGTATAAATGGCCCTAATGTCTTATATGTTGTTTTTCATAAGCTTTTTCTGATGATACAAGTCATTTTTGAAATGAACGTACTTGAAACTGTGCAATTTTTGGCAATATAATAGTTTTATAGTAAAACTGAAGAAAAACGTGTTGATCGATTAAGGTCACAAGAAAAATTAGATTAAACAACATTCAGAATTGTTTTATTGGGCGTCCAAGGGACAATTTAAGAGTAAAATTGATTTGCCCCTCGAGAAGGTAAGTAAAATTACCTCTGCCTCCCTGCCTAATTCTGCAGATTGTTTTATATGTTATATAAACAAAGTGATTGTAACCATATGAGGACATTCCCCTTGATCTATATAGTATTTAACTAGAATGCTGATTGCACGAGACGAAACCAGGACCTGACGAACCAAATTGGAACATTTATTTATCTATTTATTTAGCTTCACCTACGTAATTAACTAAGAATTAGAAAGGCCGGGACACCACAACAGTTTAAAACCAATTAAACCCAAAGTTATGTAAGATAGAAAAATAAACTAGAGATAGAGTATAATTTTTAACGAATGACAGCACATCAGATGCTGACTGAGTGACCGCGAAGTGTTGCATTTCAGACATATAGTGTTCCATGTTCTGGCATCTTCTACATTTAATACACTAGTAGTATTTTCGTCAAGAATAACGGTTTTCTAACGGGCACACTAGTATTTATTTAACACTTACATCCATATTTTAAAAATAGCTAGGCTATATAGACTATACCCTATGCGGATAGTTCGATAAATACGGGTTCTCTGAAGAATGAGGAAATGAACTGCAAAAAAACGGGGTCCTAGGTTTGAATATAAATTCAAAAGAACACAAACATCGCTGGCCTATTGGCAAGTTATACACCGTTTGAAAGTCCTACCATTCAGTTTTCCAATAATGACTAATCTGTTAAATTTCAGCAAGTAGTTAGCGAGAAATTTAGCTATTAGTAAAAGCAGTTGGAATATTTAATTCGTGAGATGGGTTGAATTTAATATGATAACTTCCTTTGATCGCTTTGTGACTCACTTAAACAGATTCATAAACTGCCCTAATGTTCTGCTACAAGTGGCTTTCGTCCAGAGTCTTGTTTGTTGAGATTTAACTCTGAAATCTTCAGTCGCTTTTAGTCAATGTTTACGGAGTTAAATTTGCCGAGCAGCAATACAAGAAACAAACTTGTTAGATCGTGGGCCGTTGGCCAAAATTATTTCGTTTCGTGGCACCTATTTGGGAACACTTGGTTTATGGTTTATTTGAAAGATATGTAGGTATATTGCTAACAAAAAAAGTTACCAAGCAAAAAACCTGCCAGATACTGAGAAAACGGGTGATTTGTGATTATTTTCTATTAAAATGTATTACCGCAAAAAAATTCGAAATTTTGAATTCAACAATAACAAAAACGACTTGCATCATTAGAAAGAGCACAAAAAACTACATATAACACTTTTAAACAGTTTTTCCATTCTTCGAATAGTTTTCGTAATTGTGAAGATTGAACCAAAATCGCGCAATAAAAACTGGGTACTAGCTTAAAAATGGGTGTTTGATATCGTATAACTTGAAAACCATTCGACAAATAAAGAAACAGTTAAAATGTGTCACATGTAGTTTTTTGTGCTCTTTCTCATGATGCAAGTCGTTTTTGTTATTGTTGAATTCAAAACTTCGAATTTTTTCGCTGTAATACAATTCAATAGAGGATAATCACAAATCACCTGTTTTCTCAGCATCTGGCAAGTTTTTCGCTTGGGAACTTGTTTTTTGGTAGCAATATACCTATATATCGTTCAAATAAACCATAAACCAAGTGTTCCCCAGATGGTTGCCACGAAAATACATTCCTGGCTACTTTTTGATCTAACGGCCACGGCCTATGTATTGATATGTTAAAAATTCAACAATACTCTTAATTATCTTCACAAAAAACGTTGGGAGGCCATAGCGACTGTGACGCTTCTCTGTGAAGTTTTGTTGAAAATTTCGATAGTTTGTTGAAAAGTTTTTAAATTTTGGAATTATTTGTTTAGCTTTGTGGAAACACCACCTAAATTTGTGTTTCCACAAAGCTAAACTAATATATTGTATTCACTGTGCAAACGGACAAGGAACGTATCTACGAAGTGTACAATAATTGGGAACTTTAGTATTTTTCATTTTAATGACCATGTGTAGAATATATTTCAGGCCAATTTTCACATCCTGGTCTTAAGGATGATTTTCCGATAGATAGTTTTGCTCTGGTGGCCTTGTTGCAAAAGAAACCTGTCCCTTCTATCCGCATGAAATTTAATGATTCTGGTTGAAAGCTGGCCTTTATCATGCAGGACTGACAAACTCCGACATGCACCGCAAACCTGCTGGCTTTTAACCTGGTCTGTACTGGTGTATACGTAACTGTCGGCGATTTTCTCCTCCTGGCAGATGTGATTGAACTCTTGTGTCGTAATTAAAAGACTGAAAGGGGTACTATAATGAAAAAATCGTTTGTCTACTTTTAATTTTAATCAAGCATCATTTGAATATGCATCGTCAAAACGCTTCCAGTTTCTTAATATCTTTTCTTTTTCTCAAGATTTTCATCTTTCAACGTCAGTGAATTAAAGCTAATTTGTGACATCATCTTCTAACGAATTTAGAATGAGACGTAGTAAATAACGAATATCTCTAAAAAAATCCGGCAGAATTTAAGGAACTTTTGCACATTTATGCACTGACAACATTCCTATACTTTTGTGAAGTTCGAATAACTTTTGCTTTTTGGATTCTAAGATATTGCTGGTTTTCCCTGATCTATTTGGAATGTATCATATGCTGGAGTAGATGACATCACAAGCTATTTGCGTGTTTTAAAACAGTGAATATCTGGAGAACGAGACAAGTTATTCAAAAAAAAAAATGAAAACTCAAGACAAGATAAACAATTTTTTATCTAATCATATGCCGGGCAAAATTACTAAAAAATGTTTGGCTAATGAGGAGGGCATTTTTTCTTAATTACTTTTTCGAAGATTCACATATTGAAAACACGCGTGAAATTAAACCTTAATTTTACTCAGCCCCATGCGATTACCTATACATAGTGCCCCTTTAAGATTGTTTACTTTCAAATACAGTTTCTTTGGAAAGCAGACTCGCTCGTTCAAATTCACCAGGAAGAGAAAATCGTAGACAAATACGACAGTGTGAACCAGGCTTTAGAGCTGTTAAATTAATGCAACATATTGCGGTTAATTTGGATTGCGGATACTTTTTTGATACGCCCTGTAGTTGCGCTCTGCGTAGAGTAAAATTCAAACGCATCCAACATCTAAAGCCTAATGATTACATACTAAAGGTTTATCAAATGCAAAATTTGTTCCGAACGAGAGCTCAAGTACTTCAATCTGCTTCGAGAGACTTTTCAAATTATTGCAAATAAGCGTCATGCAACTATGTTGTGGTGAAATTTTGTGACCTTTGACCACGTTGTTGCATAATGTAACTTGTATAATGCTGCATTAGGTTATGAATTATTTGAATCGGCGAAGCTTTGCCGCAACATTTATTTACGGTTTGATCAATGCTGTTTTCCTTTGAAAGGTAAACTCAAATAGCTAGCTGTGTCAAGCAACTAAGTTTATGATTTTGCAAAGACATGTTGCAACAGTTTGACCAGCTTGGCATTTTTAAAAACGAAACAGAACTGTCGGGGAAAAGAGTATGTACTTCAAGAAGGTTGCTGCTCTTGCCTATAATCTCGACCCTGCAAAAGAGGATAATTTGAACAGCCCCTAAACTGGTATTGTAGCACCTACTCGAAAGCTCTTTCCCAATTCGACAAAAGTTTTTTTTAGGTCTTCAAGTATAAGTTTTTAGCGACGGGTAAAATTCGAGTTTGAAATCACGAATTCACTATGCTGAATTCCTGTTGTCGCTTCGCGTTGATGTCTTATGTAGTGGAAATCTGGTGGTGCGGTATATATCAAACAATGAGAGTACTCAACACACAAACAGTGATTTTCATAATAATTCAAATTTAATGACCAACATAGACAATATTAATTTGCAAACTACTTTTGTTAACTGAATAATTTACTACTTAAAATACTACTTTGTACAGTATTAAGGTACAACAAATTAAACTAAAGGTGAGGTATGCATAATTGTAAACCAATTGTCAAAGTTCGTGTTAAACGTTTTTGTCTGTCGCATTGGACGAGAAAGCATATCATTGAAATTCAAGCAATTAACCTTTCTCACAAAGTCGAAAATAAGAATAACAGTTAAACGAGTAATTCTAGTCATAGAAAGTCGGATTTTGCAGTGCCAATTATCTTGAACTCAGGAAAACCTGTGCTCAAAAGTGCATGAAAACTAGCCAGTGTGAGAAAAGCTAATTCGCTGTCTCCATACACTTCGTTGCTCACCACTATAACCGTAAATTGTATATATAATAAAGAACAAATTGCCTTTTCTAGGTTTTTCATGTTTAGAATGGATGAAAAGTTTTCATTGATCATAAAGTTTTCGCTCATAATGGTTTCTTGCGATACTGCATCGTATTGTAATAGCTTCAATACCAGACTCAGATACAATATATTTAATATAACGTTTCACGATTAGTCCTGCACTAGACAGGAATGCACCAGACTGGACTAGACTGGACTGGACTAGACTGTGGAGGGGACTGGTTTTCGGTTATGTTTTAATGCATGGAGTCAGCAAGACTACATATTAAGCTGCAGACTAATCTATATTCATCGACAAGTTATACACTCTGAAAATTTCACATCCTTACTTCATGTTAAAAGTACGTTAACTGTACTTTTTCAATCATCAACCACCTCATATTGGCTGTACACACGGGAACAGACAAATTCCAGCAAAAAGTCGCGGCTAATTTGATTATGTAACGCATCAGTTTTTTTACTTGCCCTGTATAACAATGATTATTATATAATGGAACAATGTCATCAAAAATGCCTTGAGCATTAATGTTATTTATATACAGCTAATTCAAAAAAGGTTGTCTGTCAAAAATTTAAAATCTAAATTACAAAATCCAAAATACAAGAGCAAAATGTATCATGGGTTCCCTTCACGACCCAAACGACGTGCTAAACAGTCTATTTCTGTTTCCATAAGCATGAGCACTTGTGATATGGTTGCAATGTACTTTCGTAACTTTGCGCCTGTGACGAATTTGGAATTTAAAGTGATGACTTGAGGTCTTTGGCGATTTATTTTATTTTTAAAGTGGCTCGACATAGTAATTCTCACAAATAACTCAAAAACGGTGTACGCCAAATTTAATATTTTTACACACTATATATATATATATATATATATATATATATATATATATATTTATTGTATGAGTATGGAGATTTACGGGTAGTATTCGGCTGAAATAAAACTCGTATTTCACTGCATACTATATTTTTCTCATGTGAAAAAAGTATATATATATATATATATACTATATATATATATATATATACCTTTCCGGTATGGTATGGTATGGTATGGTATACTCGTATGACCCTTGGGTTCCCCGCGTTGTTGATCGATATCAGTTCTGTTTCGGCTCCTTTCACTTACGTCGCCAATAAAATTCAGAGTATAGCCATTTGTTTTTAAATCTTTGAGAACAGATTTTTTCTTGCTTGCATTCGATGGAATTGTTGCTGCCCGATCTAACAAAGTCTTAACCACAGCTACTTTGCTTTGTTTAGGATGATGCGAATCGAATGATAGGTACTTCTCAGTGTGTGTGTCTTTTCGGTGAACAGTCACATCTATCTGACCAGTCTTCAGCACGGTGTTACTTGTGTCAAGAAACGCGATACTTTTCCCTTTCTCCGAGATTGACGGCATTTCGATGGTACTGAATATGTTCATTTATTGCGTTCAAATGATCATGGAAAGACTGTACATCACATTTCTTGAGGCATGAATTGGAGTCGTCTACATATCGGCGCCACCAGCGAACGCTAATAGGTGCAGTTTCCAATGCTATAGACTCTATCTCTTGCATTACAAGCTCCGCAATTACAGCGCTGACCGGCGTGATGTACATACAGTCTTTCCATGATCATTTGAACGCAATAAATGAACATATTCAGTTTACCATCGAAATGCCGTCAATCTCGGAGAAAAAGGAAAGTATCGCGTTTCTTGACACAAGTAACACCGTGCTGAAGACTGGTCAGATAGATGTGACTGTTCACCGAAAAGACACACACACACTGAGAAGTACATATCATTCGATTCGCATCATCCTAAACAAAGCAAAGTAGCTGTGGTTAAGACTTTGTTAGATCGGGCAGCAACAATTCCATCGAATGCAAGCAAGAAAAAATCTGAAAAGGAAAATGTTCTCAAAGATTTAAAAACAAATGGCTATACTCTGAATTTTATTGGCGACGTAAGTGAAAGGAGCTGAAACAGAACTGATATCGATCAACAACGCGGGGAACCCAAGGGTCATACGAGTATACCATACATCAAAGGTGTGTCGGAAAGGATAAAACGAATACTCTCTGAGGTCAATATCCAAACGGCCTTTAAGCCAATGTTGACCTTAGAAAATGTATTTCGTAAGCCGAAGGACAGACCAACAGAGACACAAGTGAAAGGTATTGTGTATAAATTCAAATGTAAATCGTGTGATTTCACGTATGTGGGTGAAAGCAAAAGGTCATGGAAGTTAAGATGGGCAGAACACAAACGTGGAACTCGACGTATGATTGAGTCATCGATAAAAGAACATGCCGAAACAACCGGCCATGATGTGCATTCTGATGATGTACATATATTAGAAAAAGGTGTTATGAATTGTCATAAACAGCTTTTCCTTGAGTCGTTCCATTCATGCAATGATGACTCCAGGAATGAGCATAAACATTTCCCCAAAGTGTATGTTCCATTCTTAAAAGTGGACAATAGGAACAATGGATAATTACTATAAATAGTTAGGCAGTTCTAATTTTTGTAAATACTTTGATAAAGGTTGCAGCTAGCATCCGGAAATTTAGTAGTTTTTAATAAACGTTTTTAGATCAGTTTCAACACTTTTAAATGTATTATGCATGTCTATCACTGATCGCCTCAGTAACATACACACACACACACATATATATATATATATATATATATATATATATATATATATATATATATATATATATATATATATATATATATATATATATATATATATATATATATATATATATATATATATATATATATATATATATATATATATATATATATATTATTGTTGTTGGAAATATTTTTAAAAGTTCTGTATGTGGGCGAACCTTTCGCATATCACCACTTCAACTGCGATTCTCTGGGTGTTGTTTATTTAATTACTTGCATGAAATTTGATAAACAATATGTGGGTAGTACCGTGACGGCATTCAGAAAAAGGTTTAATAACCATAAAAGCTCATTAATTAGGTATGGGAAGGGACAAAAGGAAATTTGCGGTAAACATTTGTATTCACATTTCTATACGGAAGGGCACTCGGGGATTAAGGATTTTTCGGTGCAGGTTATTGACGTAACAGATGTTAATAATCCCACTGAGAGGGAAACTTTTTGGATAGAGAAATTGAGACTTGTCAACAGGGTTGCCAGATTGCATGCATAAATTAGCCAAACTTTTAACAATGCTCTTTGTTTTTCATTGTATTTGCCTTTTGTTTTCTTTGTTTTTGTGACAGCACTAATGATGGTTTGGCTTAATTATTCAAGAAATCTGGCAACCCTGCTTGTCAATGATTTTAGAGCGCTCAATACCATTACTGGTAGAGCGGATATATATATTTATTTCGTAGACCTGCTGTGCTACTCCGAGTTTCACGCTATAAAGCGATCGTCAGGCAACTGACAGATCTGGTGAAGCTACTCTCTACTTACAGTTTGATACTAGGTATCGCGTTACATGCCTACACTTGGTAAATAGTTCGGTTCGTTTGTTCAGTAAGGCATTATCTTTGTTTTTCATGATAGTAAGTTTTTCCTCAAGGTATAGGTTACATCTTCTAGAACCAGCTTTGTAGATAGGAACCTTCTTAAGTAATGACCATTTGATAGTGAATGGCTTTTTCGCCGCCTTCAGTTCCCATACATGCTTTGATAGCTCCGTTTCCGTTGAGTACTTCTTGTTAGCAGAGCCGTGGCTAGAGCGTTAATTGGGGGGTGTATATTCATATATTCGTGTTATGACCAACTAATTTCTTTTGAAATCGGTTGTCATTAGGGTTAATTTCAAAAGAAATTAGTCGGGCATAACACGAATATATGAATATATACCCCCCCCCCCAATTAATGCTCAAGCCACGGCCCTGCTTGTTAGCGAGTGATTTGGCGTGGTTTCTAAATCTTGTTTTGAAGCCATCGGCGGTGACTCCGATGTACTTTACGGGCTTCTTATCTGCTGTAACTTCGGCTTGATATACCACGCTTTTTGTGAGGCGTTTACCTTCGGCTCGGCATTTGTTGGGTTGTCTACAGTTGCACTGTCGCGTGTTCTCTGTGTTGCTTACGTTCGTTTGTCTCGTGTGTTTGTTTAGTATTTTCCTGTTGTGTCTGTTTATGAACGAGCTCATGTTGTCTAGGCAACTGTAACTAATTCGCACGTTGTGTCGATTAAAGATTTTGTGTAGTTTGTTAGAAGGGGGGAAGTGTTGGTCAATCAGTTGGAGGAATCGCAACATGAGCTCTTCCTCTGAATTTACTATATCAGTAAATTCTTAAACGCCTCTAAATTTACTAATATAGTAAATTCACGACAACGTTAGTGCACCGTAACAATGAGACATTAACCAAACATTATAAAAGTAGGATTCACTTTAAGGAGGTGGGAGGCCGGGCGCGACAGGTGGGATAAATACAGGGTCAGGTTTAGGGCTAGGGTTAGGGTTAGGGTCGTCGTGACTCACCATATGAGTAAATTTAGACGCATTTAGTAATTTACTGACACAGTAGATTCGGATGAGGAGCTCATGCTGAGGAATCGTTGTCCTATGTTTGTTTTTACGTTCTTGCTGTAAGGGGGATTGTACCATATAGTGTTGCGTTGTCTGTTTCGTCTTTGCGTTTTGTTGCTGTCGCTGTTTTCGTTGCTTGTAAACGTTTTACGTTAAACTGTTTTCGTTGCCTCGTTGCTTGTAAACGTTTCTTCGTTGTTTGTAAACGAAGAAAAACGTTTCTTCGTTGCTTGTAAACGTTTCTTCGTTTGTTTCGTTGCTTCGTTGCTTGTAAACGTTTTACAAGCAACGAAAACAGCGACACCAACAAAACGCAAAGACGAAACAGACAACGCAACACTATATGGTACAATCCCCCTTACAGCAAGAACGTAAAAACAAACATAGGACAACGATTCCTCCAACTGATTGACCAACACTTCCTCCCTTCTAACAAACTACACAAAATCTTTAATCGACACAACGTGCGAATTAGTTACAGTTGCCTAGACAACATGAGCTTGTTCATAAACAGACACAACTGGAAAATACTAAACAAACACACGAGACAAACGAACGTAAGCAACACAGAGAACACGCGACAGTGCAACTGTAGACAACCCAACAAATGCCCAGTCGAAGGTAAATGCCTCACAAAAAGCGTGGTATATCAAGCCGAAGTTACAGCAGATAAGAAGCCCGTAAAGTACATCGGAGTCACCGCCGATGACTTCAAAACAAGATTTAGAAACCATGCCAAATCACTCGCTAACAAGAAGTACTCAACGGAAACGGAGCTATCAAAGCATGTATGGGAACTGAAGGCAGCGAAAAAGCCATTCACTATCAAATGGTCGTTACTTAAGAAGGTTCCTGCCTACAAAGCTGGTTCCAGAAGATGTAACTTATGCCTTGAGGAAAAACTGACCATCATGAAGAACAAAGATAATGCCTTACTGAACAAACGAGCCGAACTATTTACCAAGTGTAGACATGTATATATATATATATATATTTCAATAAGTTCTCCGTGTCGATCGTTTACACGAATACCCTTTTCAAGATATATACTTACATATTTAGTTATATACTTACTTGAAAAGGGTATAAGCAACACGGAGAACTTATTGAAACATATAAATTACCTGTGTATACAAATTCCATTTATTTTCGCGAACAATTCAACACGGGCTTATTTAGATTTATAGTGCAAAAAATATTATGTCAAGTAAACTAGAGCTCAATCTTTTTTAAAACTGTATCGATCCACCTTAATAGCTCAAATTACTCGCTTTCGGTTTCTATGAGGTGATTGATGATTTGGGCAACGACTACCTGACTGTTAAATACCCGTTAGCAGGGCCGTTGCTAGAGGGGGGGGGGTGCATATTCATGTATTCATGTTCTGCCCGACGAGTTTCATTTCAAATCAAATTCAAATTTCTCAATTTGAAAAGAAATCTGTGGGGCAAAACATGAATATATGAATAGGCACCCCCCCCCCCCCCCAATTAAAGTTCTAGCGACGGAACGGCATCAGTTTTTCGAAAATTGTAATGTTAGGGTGAATACCAGTGCATGTTTTAAAACATGCCACGTTTTTTAAAATTTCTAAAAAATCACTGGAAACCCAAAGAAAGTCCCCAACCTCCAAGTTTTCTAATCATGAATCCCCAAATCTCTGAAAATTTGACAAAAATAAACCAAAATCCATGCAAGAAAAACTGCAGAAATTTTTTAGTCTCAAAAATCTTTGCACGCTGTTTTCAGAGTTATTTACCCTTTTTACCCCTTTTGTCTAATTGGTTTTTTACGTAATATTTTATTGATTTCCACTCCCGGCCATCTAGAGCACCATCAGCATTTACCTTGCACTTTTCACATTCGCTCTTACCAGGGACAACCCCTCGTCTTATATAACCCTCCAGATACTTGTGAACCGCCTGCTTCTCTTCTTTGGTCCATTCCCTTCGCGCACGTTTTCCTAAAATGAAATTAAACATCAAATAGTATTTATAGACGTTTTTCATGCACATCCCGGTTATCTACCCCAGATAGATACACACTGAGAAACCCACAAGATTAATTGATAACAGACTGTTGCCACATTCACTCATTCAGAATAAAGGTAGATGCATCAACAAGAAATTCTTTTTTAAAGAATTCAACAGGAAATTCGATTTTAAAGACGTGATACATGTATTGTTAATTTGTAACCAGATGCTATTCTATGACTTCTTATATGATTTGTCAAAATAGACTAATTCACTTGTTGTTAATTAGTTTGTAGCTGAATTTGCATAATATCTTTAAACACCCAGTTTCAGGCATTCCTGTCAAAAAATTGTATTTTTGTATTTTTCAATGATATTATCCGTATAAAAACCTGTTAAAAGGACATGACAATTTATTTTAGAAAAAACAGAAAAAATTAAAAAATTGTCAATTGTATAATAACCTTAAACATAATGTACTTTCAGTTCTCTGGCATGCCTTTAATATGTGGAAGTTTTCCATAACACAACTTACCTTTTGTTTGTGTGTGCTTTGCATCGTTTATGGAAGAGATCGCTTTTTTTCGTCTATCATAGTGTTCTATTAATTTAAAATAACATATTTTAAACATTAAAACTGTAGTGCGGCTTAATTTTTCAATTTTCATTTCCATAGCATATGTTTGCTATTGATAGATTTAATTTTCGTTAAATTCGACAATTTACCTCATGCAGCACGCATGATTAATGAGGCGTAGTCAATGTTACATTTCTAAAACGTTATTTCATGAAATAATATACAACAAGCATGACGTAATATCGCATTTGCAGTGTTCATCATGCTTCTTGTAAAACAACTTAATCTCCTGAAAACACAGATATTAAACATCAATTAATATCTTTGGTCAATATGCCAATAGGTTTGCACCATTTGTACATGGAAATAAAGCCTATTTTCCACTTGGCGAATTGTTTCGCGCGACGCGACGCGAAAACAAGAGTCGAGCAACGTGATTGGTTAAAATTGGCTCGCGAAAAGATTCGTCGCGAACAAGTAGGAAGCGTTCCTACTTTTTTGTCTGTTCGCGCGAACAAATTCGCCAAGTGGAAAATAGGCTTAAAGATATACAAATGATGTCGGACTAGAGTTTTGGGAATTCTTTCATGCAGGACAATAAGCTGTTTTGTGTCATTTTAGGCACTGTATGTTACACCCTGTAACTTTTCTGGCAACTTGCAATGCAATTCTGACTTTGGCCGATGTTATATATACAGTGGTAGGAAGAAACTTTGCGAAAATTTTTTATAGCATGTCTTTTGTAATTGTAATTGAATTGTAATTTTTTTTATACCTGGTGATTCTCCAACTTCACTTTCAGGTTCACTGTCATCACTCTCACTTTCTAATTCTGGCTCTGAAATTTCTGTAGAAAATGTACAAACTTATGTAAACACATTTATATAATAATACGTGTTCATTTTGCATTTTCATTGGTCGCGAGCTGTGTGTTATTAAAGTACACACGCACGGATGACGTCAACTGATGGCGTGATCTAATTTAGCTAATTTATTTTGCGGGTCTTCGCCCTATTTTTGTCAACTTTATTATAATATAAAACAAATAGATTTCATTTTTTTGTGCTTCTGTGCTGTAATAGATCACAGGTGACGCCCTAGCGTGTGAAGAACAAAAAGTCACGCACTCGACTGCGTCTTGTGCGTACTTTTTTGTTCTTCACACGCTATGACGTCATCTGTGATCTATTACAGTACAGACGCACGCAAAAATGAAATCTATTTGTTAAGTGCAATATACAGTTCAGTAGCGTAGCCATCCCGACGATTTAGTCCCGCTATCCAAATATTCACAGTTCACTGACTGTGAAAACAATCAATTTTTAAAGAAATGAAAATGGATTACTTTGAAATTTGCATAGCGGGTACGCCACTGGCAGTATACAGTATAACAAATAGTAAACACATATGTCCGAATATGCATTTTATATCTGCAGTATGTATTTCAGTATGTATCAACTGATTTATACCAATTGCCATGCCATATAATTATTCCTGGAGTAATCTTTTAGACAGAACATGTTGCAGTGTCTTGACTTGTTCCAATTTTGAAATTATAATTTGCATTATATATGTAATGTAATCACACTCCATCTAGGTTTGTAGATAGCTTATAGGATTACTGCTAATGTCAATCAAACGGCAAACGTCAAAATTAGCAACAGTGAAGTATTAGAGCCATATATATGATCTATTAGGTGCATGTAAAATGGTCCCTGATAGTTTAGGGGCTCAATTGCTTGATGGTTGATTTGATGTTTGACAGTTAATTTGATGTTTGACGTTTGCAATGAACCGCTTTAAACATGTATAGCTGTCTACTTTTAAACTGATTAAGAGGTAAAACGTCACAAGTCAAACATCAAGATGAAAAATCACTGAACATCAACCTTCAACTTTTTGTGGTTAAACCATGGATAGTTAAAGAAATGGATAAGAAACCCAACGTCATCTGTGATGTTTTCAGTGTGCTGACGGCGTTTAAACATATAGTTGCAAATTATAACATCACCAAATCCCCCAAACCAGCTGCACGTTTAGCAATAATACAGCTGAAAAGTTTAGTCCAAAAACAAATAACCAATCTAAGTATTAAAATATCTAAGTATTCCCGGTAAATTTTAGCAAATATTTCAAGAATAAAACCGTTAAAAATGCATCCCTAATTTCAGTTTAATCATCAGTTGTTCTTGGGATGCCATTTTCGCAGCTACAAAAATGAAAATTCCAAAGCAAAGACGAAAAAAACATTTACTTCAAATACTTTGACGTGGCATAGGCATGTATGTAAAACAATAAAACCAATTTAGGCTTCAATGCTACTGTTTGAATGCCAAAAATATAGCAAATAGAGAAAATAGCGAAAACCGTAGCATATTCGCAATACTCGTAGGTTTCAACACTGACGCCAGCTAGTTTCCTATCCATTTCTTTAACTATCCATGGTTAAACAAAATGTCATGTGCAGCGTTTTTCGTCTTTCGAATAAATCGTGTAGGTAAAACATTTTAGGATCAATGAGTGTGTTTTTATTAAGAGCAAAGAACTAAAGAAGTGTTTGAGGTTTGCCGTAAACGGCAATCTTAAGCCCTTTTATAACTCCTTTTGTATTGTTTTGGGGATGTCGAAAGTAAATTATTGCCTGTAGCACTTACCATCTATACTTATATCCGACAGACTCTTTCCAACATATTTCGTTGTGTTTCCCGAATCCACTGCGAGCAAGAGTTTGCTAACTTTCGCAATTTCTATCGTGGACTCATGGAGCCTGTAGTATTCTCGGTGAACACGAATATCATGACCCAAATGACGTGCTAACCAGTCCACTTCTGTCTCCTTAAGAGCGAGCACTTGTGATATGGTGGCAATGTACTTTCGTAACTTTGTGCCCGTCACAAATTCGGGATTTAAAAGTGGTGGCTGGCAGTCTTTAGTGAATTGCTTCAAACTGTCGCACGCTCTGATGTGTCCCAACGACATCTTGGTTGATCTGGCGAAGACGTAAGGGTTTTCGAGTGGTATACCAACCGACGTCCTTGATTCGTTCAGTAAGTCTATGCTTTCCTTCATTTCTTTCGTCAGAATGATTGGCACCTTTCTACCCTTTTTACCTCTTACTTCAACCATGTCGAGTCTATATAAAAGGAATGAGACAAGCCATTAGAGCATGGTGTTTGACATACCAAGATATAGCTGCATCATCTTTATAATAACGACGATACAATTAAAAAAAAACAAATACAGTAATAATTATTGCAGCAGTCCTTGCAGCAAAATAAGGGGGATACTATTTAATATTTTAAAGATCATGCACATGACATTTTGTCTACAGTTTTTACTTAAGACAGCTGGTGAACTAAGGCTGGACGAAAAATGCTTACAGAACATTATAATGCCACGTTCACATAATTAAAGCATCAAAAGAAACAGTTAAAGTAAAAAGATAACTGATGAATTTGTTGATACTTTTCATCTGATACTGAATTTAAAATCCTTCCAAACTTTCTTATTTCGATAACAAACAATAAAACTCAAAGTTACAAACAATTTGAACTTTGTGGCGTTGTGAAATAAACTGATATAACAACCCTCTATGCAGTAGCTATTTTGCTGTCCTTTGAAAGTGCACGTTAAAATATACATTTTCCCAACAAATGTTACTTGCTCCTCAAGTTTAGTATTTACAAGCATGCAAGTTGTGAAGCTGTCACTTAAGTTACGATCGCGTTCGTGAATATTTTTATGGTATGATATCAATTTTCCGATTTTTCAATAAACTGTTTAATTTTATCACTGTAGAAAAAAACGTGTACGTATGTAACATTATACATTGTGCTTCAGCTCGGTTAGCCACGAAATTGTAGGGGAGCCTGAGCGACAAAAAGCTCGGGTCTGCTGAACAGGAGCAGATACTAAAAAAGAAGAGCCTTTCAATAATCATGTGGTTTCACGGGTCTATCATAAAGAAACATTTACATTTGCGACATACGACATCTAAAGTATGTAGCTGGTACTTGCCGTTTTGACAATTCTTGCTCGAACTTATCTAAGGATTTTACGATTTCAGAGCTGTTGACCATGCTCCAGTCTGGTCGGTTTTGGTAGGCTTCGAGTGGAATCTTTGACGCTTCGCCCCCTCTACGTTTGTTGAACATCACTAATCGTGTCAACGTTGCTTTAGCCAACAAACTCCAGTCTTCCAGAGTTGGGTGGTTTTGAAGAGATTCCATGGACTCTTTAATAACTCGGTCAATGTATTTCCTCAGTTTATCTAAGTCCTCAGCTAAAGGCAATACATCGATCTTGTTGAATCTCCGTGTGCTTAGCGTTGTCAAGGAGTGATGAGAGATTCGACTGGACCACTCTGATTCCAAAAGTCGTCTAAAATTATCAGCAGCTCGTTCACTCATCTCGTCTTCGTTCCGTAAAGCTCTTCCAACTACGACATTAACGCATTTTTTCAGTCCATAGCCAATTTTCAACGCAAGCGATGGTGTGCCAACATTTTGCTTGCCGTCTCTTACTGCAAAGTCACAAAGTGCCTTTACAGCAATCACGACCTTATCAAACATGTTGGGAACGATGAAGTTGGAAAGTTGCGCGCGAGGATTTTTCTCCATTCTTCTCAGTTGGATTAGAAGACGAGCCAATTCCCTCATGGTCTGTGTGGTGTCCTGCGCATTGGTAACACCATGTTTCTCAACGAGCAGCTTTCCAACACCAAGGATGACCTCGTCGCTCTTCACTACCGCCGTCGTTTCGTCGTCTCTCATGGTGGCCAAAACGTTATTGAGCATAGTGTTACTTCCTTTTAATCCCCCCAGGAGGATTAACTTGGAATTAACTTGTATGTGTTTTTGCATCGTCGACGAGTGGCCTTCAACAGACGATTTGACCTTGCAGGAAGCCGTGTGTTTCCACAATTCTTGCCTTCGATAAAAACCGCGGCAGAATGGGCAAGGTAGGAACTCGTTCACGCCAACATCACGATCGGAACGTTGGTTGGGCTTCCTTGCCACGATGAATTTGCCCTCCCCAATGTCCATCACGGTCATATTGTGGTGATAATTGCCGCGCGATCGTAGTTTGTGCCACGCCGCTTTCCTTTCGGCAGATCCACTCGCAAATGTTAACGCCGCAGCGACTTCTTCTTCTTTGGGATGTTTTCTCGTCAAGTGGCGCGGCAACTTTGCGGTTAATTCACCACAATAACAACATGCTTGCTTCTTTCTTCCACCATCCTGGTCAACTACGACTGTTAGATGAAGAGAAACACAGTTTAAGAAAATATCTTTTAGAATTTATGAGACTTGGAATTACTATTGATTCCTGGACGATGACCATGGCAATCGGCAATGAACGTGAGTTCATTATTCTATAGTCAGGAAGTTAGCAGGAAAAAACCCACCCCAACGGGAAACAATAATCCATTTTGGCTTTATATTGTCCTACATTCTTAGTAAGAGTATTTCTGTTATTTTTTCAAATCAATGGCGAAGCAAGCCCGACATTTGACCATGCAAATGCAAATTCTTGTGTGTTTACAGACGGTATAAGGAATCAATTTCTAAAGAAATGAATAGCGATAATGATTTAAATTTGCATTTTCATGACCAGATGTCGGACTGGCTTCGCTACTGCTTCAAATTACTTATGGAAACATGCCAACACGTTTTTCTTCATTTTTTATGAAACTCTTATATTGTTGAAATTAGTAAATCTGAAAGATCATAAAAAATATCTTACAGCGAAGCGTTCCTGTTTCAAACTGCTTTTGCAATTTTGAAAAACCCCTTTGCAAATCCCCTAAAAAAGTTGCAAATATCCTTATGGAATTTGCAATTTTCCTAAGCTAATTAAATGTTTCTAACTTCCTGTTCAAAGTTCCTAACTTCCTGTTTTAGAATTCAATTTCAATTAAATTTTTGTTTGTAATATATAGTCGATGACATAAAAGTTTTAGTTTGCGAATGGCTAGCGAAAATGAAAATTATAACATGTTTTACGGGCAGAACAAAATCAATCAATGCATATGCAAGGTAAAGCATTCTACATTCAACGCGATAAATTTGAAATCATAACATGAATCGACGCAAGTGAGTTTGATATTCACTAAATTGTTATTTTTCAAGTTTAAAAGTGATTCATGTCATAGATTTCTTTGGTGATGGTTTAGTGTCTATTTTCATTTGTATATCTACATCGTTTTTTGTTCAATATTCATCTTTATATGTGAAGTAGGGCTTAAACTCTCTTGTTTACGTTGTACTCCTGACGTTTTATTTGTCACATTCCTGTCACAATCATGTCATTGCTTCAACATTTTACAAAGCATAATTTTCGGCTTGACATTTTATTGTAATAATGCATTATTAATGTCATCAATGTTAAATATGTTTGCATTTGGTAAAACCTAATATTTGTGTTAAAATAATATAGGTTGAAACCAGTTTTTCTTTCAAGTTGCGGGATTTTTTTCTCATTGTTTATAATGTTCACACATTTAACACAATTTATTCGCGCGTTAAAGATAAACAGACATCGAAATGGATATAAAATTTTGAAACAACACTGATTCAATAATCCTTGGGTCGTGAAATTTAGAGATGTGAAGTTAATTGAAACAAAAGTCACATATTGCCTAAAAATAACTATTACATACATATTTCAAACGATTCAATTTCATTGGCTAAAGGAACTTTAAACAGGAAGTTAGGGACTTTGAACAGGAAGTTAGGAACTTTGAACAGGAAGTTAGAAACATTTAATTAGCTTAGGAACATTGCAAATTCGATAAGGAGATTTGCAACCTTATTGAGGGGATTTGCAAAGGGGTTTTTCAAAATTGCAAAAGTAATCAGGAAAATTCCAAATGAGTTAGGAACTTGAAATAGGAACGCTTCGCGTATTTGGGCTGTAACCTAGAAACTCCTTTTAAAGCATATAGCGTAAACTTTTACGCACATGGAATTTCTTAAATACACCGTCTCTGTAATTTCAATATTTCCGTGTCGTGTCAAAATCATATGTCATTGCGTAGCAATGGGCAATTTGCATGTTAGACTAACTTTCAGTCTAGCAAAGACGAACAAAATCTTTTACCACAGTTAAAAAGAGCATCCTAAAATTAGTAGAATTGCCAAGTTTGGTGGCGAAATGTTGTAAAGCATGGAAAATATGGCGTCGCAAAGTTTGCAAATTTGTATACATTTGTATTACGCGAGGAAAAAGTTACCACTTTTCAGTTAAAATTGTATCAAAAGTGGTAACTTTTTCCTCGCGTAATACAAATGTATACAAATTTGCAAACTTTGCGACGCCATATTTTCCATGTTTTACAACATTTCGCCACCAAACTTGGCAATTCTACTAATTTTAGGATGCTCTTTTTAACTATAGTAAAAGATTTTGTTCGTCTTGCCTAGATTGAAAGTTAGTCTAACATGCAAATCGTCTATTGTCTTGCGCGGAGTGTAAATTTCATCTATCGTTTAAACTTTTGTATATAATGTAAACCATTGGGCAATCTTATCTATAACTAAAAAAAACTAAATAGTAATAAAATGGCAAGTCAAATTGTTGAGTTCTGCACATATGATATATGTCTGAAAAACTCTGTCTCTGTCTATATATATACATATATATATATATATATATATATATATATATATATATATATATATATATATATATATATATATATATATATATATATATATATATATATATATATATATATATATATATATATATATATATATATATATATATATATATATATATATATATATATATATATGTATATATATGTATATATATATATATATATATATATATATATATATATATATATATATATATATATATATATATATATATATATATATGTATATATATATATATATATATATATATATATATATATATATATATATATATATATATATATATATATATATATATGTATGTATATATATATATATATATATATATATATATATATATATATATATATATATATATATATATATATATATATATATTCCAAGAATTAGCTGTACCAGAATGGTTGCGAGACTTGTCAATGATTTTAGAGCGCTCAATACCATTACTGGTAGAGCGGATATATTTATTTATTTCGTAGACCTGCTGTGCTACTCCGAGTTTCACGCTATAAAGCGATCGTCAGGCAAGTGACAGATCTGGTGAAGCTACTCTCTATTTACAGTTTGATACTAGGTATCGCGTTATATGTCTACACTTGGTAAATAGTTCGGTTCGTTTGTTCAATAAGGCATTATCTTTGTTTTTCATGATAGTATGTTTTTCCTCAAGGCATAGGTTACATCTTCTAGAACCAGCTTTGTAGGCAGGAACCTTCTTAAGTAATGACCATTTGATAGTGAATGGCTTTTTCGCTGCCTTCAATTCCCATACATGCTTTGATAGCTCCGTTTCCGTTGAGTACTTTTTGTGAGCGAGTGACTTGGCGTGGTTTCTAAATCTTGTTTTAAAGTCATCGGCGGTGACTCCAATGTACTTAACTGGCTTATTGTTATCTGCTGTAACTTCGGCTTGATATACCACGCTTTTTGTGAGACATTTACCTTCGGCCTGGCATTTGTTGGGTTGTCTACAGTTGCACTGTCGCGTGTTCTCTGTGTTGCTTTCGTTCGTTTGTCTCGTGTGTTTGTTTAGTATTTTCTTGTTGTGCCTGTTTATGAACGAGCTCATATTGTCTAGGCAACTGTAGGTAATTCGTACGTTGTGTCGATTAAAGATTTTGTGTAGTTTGTTAGAAGGGGGGAAGTGTTTGTCGATCAGTTGCAGGAATCGTTGTCGTATATTTGTTTTTACGTTCTTGCTGTAAGGGGGATTGTACCATATAGTGTTGCGTTGTCTGTTTCGTCTTTGCGTTGTGTTGCTGTCGCTGTTTTCGTGCTAGGCCTAGCTGCCATTAAAACAACGTCAGGCAGACTAGCAGACAAGGTCAGAAAACAGCTGATCGAAACCTTCAGCAAATTTGGGCTGAAAATCACAGCTACGGCAAACCTGAGGGAGTAAACTTCTTAGACACAACACTTAACTTGACGGACGGCACATACAAACCGTACAGAAAACCCAATGACGAGCCCTTGTACATTAACCGTCTTTCAAACCACCCGCCTGCTATCGTAAAGCAGCTACCTTCATCCATCAACAAACGTATCAACAAACTCTCATGCAACAAACAAATATTTGATGACTCATCCCAACTGTACAATGACGCTTTAAGACAAAGCAACTTCTACGCAACTCTAATTAACCTACGAGCAATTTACAAGCAACGAAAACAGCGACAGCAACAGAACGCAAAGACGAAACAGACAACGCAACACTATATGGTACAATCCCCCTTACAGCAAGAACGTAAAAACAAATATAGGACAACGATTCCTGCAACCGATGGACAAACACTTCCCCCCTTCTAACAAACTACACAAAATCTTTAATCGACACAACGTACGAATTAGCTACAGTTGCCTAGACAATATGAGCTCGTTCATAAACAGGCACAACAAGAAAATACTAAACAAACACACGAGATAAACGAACGTAAGCAACACAGAGAACACGCGACAGTGTAACTGTAGACAACCCAACAAATGCCAGGCAGAAGGTAAATGTCTCGCAAAAAGCGTGGTATATCAAGCCGAAGTTACAACAGACAACAATAAGCCAGTAAAGTACATTGAAGTCACCGCCGATGACTTTAAAACAAGATTTAGAAACCACGCCAAGTCACTCGCTAAAAAAAAGTACTCAACGGAAACGGAGCTATCAAAGCATGTATGGGAACTGAAGGCAGCAAAAAAGCCATTCACTATCAAATTGTCATTACTTAAGAAGGTTCCTGCCTACAAAGCTGGTTCTAGAAGATGTAACCTATACCTTGAGGAAAAACTTACTATCATGAAAAACAAAGATAATGCCTTATTGAACAAACGAACCGAACTATTTACCAAGTGTAGGCATGTAACGCGATACCTAGTATCAAACTGTAAATAGAGAGTAGCTTCGCCAGATCTGTCAGTTGCCTGATGATCGCTTTATAGCGTGAAACTCGGAGTAGCACAGCAAGTCTACGAAATAAATATATATATATATATGCAAAATACCTCAAAAACTTACCACTACAGTCTATTTCATCCAGAGGGAATCTTCAATTGGTAGACAAATTTCGAAAATGTGCGAGCTTCTTTTATGCTCAAGTAAGAAACGTGGGCCCCATGAAACAGACTGTAGTGGTCAGTTTTTGAGGTATTTTGCACAATTATACATTTCGCTCTATCTATATGTCATTGAGCACTCTTTTGTATCTCGCTAACCAAAACCAGCACATTATATATATATATATATATATATATATATATATATATATATATATATATATATATATATATATATATATATATATATATATATATATATATATATATATATATATAAATTGCTGGTTAGTATATATATTATAGGATTGTAGGAGTTTTTAGCGTTACCATTTGCTTTAGTCTTGTCCACTATTTCCTTTCTTTTAGGGTCATAGTTGTCATCCTTAATTGAAATAAATGTTACTATCAGTAAAAAAGAGTATTCGTGAAAATAATCATGCATGTATAAGATACTATCCGTTGTAGCTGTGAGATGCAATGTGGTTAGGGTACGTTTTGATCATGCAACTGCGTCATTCATTTATTATGTATTGCATGCATATAGCTGAGCTATGCAAGTTACCTAGTAAAATATGAAAGAGAAAACTCGATGTGTCGAGCGACGGCTTTTGTTAGGCAATATTTCGCTATAACCTATGAACAAAAAACCTTCTATTGAAATTTTTGTCTGCGTTCTCTTTGAATATTTTCAGTTGGTGTAAACAATTCAGTGACACAATATCATTCATTGTCTCTATCCACACTAACACCGATCGTTTGATATCCATTTTGTAGGCTCACCTCACTTTTGGAAGAACCAATCTCGTCTTCGTTCTCTGTGTAGATGTCTTCTACCCTCAACTTCTTTTCCTACAGCGATGGGAAGCAAAGAATTTCAGATATGAATGGCTCTATTATCAGTTCCTAAAAGATTAATTATACTAAAATGTATAGCCATGTACGTCTGTCTAGAAAAATAGATGCCAATGAAAAGGCAATGAATTTTGTCATACAGTACAAATATCAGTATTTCACAGCATATTTGTGATTATATATACGTACATGTTGGAATAACTGCATTTTCTTCTGTCGTCGTTTGGATCTCGATAAATATTCTTTATCTATATATGTAAAATGTGAATTATCGCTATTGAGATTCTTTCGGATTGTTATGGGGGGAGCGCTATTCGTATGGTCTTTTCTCGTAAGGGCCTAATCTAAGTTTTTCACCAATTTATTTTATATTTTTAAATGTGAAAGCACTTGAAGAAGAAGTTGTTTAGATTATATCGAACGTGAAATTCAGGAATGTCCAGGATCCATTCTTAAGTAAAATTGACAAAGACCTGAAATCAGTAATTCATCCGTAAAGGTTATCTTTGCTGACAAGACAAGAAATATGCTTGAAGTATCGCCTTAAACTTACAACAAGTTAATGGCAGGAAACATTAGAAAACCTATAAAGGCCAGCTAAAAGCGAACTGGGAAGAGTCAGTAAAGTCGTACTTGACAACATTAAAAATGCCATCAGAACAACCCTCACAATTAATCAGTGGAAAAATTCCCAATCGGTTATCAACTGGTTTAAACCCATTCTAAACAAACCCAACCACACGTTCCTGTCTTTTGATATTGTAGAATTTTACCCATCAATCACCGAAGATCTTTTAAACGAAGTAATTGCGTGGGCCAAGACCTTCACACGTATCGATTATTCAACATGCACGAAAGTCCTTTTTATTTTATGATGATAAAGCATGGGTGAAAAAAACCACAATAATTCTTTATAGTCTAGCTGCTACCGACCAAAAAAGAGCTGAATTGTTCACTTTAGTGATAAAAGCGTGAAACTTTGCATGGTTGTCACTAAACATGTTATAAACAATTTTTGATATGGAGCCAAGCCTAATTCAATCTCGGTCAATGTCATGAAATAGGGCATGCGCAGTGCGTGCGTCAGTAGATAAAAATTAGAAAATGAAATAATATCTTATTTTGACTAAATACTCTTATGGAGTTTCTAAAGAGGATCAAACGCTATGTTACTTATCAGGTTGTAAAAGTCTAGTTTCTGAGATATCGCAGATCAAATATTTTGGAAAGTGCTGATTCAGCATTTTCTGCCCGATCAAAATCCCTCAGCAGTTGATTGTTACCTATTTCTTCTTTCGATATTATTGATCCTGATAGAAGTGTATACCTAGGAAAATAGCTTTGAAGTGGAGCAATGTCAATTTTTCCATTATATCTTGAATCAATATTCCAGTTCCAATCTATATAACATTCACTATAATGATACAACCACTGAACCTTGCAATATTAATGAGACATTTAGCTTTAGCCAAATGAAGCGGAGATTGTCCCCTTTAAATCTCCAAAAATTATATATGTGAATGTTTAAAGAAGATTGCACTTTTATGACGAATGCCTTCTGGTTAGTCCTTAATCAGAAATATAAATTTTGACCTGCACAACGGTTTCTAGTAAATTTACGTTGTTGCACTTTTCAAAGCACTCTTTCTACGTATACACTTCCCTTAAGATCAACAATATACAAAAAAGAAATACGTAATTATCAAACGCTGAGAGGTTTTAATAAGACAAAAAATGCTGAGTGGAAATATACTATTACAATCATAAGTGTGATTTGGCATTTAATTTTCCTTACCAACTTATACAAACGCTTAGTCAAAATAACACATTATTCGATTTCCCACTTTTTTACAATTGATGTACGTGTACTGCGCATTCCATGACATCGACCAAGAATTAATTTGACTTGGCTCCATATCTAGAAATGATTATCTCAGCAATATTAGTAATGCGACAAATTTTCAAGCTTCTATCATGAAAGTGAACAATGCAACAATGCAACAATGGGAAATTATGATGGCGGGGAAATCTGTGAGCTTGTCGGTCTGTACATCTTAGAAATTAAAAACTGTGCAAGGAGTTTGGAAAAGACAAAGTAGGATTATATCGAAATGATCGATGGTCTCATGGTGTTAAACAACACAGGAGAAAGACTAGCAGACAGAACAAGAAAAACACTGCACAGAATTTTTCAAGAATTAAACCTCAGAGTAAGAGCCGAAATCAACAATTACACTGTCAACTTCCTGGATGTTACCTTCAACTTAGAAGATGAGTCGTATTCTCCGCACAGGAAACCTGATAATGATCCCCTCTATGTAGTCAACCACTCAAACCATCCCCGATCAATCCTTAAACAACTACCAAAGTCGAGAAAAAAACGAATTTCGACCCCGTCATGTGATAATTCATGCTTTAAATCTACTGCACTATTCTACGAAAACGCACTAGCCCGCAACAACGAAAAAGATACCATATATTAAAAGTAAAATTTCCAACCATAATCGTCGCCTCCTTGAAAAGAAAAAGAAATCAACCGCAGATAAAACTGTAATTGTAGAAATAAAGAATGTTGTCCACTGGATAACCAATGCGGCCTGACAACTAATGTTAAATAACCAGTTAAACAATCAAATTACAATCAAAGGTAGACCCCGGTCTTTCATAAATAAAGATATTAAACTACTAATGAATCGTAGAGACAAGATGCTCAAGGTCTTTAGGGCAACTAATAATATGGATGACTGGGTAAAGTATAAAAACTTAAGGAACTCTGTTAAGTTCAACCTATATGCAGAATCTAATCACGCTCGTACTCAAATTGAACATTGCAAAGGAAATTCCAGATCTACATGGAAGGTGATTAAAAGTTGCATACTTGCAGAAGAATCTACTAAACTTTGTTGTCAAAATGATCATAGAAGAATAGCTGAGGAGTTTAACACTTACTTTACTTCAGTAGGAAGGCTAACAGCAGATAAAGTTAGGAAATTAGCTGAAGAAAATGGAATTTTAACAACCCTTCCGGAAGTATCAACTACCTACAATTATATAACCTCGGAGGAAATGTTCCAACTGAGAGACATTTCGCCCAATGAGGTACGAAGAATAATCTTGGAAACCCCGTCCCACAAAGCCCCAGGACCAGACAAAATAAGCTTCCGATTTTTGAAAGACTCGCTCGAACTTATCCTACATCCTCTCACAGATATAATCAATTGTTCTCTGAGATCATCAAAGTATCCTTCAACCTGGAAACTTGCGGAAGTGATTCCGATACACAAGGATGGTGACCATGTGGTCGCCTCAAATAACCGTCCAATATCACTACTGGCAGCCCTTACAAAAATTTGTGATAAAGTTGTTCTAAACCAGTTCACCGCATATTTAACGGAACGTAAACTACTCTCAAATAATCAAGGTGGCAATCGCAAAAACCATTCAACTGAGACACTCAATGTCGCATTTACTGACTCCTTATTAGAAGCAATAGACAAAAAACAAATATCTATGGTGGTTTTCATCGATCTGTCCAAAGCTTTTGACAGTATAGAACATCATACCCTCCTTGGAAAGATATCACGATTAGGAGTTTCGCCTGCAGTCCACGAATGGTTTTGGAGCTATTTGGCTGACAGATCGCAATATGTTCGCATAGGAACCACCACCTCACTTACAGCTCCATTGACACACGGAATACCCCAAGGATCAGTTCTTTCACCGTTGCTTTTCAACATTTACACTTACAGTTTATCTTCAATTCCAGAATCCTGCAGCCTCAAATCTTATGTGGATGACTCGAAAGAGTATTTATCTTTTTTACTGCCGATTTTGAACCATTCTTTATCAATTCTAGAAGAAGACCTGCACAGAGTGTTTGAGTGGTGCTGCAAGAATAGCTTATTAATAAATCCAGACAAAACTAAATTGATGGTAATTGGATCACAACAACTACTCCAACAGTTGGATCACATCCCCAGTATTAATTTTATCGGAAAAACCCTTGAACCAGTGGCGCAAGTCAAAGATCTGGGTACTATAATTGACTCTAAACTAAAGTATAACGAACACATGCAGCGTTTATCATCATCTTCGTGCATTTCCAAACTTTGTCAGATTAGCCGCGTAAAGAACCTATTCGACCAATCAACATTAATCAACATCATAAACGCGTTAGTAATGAGTAAGTTTACTACTGTTCATCAATATGGAATAATACGTCTGAAGAGAACATTAACAAAGTCCAGTTAATCCAGAATTGCGCAGCGAGGGTTATTGTGGGAAATGTTGGCAAAAGCCGCAAACATCATCATGTATCCCCCTTATTGAAGGAGCTCGGCTGGTTACCGATAAAAGAGCATCTACAGCAGAGAGATGCTGTCCTCATGTACAAATGTATGTATAATCAAGCTCCCTCTTACTTAAGTCAGATGTTCACAAAATGAAATCAAATCCATGATCGTGAAACACGAAATCAAAATGAACTTGACATATCAAAGTATCGGACTGCGACCGGTCAAAGAACATTAGAGGAACGAAAATTTGGAATGCATTAGACGAGGAATTAAAAACGACAGCTAATCTCAAACATTTTAAATTTAAATTAAAAGCAAAATTTTTAGGAGGAAATAAATAATTTACATTTCAATCTTAGCTACCAGTTATTATATGACAATCTTAGTGTAAATAAGCCTTGTAAACTAATATTTTATTATAGTTAAAACAATTGTAAATTGTCATTGAAAATCCCGATATGGGAATGTCAATATTTTTTAAAATCAAATTAAAATTAAGTTATCTACAAAGCCGAAATAAAAAAATAATGTTTGCGGAGACACGAAAGAATACATCGGTAATAATACAGCTGGAGCCTTCAAGAAGAGGTATGCAAATCACGTAAAATCTCATAACATCCAACAATACTCCACAGAAACGGAACTTTCCAAATAGGCATGTAAAAAACAAAAGACCTTATACCATCAAGTGGTCAATCATTAAGCAAATTCCTGCATACACCGCCGAGGGAAATAGTTGCAATGTTTGCCTTGAGGAGAAACTTTCCATATTGAAATCAAACAGAGACAAAACATTGAACAAATGATCAGAATTTATATATATATATATATATATATATGTATGTAATATATATGTAATATATATGTAATATATATGTAATATATATGTAATATATATGTAATATATATGTAATATATATGTAATATATATGTAATATATATGTAATATATATGTAATATATATGTAATATATATGTAATATATATGTAATATATATGTAATATATATGTAATATATACAAACCGGGGAGGAGGTTTATATCAGATCTATAATATAAACCTGAGGCGAGGCCGAGTGTTTATACATCTGATATAAACTGAACTCCGCGGTTTGTATATTGCTTCTAAAGTGAATCATTCCATGCACTCACTATCATCGAAATTTTGGACATTGGTGTTGTTTAAACCATAGGTCGCCCAACTAAGCTCGCACGCAGTGGCACGCCACGCACGCACGCGACTGCCTATCTATTATATAATTATATAATGCTGGGCGACCTATGTTTAAACTGCAAAAATCAAACAAGAAATTTAATGCAAGTCTATATCAAATATACAGAACCGATACGGGTCATAATTTCTCTTTGTATTTTGCTTATGAATTATTAATAGTTTTAGAAATATATTTATATATTTATATATATGAATATACATAAATATATATATAAACAAGTTAGTGTATTTATTATAGGATGGTAGGTAGTTTTTACATTTACCATTTGCTTTAGTCTTGTCGACTATTTTCTTTCTTTTGGGGTCATAGTTTTCATCCTTAATTGAAATGAATGTGAATATCAGTAAAATAGATTATTTGTAAAAAGAATCGTTTAAGATACTATCCGTTGTAGCTGTGAGATACAATGAGGTCTGGATACGTTTTGATCATGTAACTGCGTCATTCATTTATTATGTATTGCATGCATATAGCTGAGCTATGCAAGTTACCTAGTAAAATATAGAAGAGAAGACTCGATGTGTCGAGCGACGGCCATTGTTAGACAGTATTTCGCTATAACCTTTGGACGAAAGGCCTTCTATCGAAATTTTCGTCTGCGTTCTCTTTGAATATTTTCAGTTGGTGTAAACATTCAGTGACACAATATCATTCATTGTCTATATCCACACTAACACCGATGGTTTGAGATTCATTTTGTAGGCTCACCTCACTTTTGGAAGAACCAATCTCGTCTTCGCTGTCTGTGTAGACGTCTTCTACTCTCAACTTCTTTTCCTACCGCGATGGGAGCAAAGAATTTCAGATTTAAATGGCTATTATTTTTAAAAGATTAACTATACTTAAATGTATAGCCACGTTTGTCTAGAAAAATAGAGAGCTTCTATGCAGGGAAGATCCCAATGAAAAGGCAATGAATTTGTCATACAGTACAAATATCAGTATTTCACAGCATATTTGAGATTATGTATACGTACATGTTGGAATAACTGCATTTTCTTCTGTCGTCGTTTGGGTCTCGATAAATATTCTTTATCTATACATGTAGAAGGTGAGTTATCGCTATTGAGATTATTTCGGGTTTTTTATGTTAAGGAATTAACAGGTTTAATGGGGAGGGGGGGCATTCGTATGGTTTTTCCCCTTAAAGGCCTAATCCAAGTTTTCTAGTATTTTTTATATTTTTAGATCTATCCATTGTGTATATTTGTAAATTTTACATATTTATCTCCAAAATGTTGTACGGCTCATAGCCTGACAAACCCTAGATATTAGAAAGGGGAATGGATTGGAAACGCCATTCAATACTATACACGATCTTCGGTTCAGTTATTTTGAATAAACCGGAAACAAACATTGCACAACTCGCTATGGTAATTAAGCGCGTGAACGAAATTGAGTTCATGAGCATAATTACCATACAAGTTGCGCAATGTTTGCTTCCGGTGTGCTCAACTGAGGATAAAATATAGGTAACAAAACGGTTGCCAATCCATCCCTTTTTCTAACATCTATGGAAAAACTGTGTTCTTTTTGCTGTCAGATAATAATGTAGCGGATGACAAGTTTCACAAAACCTCTAGCGTAGCGAGCAAATACATGAATATTTTTCCCCCTATTGACAAGCTGGCTACGCCACTGCGCAAAATATTGCAAAAGACATTATTTTTGATGTGTAAGTCGTGTAACTGGCTTCAACTAAAACTTAAATCCAATGTAATGTCCCACTACAAGACGATACACTGATTATCTGGATTCAAAATAACTTTAATAAACAAATAAAAGATGTTGCAGAAGGAAATTACCTTATTTTATGTAATGTCAGCTATAGTATACAATTCGAATTATACCAGTGCCGTTTGCAGCGCGCCCATATAATTACGATTATACGAGCACCCAAAGGGAGGATTACCTTTGTCTTCAAATACAACTAGCTGATCACAGGGCCAGGCGCTGAAACTTCCCACTTCAATTTCCCCTGAAAAAGTTGGGAAATCGTCCCAGCATGGGACCGTTGGTTGAAATAGTTCTCTAATTTCCACGCAGGCCCATCCAGGTATAAGGTTGTATCCATGAACAGTTTCCCGGGTTTGACAGATTGTTCCTGTGCCAATAATCTTGTCAGCTTTCAACAGTTGAACTAACATAATAAAGAAAATAAGCGATAAAAAATGGAAGGTAGATATAAATCCACCAAATCCACTTAGAGCTTGGTGACCTGTTCGAAATGGGCGTTGGCATTTCTCTCGTAATTATTCTATTTTTTGTTCTTTTGCCCTTAACAATAAAGGATGCATCGTGCTACATCGGCTGTTATGAAACAGAAACGAGTTTATAAAATTATTCAGGATATAACTATCATGCACGTTATGTTGTTACAGTAAGATCCTAAAAGTAACTTAGAATTCTATGTATTATTTGAATATAATATTATTTGAATTATATTCTATGAATATGATAATTAATGAGATAATGAATTTATTCCAACTCCTATGATTCCTAACGGTTTATGTTCTGGTAGATGGCAACGAAAAGGCGCCGTTGCAATTATTATTTTGAACGAGGTTGGCGCAAATGTTTTCGGTTTTCTAAGGGAAAACAAGGAATTAGTTACAGTTCGATTTTGGAAATTGGCAATTTTTTTCGCACTCGACTCTTCACTTGACTTTATTGTTAGCTTTAACCCGTACTGGTTATAGTTATCAAGTAATGCTACACTTGAATTTCTTGGGGTCGACATTCGAGCAAGATTTGATTTCCTATCCAGTTGTCTTCGCCAACTTTAAGCTCGCTCGAACTTAGTTCGCCAAAATAGTGAAATTTCATTAGGACTTTCTCTAAATATCTGTTAATGCTATGGAGTTTGAGCTTATACAACAATCTTTATGTGATATTTAAAATACAGTACGACTGTGAAGACTTGAGTAGATTTGAAGTCTGTGCTGTATATATGCAGGGCAAAGGACTTGAAATGTAGTCGAGGCAGGATTCGTAGATTTGGCATGACAGCTTACAAAAATATAATGTGAATTATATCCTGTTCTTAGCTTGAATAATTTTGATCCAGTGTTAGGATTAGATCAACTTTGTCAAATCTCCTGAATCATAATGCAATCAAAATTAACTAAAAATATTCGCTAATTACCTGATGAATTGCTAGAGAGTTTGAGATAATAATTATAACAATTAGTAGAAACTTACTGTCTGGTGAGCTTCTTTGTGGAATGTCCTCATCTTGCAGATTGTGTTCTTTATCTGTTCGAATTATTTCTGTAGATTGTAAAAATACAAGACAAGCAGTTGTTGTGGGGAAAATGTCAAAAGAGATTAATCACACCGCATTCAAATACATGCAGATGGAAGGAGAAAAGGTCATTAATGGCTAAAGTACACACAGGCTTATTGGTTATAGTTATCACATCAATTGACTTTTTTATATTTGTTGTTTACGAAATTGAAAGTTTTCATCTTACTGAACATTAATACGATTTATATATTGTGAGGTTTTGTGATCATCCATTATAAAGAAACTAAGCTTTTATACTGTATACATACGGAAAATGTCTTTTTGGCAACGTTATAACTTACGATTCGGAATAAATCGTCATTTCACATCGACGTCTATACAGATTATCTACGTCTGCATGATTTGTATGTACGAAAGGTGTCTTTGGCGAATTAGCTTCTTAGATATTTAGTTCATTTTATAATTTGATGAAAGCAAATTTGAATGCTCTGCCTTCCATATTAGAAATATGGGAAATATGTGTAAACATTTTTCAATTGATAGTTTACATCAGTGGGAAATATTGGTACAATCTGTCTATCCACTGATCGGTTTATCAGTAGTAAAAAATATCACCATGCACACAATATAAATAGGAGTTTATTGGCTCGTGATTTTTACTCGATATTGTATTTCATATATATATATGTATATATATATATATCTATATATATATATATATAATGTCGCAATGTTCCAACGATCATAACCATATATATATATATATATATATATATATATATATATATATATATATATATATATATATATATATATATATATATATATATATATATATATATACATATATATATATATATATATATATATATATATATATATATATAATGTCGCAATGTTCCAAGGATCATAACCATATATATATATATATATATATATATATATATATATATATATATATCTATATATATATATATATATATATATATATATATATATATATATATATATATATATATATATATATATATATATATATATATATATATATATATATATAGTATTTTCAGCAGGCGTCAATGCCCGTGTGTAATTGGTGACGGGCGGTTTAGTATACTATAATGGATTTGAAGACGCGGAACGAGGTTCATTTACGTCATGGATGTCAGGTTTAAAACGCCTGCGAATTTCTACATTTGCGGGCAGACGCAATGCGGGAAATTCTATTTCACCCGCCACATGTTACGTTATTTGGAAGAGCTGTTTTATCCCTTTCCTACGAAAATCATCTACTGTTATGGAGAGTATCAGAAATAATTTGACGGACTGCCACCCAGCGTGGAATTGACGGAAGGATTTCCTGATCATTTGAACGATATGATTCGTGGGCACGATCACTTGCTCGTTGTCCTGGACGATTTAATGTCGCAATGTTCCGATCAGCGCGTTGCTGATGTATTTACGCGCGGTTCGCATCATCGCGGAATATCCGTCGTGTACCTGACGCAAAATCTGTTTCCGCCCGGTAAATTATCGCGCACGATCAGTTTGAATTCTCACTACTTTGTGATTTTTCGAAACCCGCGCGATTCGTTGGGTATTTCAACCCTGGCGAAACAAATGTTTCCGGGACGTACGGACTACCTTATGGAATCGTTTTGCGACACCACAAACAGGCCTTATGGGTATTTGCTGATCGATTGCCACCAACTCACGCCCGAAAATATGCGGTTGAGAACGAACATATTGCCCGGGGAGAGACAGATCGCGTACGTGAAACGTATTTAAATCGTGTGCGCAAAAGGAAACGCTCATTTTCAATATGTCGAAGCGCATGAAAGGAAGTCTGCCGTATCTGCAGGTTTTGGCAGGAGCTAAACCGAAACTACGAAAGATATTGATCAAAAATCTTCCCGAAAGCGTTATTACCGCTATTTGCGAGTGTTGTTTGAATACGCTTAAAGGGGTTATTCCGTTAACGCCGCGTCAGAAACGTCGTTTGGCGCCGTACAAGACACAACTCCGTGCGTTGGAAACAGGAAAGTTTCACGAAAACGTAAAAAGACCTATTTGACGCAGAGGCGGAGCCTTTCTACCATCTATTTTACCGGCCGCTTTGGGCGGCCTCAATTAACGGCTCTACGGAGAAAACAATGAAAGCAAAGTCCTAGAATCACGGCAGATAACAGCAAAGTTAAAGATTTTGGTTATATCGTGACATTGGGAAATTGGGCAAATGGTTATCCTCTAGCGCATGTGGTTATGCTCTCGCGCATGCCCGAAATTGCTGGCCATAGTTTAATCATAGAAACTTACTGTCTGGTGACGTTATTTGTGTAATGTCCTCATCTTGCAGATTGTGGTCTTTATCTGTTCGAATTATTTCTGTTGATTGTAAAAATACAAGACAAGCAGTTGTAATTGTGGTGAAATTGTCAAAGGAGATTAGTCAAACAGCATTCAAATACATGAAGTGGAAGATGAAAAGTTTAATGGGTAAAGTACACACAGATTTATTGGTTATAATTATCACATCAATCGACTTTTATATTTTCGTCGTTTACGAACTTGAAAGTTCCTCTTACTAAACATGAATACAATTTGTATAATGTGAGCTTTTGGGATCATCCATTATAAGGAAACTAAGTTTTTATACCTACTGAAAATGTCTCTTTGGCAACGCTATAACTTACGATTCAGAATTAATCGTCATTTTACATCGAAGTCTATGGAGATTATCTACTGTACATCTGCATGATTTGTATGTACGAAAGGTGTCTTTGACGTATTAGCTTGTTAGATATTTAGTTCAGTTTATAATTTGAGGAAAGCAAATTTGAATGTTCTGCCTTTTATATTAGAAATATGGGAAATATTGGTAAACATTTTTCAATTGATAGTTTACAGTCTGTCTATCCACTGATCGGTTATGACTTTCAATTCGCTAATTACCTGATGAATTATTAATGAGATAATATAGCAATTAATAGAAACTTACTGTCTGGTGAGCTTCTTTGTGGAATGTCCTCATCTTGCAGATTGTGTTCTTTATCTGTTCGAATTATTTCTGTAGATTGTAAAAATACGAGACAAGCAGTTGTTGTGGTGAAATTAATTGTCAAGGAGATTAGTCAAAAAGTATTCAAATACATGCAGGTGGAAGGGGAGAAGGTCAATGGGTAAAGTACACACAGATTTATTGGTTATAATTATCACATCAATCAACTTTTATATTTTCGTCGTTTACGAACTTGAAAGTTCCTCTTACTAAACATGAATACGATTTGTATAATGTGAGCTTTTGGGATCATCCATTATAAGGAAACTAAGTTTTTATACCTACTGAAAATGTCTCTTTGGCAACGCTATAACTTACAATTCAGAATTAATCGTCATTTTACATCGAAGTCTATACAGATTATCTACGTCTGCATGATTTGTATATACGAGAGGTGTTCTTGACGTGTTAGCTTCTGGAAATATTGGTACAATCTGTCTATCCACTGATCGGTTTTCACTTTCAAAAAATATCACCATGCACACAATATAAAATATTACAGGAGTTTATTGGCCCTCGTGATTTTTACTCGATATTGTATTTCTAGGGAAATCAAATATCTATGGGAACAAGAGCGCCTGATTTTTTTCAGTATTTAAACTATAGTGATTTTTATTGCAGAACCCCCATTCAATCACCTAATTAATATAATAATCTGCTGGCATATTTGAGTTATTGGTACAGTTTATTGTTAGCTTTAACCTGTACTGGTTATATTTAACAAGTATTGTTACACTTGAAAAATTTCTTGGGTTCCGAGATTCGTGCAAGGTTTGATTTGCTATCGAGTTCTCTTTAGACTTGCTCGAACTTAGCTCGCCAAAATAGTAAAATTTCATTAGGACTTTCTCTAAATATCTGTTAATGCTATGGAGTTTGAGCTTATACAACAATCTTTATGTAATATTTCAAATACAGTACGACTGTGAAGACTTGAGTAGATTTGAAGTCTGTGCTGTATGCGTGCACGACAAAGGACTTGAAATGTAGGCGAGGCTGGATTCGGAGATTTGGCATGACAGCTTACAAAAATATAATGTGAATTATATCCTGTTCTTAGCTTGAATAATTTTGATCCAGTGTTAGGATTAGATCAACAAACTTTGTCAAGTCTCCTGAATCATAATGCAATCAAAATTAATTAAAAATATTCGCTAATTACCTGATGAATTACTAGAGAGTTTGAGATAATAATTATAACAATTAGTAGAAACTTACTGTCTGGTGAGCTTCTTTGTGGAATGTCCTCATCTTGCAGATTGTGTTCTTTATCTGTTCGAATTATTTCTGTAGATTGTAAAAATACGAGACAAACAGTTGTGGTGAAAATGTCAAAGGAGATTAATTACACCGCATTCAAATACATGCAGATGGAAGGAGAAAAGGTCATTAATGGCTAAAGTACACACATGCTTACTGGTTATAGTTATCACATCAATCGACTTTTTTACATTTGTTGCTTACGAAATTGAAAGTTTTCATCTTACTGAACATGAATACGATTTATATATTGTGAGGTTTTGTGATCATCCATTATAAGGAAACTAAGCTTTCATACATACGGAAAATGTCTTTTTGGCAACGCTATAACTTACGATTCGGAATTAATCGTCATTTTACATCGAAGTCTATACAGATTATCTACGTCTGCACGATTTGTATATACGAAAGGTGTCTTTGACGAATTAGCTTCTTAGATATTTAGTTCAGTTTATAATTTGATGAAAGCAAATTTGAATGCTCTGCCTTTTATATTAGAAATATGGGAAATATTGGTAAACATTTTTCAATTGATAGTTTACAGTCTGTCTATCCACTGATCGGTTATGACTTTCAATTCGCTAATTACCTGATGAATTATTAATGAGATAATATAGCAATTAATAGAAACTTACTGTCTGGTGAGCTTCTTTGTGGAATGTCCTCATCTTGCAGATTGTGTTCTTTATCTGTTCGAATTATTTCTGTAGATTGTAAAAATACGAGACAAGCAGTTGTTGTGGTGAAATTAATTGTCAAGGAGATTAGTCAAAAAGTATTCAAATACATGCAGGTGGAAGGGGAGAAGGTCAATGGGTAAAGTACACACAGATTTATTGGTTATAATTATCACATCAATTGACTTTTATATTTTCGTCGTTGACGAACTTGAAAGTTCCTCTTACTGAGCATGAATACGATTTGTGTATTGTGAGCTTTTGGGATCATCCATTATAAGGAAACTAAGTTTTTATACCTACTGAAAATCTCTCTTTGGCAACGCTATAACTTACAATTCAGAATTAATCGTCATTTTACATCGAAGTCTATGGAGATTATCTACGTCTGCATGATTTGTATATACGAGAGGTGTTCTTGACGTGTTAGCTTCTGGAAATATTGGTACAATCTGTCTATCCACTGATCGGTTTTCACTTTCAAAAAATATCACCATGCACACAATATAAAATATTACAGGAGTTTATTGGCTCGTGATTTTTACTCGATATTGTATTTCTAGGGAAATCAAATATCTATGGGAACAAGAGCGCCTGATTTTTTTCAGTATTTAAACTATAGTGATTTTTATTGCAGAACCCCCATTCAATCACCTAATTAATATAATAATCTGCTGGCATATTTGAGTTATTGGTACAGTTTATTGTTAGCTTTAACCTGTACTGGTTATATTTAACAAGTATTGTTACACTTGAAAAATTTCTTGGGTTCCGAGATTCGTGCAAGGTTTGATTTGCTATCGAGTTCTCTTTAGACTTGCTCGAACTTAGCTCGCCAAAATAGTAAAATTTCATTAGGACTTTCTCTAAATATCTGTTAATGCTATGGAGTTTGAGCTTATACAACAATCTTTATGTAATATTTCAAATACAGTACGACTGTGAAGACTTGAGTAGATTTGAAGTCTGTGCTGTATGCGTGCACGACAAAGGACTTGAAATGTAGGCGAGGCTGGATTCGGAGATTTGGCATGACAGCTTACAAAAATATAATGTGAATTATATCCTGTTCTTAGCTTGAATAATTTTGATCCAGTGTTAGGATTAGATCAACAAACTTTGTCAAGTCTCCTGAATCATAATGCAATCAAAATTAATTAAAAATATTCGCTAATTACCTGATGAATTACTAGAGAGTTTGAGATAATAATTATAACAATTAGTAGAAACTTACTGTCTGGTGAGCTTCTTTGTGGAATGTCCTCATCTTGCAGATTGTGTTCTTTATCTGTTCGAATTATTTCTGTAGATTGTAAAAATACGAGACAAACAGTTGTTGTGGTGAAAATGTCAAAGGAGATTAATTACACCGCATTCAAATACATGCAGATGGAAGGGGAAAAGGTCATTAATGGCTAAAGTACACACAGGCTTAATGGTTATAGTTATCACATCAATCGACTTTTTTACATTTGTTGCTTACGAAATTGAAAGTTTTCATCTTACTGAACATGAATACGATTTATATATTGTGAGGTTTTGTGATCATCCATTATAAGGAAACTAAGCTTTTATACATACGCAAAATGTCTTTTTGGCAACGCTATAACTTACGATTCGGAATTAATCGTCATTTTACATCGAAGTCTATACAGATTATCTACGTCTGCATGATTTGTATATACGAAAGGTGTCTTTGACGAATTAGCTTCTTAGATATTTAGTTCAGTTTATAATTTGATGAAAGCAAATTTGAATGCTCTGCCTTTTATATTAGAAATATGGGAAATATTGGTAAACATTTTTCAATTGATAGTTTACAGTCTGTCTATCCACTGATCGGTTATGACTTTCAATTCGCTAATTACCTGATGAATTATTAATGAGATAATATAGCAATTAATAGAAACTTACTGTCTGGTGAGCTTCTTTGTGGAATGTCCTCATCTTGCAGATTGTGTTCTTTATCTGTTCGAATTATTTCTGTAGATTGTAAAAATACGAGACAAGCAGTTGTTGTGGTGAAATTAATTGTCAAGGAGATTAGTCAAAAAGTATTCAAATACATGCAGGTGGAAGGGGAGAAGGTCAATGGGTAAAGTACACACAGATTTATTGGTTATAATTATCACATCAATTGACTTTTATATTTTCGTCGTTGACGAACTTGAAAGTTCCTCTTACTGAGCATGAACACGATTTGTGTATTGTGAGCTTTTGGGATCATCCATTATAAGGAAACTAAGTTTTTATACCTACTGAAAATGTCTCTTTGGCAACGCTATAACTTACAATTCAGAATTAATCGTCATTTTACATCGAAGTCTATGGAGATTATCTACGTCTGCATGATTTGTATATACGAGAGGTGTTCTTTACGTGTTAGCTTCTGGAAATATTGGTACAATCTGTCTATCCACTGATCGGTTTTCACTTTCAAAAAATATCACCATGCACACAATATAAAATATTACAGGAGTTTATTGGCTCGTGATTTTTACTCGATATTGTATTTCTAGGGAAATCAAATATCTATGGGAACAAGAGCGCCTGATTTTTTTTAGTATTTAAACTACAGTGATTTTTATTGCAGAACCCCCATTCAATCACCTAATTAATATAATAATCTGCTGGCATATTTGAGTTATTGGTACAGTTTATTGTTAGCTTTAACCTGTACTGGTTATATTTAACAAGTATTGTTACACTTGAAAAATTTCTTGGGTTCCGAGATTCGTGCAAGGTTTGATTTGCTATCGAGTTCTCTTTAGACTTGCTCGAACTTAGTTCGCCAAAATAGTAAAATTTCATTAGGACTTTCTCTAAATATCTGTTAATGCTATGGAGTTTGAGCTTATACAACAATCTTTATGTAATATTTCAAATACAGTACGACTGTGAAGACTTGAGTAGATTTGAAGTCTGTGCTGTATGCGTGCACGACAAAGGACTTGAAATGTAGGCGAGGCTGGATTCGGAGATTTGGCATGACAGCTTACAAAAATATAATGTGAATTATATCCTGTTCTTAGCTTGAATAATTTTGATCCAGTGTTAGGATTAGATCAACAAACTTTGTCAAGTCTCCTGAATCATAATGCAATCAAAATTAATTAAAAATATTCGCTAATTACCTGATGAATTACTAGAGAGTTTGAGATAATAATTATAACAATTAGTAGAAACTTACTGTCTGGTGAGCTTCTTTGTGGAATGTCCTCATCTTGCAGATTGTGTTCTTTATCTGTTCGAATTATTTCTGTAGATTGTAAAAATACGAGACAAACAGTTGTTGTGGTGAAAATGTCAAAGGAGATTAATTACACCGCATTCAAATACATGCAGATGGAAGGAGAAAAGGTCATTAATGGCTAAAGTACACACATTCTTACTGGTTATAGTTATCACATCAATCGACTTTTTTACATTTGTTGCTTACGAAATTGAAAGTTTTCATCTTACTGAACATGAATACGATTTATATATTGTGAGGTTTTGTGATCATCCATTATAAGGAAACTAAGCTTTCATACATACGGAAAATGTCTTTTTGGCAACGCTATAACTTACGATTCGGAATTAATCGTCATTTTACATCGAAGTCTATACAGATTATCTACGTCTGCACGATTTGTATATACGAAAGGTGTCTTTGACGAATTAGCTTCTTAGATATTTAGTTCAGTTTATAATTTGATGAAAGCAGATTTGAATGCTCTGCCTTTTATATTAGAAATATGGGAAATATTGGTAAACATTTTTCAATTGATAGTTTACAGTCTGTCTATCCACTGATCGGTTATGACTTTCAATTCGCTAATTACCTGGTGAATTATTAATGAGATAATATAGCAATTAATAGAAACTTACTGTCTGGTGAGCTTCTTTGTGGAATGTCCTCATCTTGCAGATTGTGTTCTTTATCTGTTCGAATTATTTCTGTAGATTGTAAAAATACAAGACAAACAGTTGTTGTGGTGAAAATGTCAAAGGAGATTAATTACACCGCATTCAAATACATGCAGATGGAAGGGGAAAAGGTCATTAATGGCTAAAGTACACACAGGCTTACTGGTTATAGTTATCACATCAATCGACTTTTTTACATTTGTTGCTTACGAAATTGAAAGTTTTCATCTTACTGAACATGAATACGATTTATATGTTGTGAGGTTTTGTGATCATCCATTATAAGGAAACTAAGCTTTTATACATACGGAAAATGTCTTTTTGGCAACGCTATAACTTACGATTCGGAATTAATCGTCATTTTACATCGAAGTCTATACAGATTATCTGCGTCTGCATGATTTGTATATACGAAAGGTGTCTTTGACGAATTAGCTTCTTAGATGTTTAGTTCAGTTTATAATTTGATGAAAGCAAATTTGAATGCTCTGCCTTTTATATTAGAAATATGGGAAATATGTGTAAACATTTTTCAATTGATAGTTTACATCAGGTGGAAATATTGGTACAGTCTGTCTATCCACTGATCGGTTTTCACTTTCAAAAAATATCACCATGCGCACAATATAAAAAATTACAGGAGTTTATTGACTCGTGATTTTTACTCGATATTGTATTTCTAGGCAAATCAAATATCTATGGGAACAACAGCGCCTAATTTTTTTGAGTATTTAAACTACAGTGATTTTTATGGCAGAATTCTCATTCAATCACCTAATGAATATAATAATCTGCTGGCATATTTCAGTTATTGGTACAGTTTATTGTTAGGTTTAACCAGTACTGGTTATAGTTATGAAGTATTGCTACACTTGAAAAATTTCTTGGGATCGAGATTCGTGCAAGGTTTGATTTGCTATCGAGTTCTCTTTAGACTTGCTCGAACTTAGTTCGCCAAAATAGTAAAATTTCATTAGGACTTTCTCTAAATATCTCTTAATGCTATGGAGCGTGAGTTTGTAAAACAATCGTTATGTAATATTTCAAATGCAGTACGACTGTGACGACTTGAGTAGATTTAAAATCTGTGCTGTATGCACGCAGGGGCAATGGACTAGAAATTTAGGCGAGCCCGGATTCGGAGATTTGCCGTGACAGCTTACAAAAATATAATGTCCATTATATCCTGTTCTTAGCTGGAATAATTCTGACTCAGTCCTAGGACTAGATCAACGTACTTTGTCAGGTCTCCAGGATCATGATGCAAACAAAATTAAGTAAAATCATTCGCTAATTACCTCATGAATTATAAGTGAGTTCGAGATAATATGGCACACATGGCCAGAAATTTCAAACATGTGCTAGATCATAACCACATACGCTCGATCATAACGAATTTGCGCAATGTCAAAATCTTCAACTTTACTGTGATATATTGCTGTGATTCTGGGACTTTGTTTTCATTGTTTTCTGTTTACATGGAGCCGTTAGTTGAGGGAGTACTAGCAGAAATTTAACGAGAATTGTTACCATCCACGTCGATGAAAATGATAGAACCATGCCTTTCCCTTTGACATATTGCAGGTAGCAATGTCTCAGTGTGTCGATCCATAATTAGGGGCAAATTTGTTAAAGATCTATTGTTTCAAGTGAAGTATCCAACTAGTTATTCACGCAATAGAATTTGCCAAAATCGTTTGCCAAAATGTGACCAACGTTCAACTCATGTTCAAAGATGTAACCGATTTCGAGTAAATCTAGCCTTTCCTTTTTGCATTTAAATCTTGCTCATATTTACGCAGTTCCTCGATGCGGATGGTAACAATTCCCGTTAAATTTCAGCGAAACGAGACTACATTTTAGGGAAGCGTCACATATTGATTTTGTCAACGAGAAACGTCATATGGACGTTGAGGGGAGGGGGAGGGGGTTGGCGCCCGAGACATTTCTCGGTGAAAAATCGTGGAAAATTTCGATAGTTTGATAAAAAATTTTAATATTTTAAAATTATCTATACAAGGTATAAAAAATCCAGCATTTTCATAAGTGTATTTACATTTTAAGTAATATGTATGTATGCTCGTTATCAGCTGTTGGCTTTGCCCCAAGTGTACCTTTATACTCTTATACACTAACCCTCAATCTTAAAGTCTGCAAGATAAATAACGAAAAAAGTGCCTGACGTTTCTAGGGGGGGGGGGGGGGGGGGTCGGGTCTCCAGAAGGATATGTACTTGAAGTAGCCAACCTATAATGTATCTAGCTTAAATTTAAGAAATATAAAACATTTTCCGTGTTGATATACAGTTATATCAACACGAGTGGAAATTAGAAAAACGAGAAATTGTGTGGAAACACGACGCCCGCAGGCAGAGTGTCTTCACATAATTTCGAGTTTTTTGGATTCTCACGAGTGTTGATATAACTGTATATCAATACGGAAAAAATGTTTTATATTTCTTTTATAATATAGCAAAAAGAAATTTAACAGAAGTGTGGTGGGAAAGTTTCCGTGTTGACATAGAGTTATATCATTACGGCTCTTAGCCAATCAGCGTTCAGAATTTACAAATGCTATAATATATCATTAGAACGAGATATATTATAGGTTGATACATCATAAATTGGCTAATTCAAGTACCGACGTCGCTCCCGAAGAACGTCCATAAGACGTTTCTCGTGGACAATGTAGATATGTGACGCTTCCCTTACTTTAAAACGTTCGTGTTTTATCCCTTGATCCGCTCGTCGAGCCTAATTCCCTCAATTAACGGCTCTACGGAGAAAACAATGAAAGCAAAGTCCTAGAATCACGGCAGATAACAGCAAAGTTAAAGATTTTGGTTATATCGTGACATTGGGAAATTGGGCAAATGGTTATCCTCTAGCGCATGTGGTTATGCTCTCGCGCATGCCCGAGATTGCTGGCCATAGTTTAATCATAGAAACTTACTGTCTGGTGACGTTATTTGTGGAATGTCCTCATCTTGCAGATTGTGGTCTTTATCTGTTCGAATTATTTCTGTTGATTGTAAAAATACAAGACAAGCAGTTGTAATTGTGGTAAAATTGTCAAAGGAGATTAGTCAAACAGCATTCAAATACATGAAGTGGAAGATGAAAAGTTTAATGGGTAAAGTACACACAGATTTATTGGTTATAATTATCACATCAATCGACTTTTATATTTTCGTCGTTTACGAACTTGAAAGTTTGCTCTTACTAAACATGAATACGATTTGTATAATGTGAGCTTTTGGGATCATCCATTATAAGGAAACTAAGCTTTTATACCTACTGAAAATGTCTCTTTGGCAATGCTATAACTTACAATTCAGAATTAATCGTCATTTTACATCGAAGTCCATACAGATTATCTACTGTACGTCTGCATGACTTGTATATACGAAAGGTGTCTTTGACGTATTAGCTTGTTAGATATTTAGTTCAGTTTATAATTTGAGGAAAGCAAAATTGAATGTTCTGCCTTTTATATTAAGAAATATGGGAAATATTGGCTAACCTTTTTCAGGCATCTGTTGTTTTTCGAAGACATTTCTGATTTTCTCTGAAAAAAGATTAGAGTTTTTAAACAAAAAATTGGGATGTCAGGCATCTCTATATAAGCTGTCTTATAAAGGACGATGTTTTTAAGAGATGTTCGAAGCTTTGATAGATTTTAGATTAGGGAAGTTGCATGTTGTCTATATATAGATGCAGTGTAGATATTGTTAAAGATATATTTCACTAATCATACGAAGACCGCAGGCAATGTGTGTAGGTACCTGCAGTTATTTCTTTTTTTAGTCTTCCGAAATAGTTAATGGGAAGCTTTTTTCTATGTTTCTCTAAAACAACATAATAGGACCACACAGTTCTAATGATGATGATGATGATGATTATGATGAGGATGATGACGATGATGATGATGATGATGATGATGATGATGATGATGATGATGATGATGATGATGATGATGATGATGATGATGATGATATAATCAGAACTAAGCTAATCACACAGAACATAACCACCTAATGTGACAATGTCACACGGTAGTATTAGCCTATAATTTACATAAGGTTGGTAAGTGTCATTGAATGTTCGCCGACCGACGTTGTAAAAACCCAATTGTGTAAACTGACAAAATTAACTAAAATTATTTGCTAATTATTTGATGAATTACTAGAGAGTTTGAGATAATAATTATAACAATTAATAGAAACTTACTGTCTGGTGAGCTTCTTTGTGGAACGTCCTCATCTTGCGGGTTGTGCTCTTTATCTGGTCGAATTATTTCTGTAGATTGTAAAAATACGAGACAAGCAGTTGTTGTGGCGAAATTGTCAAAGGAGATTAGTCAAACAGCATTCAAATACATGCAGGTGAATGGGGAGAAGAATAATGGGTAAAGTACACACAGATTTATTGGTTATAGTTATCACATCAATCGACTTTTATATTTTCGTCGTTTACGAACTTGAAAGTTTGCTCTTACTAAACATGAATACGATTTGTATAATGTGAGCTTTTGGGATCATCCATTATAAGGAAACTAAGTTTTTATACCTACTGAAAATGTCTCTTTTGCAATGCTATAACTTACGATTCAGAATTAATCGTCATTTTAAATTGAAGTCTATACAGATTATCTACGTCTGCATGATTTGTATATACGAGAGGTGTTCTTGACGTATTAGCTTCTGGAAATATTGGTACAATCTGTCTATCCACTGATCGGTTTTCACTTTCAAAAAATATCACCATGCACACAATATAAAAAAATACAGGAGTTTATTGACTCGTGATTTTTACTCGATATTGTATTTCTAGGGAAATCAAATATCTGTGGGAACAACAGCAATTGATTTTTTTGAGTATTTAAACTACAGTGATTTTTATTGCAGAACCCCCATTCAATCACCTAATTAATATAATAATGTGCTGGCATATTTGAGTTATTGGTACAGTTTATTGTTAGCTTTAACCCGTACTGGTTACATTTAACAAGTATTGTTACACTTTAAAAATTGCTTGGGATCGACATTCGAGCAAGATTTGATTTCCTATCCAGTTGTCTTCGCCAACTTTAAGCTCGCTCGAACTTAGTTCGCCAAAATAGTGAAATTTCATTAGGACTTTCTTTAAATATCTGTTAATGCTATGGAGTTTGAGCTTATACAACAATCTTTATGTAATATTTCAAATACAGTACGACTGTAAAGACTTGAGTAGATTTGAAGTCTGTGCTGTGTATATGCAGGGCAAAGGACTTGAAATGTAGTCGAGGCAGGATTCGTAGATTTGGCATGACAGCTTACAAAAATATAATGTGAATTATATCCTGTTCTTAGCTTGAATAATTTTGATCCAGTGTTAGGACTAGATCAACAAACTTTTTCAAGTCTCCTGAATCATAATGCAATCAAAATTAAGTAAAAATATTCGCTAATTACCTGATGAATTACTAGAGAGTTTGAGATAATATAGCAATTAATAGAAACTTACTGTCTGGTGAGCTTCTTTGTGGAATGTCCTCATCTTGCAGATTGTGTTGTTTATCTGTTCGAATTATTTCTGTAGGTTGTAAAAATACAAGACACTCAGTTGTTGTGGTGAAATTGTCAAAGGACATTAGTCAAACAGCATTCAAATACAGGCAGGTGGAAGGGGAGAAGATTAATGGGTAAAAACACACGGGTTTATTGGTTATAGTTATCACATCAATCGCCTTTTTTGTTTTTTTTTTCGCTTACGATCTTGAATACGATTTATAAATATATTTCGAGCTTTTGTGATCATCCATTATAAGGAAACTAAGCTTTTATACATACTAAAAATGTGTCTTGGGCAATGCTATAACTTACGATGCAGAATTAATCGTCATTTTACATTGAAGTCCATACAGATTATCTACTGTGCGTCTGCGTGATTTGTATATACGAAAGGTGTCTTTGACGTATTAGCTTCTTAGATATTTATTTCAGTTTATAATTTGAGGAAAGCAAATTTGAATGTTCTACCTTTTATATTTAGAAATATGGGAAATATTGGCTAACCTTTTTCAGGCATCTGTTGTTTTTCGAAGACATTTCTGATTTTCTCTGAAAAAAGATTAGAGTTTTTAAACAAAAAATTGGGATGTCAGGCATCTCTATATAAGCTGTCTTATAAAGATCTATGTTTTTAAGAGATGTTCGAAGCTTCGATAAATTTTAGATTAGGAAAGTGGCAAGTTGTCTATATATAGATGCAGTGTAGATATTCTTAAAGATATATTTCACTAATCATAAGAAGACGGCAAGGAATGTGTGTAGGTACCTGCGGTTATTTCTTTTTTTAGTCTTCCGAAATAGTTTATGGGAAGCTTTTTTCTATGTTTCTCTAAACAACATAATAGGACCACACAGTTCTGATGATGATGATGATGATGATGATGGCGATGGTGATGATGATGATGATGATGATGATGATGATGATGATGATGATGATGATGATGATGATGATGATGATGATGATGATGATGATGATGATGATGATGATAATAATGATAATGATAATGATATAATCAGAACTAAGCTAATCACACAGAACGTAACCACCTAATGTGACAATGTCGCACGGTATTATTAGCCTATAATTTACATAAGGTTGGTAAGTATTATTGAATGTTTGCCGACCGACGTTGTAAATACCCAATTGTGTAAACTGAAAAAATTAACTAAAATCATTCGCTAATTACCTGAAGAATTACTAGAGAGTTTGAGATGATAATTATAACAATTAATAGAAACTTACTGTCTGGTGAGCTTCTTTGTGGAACGTCCTCATCTTGCGGGTTGTGCTCTTTATCTGGTCGAATTATTTCTGTAGATTGTAAAAATACGAGACAAGCAGTTTTTGTGGCGAAATTGTCAAAGGAGATTAGTCAAACAGCATTCAAATACATGCAGGTGGATGGGGAGAAGAATAATGGGTAAAGTACACACAGATTTATTGGTTATAGTTATCACATCAATCGACTTTTATATTTTCGTCGTTTACGAACTTGAAAGTTTGCTCTTACTAAACATGAATACGATTTGTATAATGTGAGCTTTTGGGATCATCCATTATAAGGAAACTAAGTTTTTATACATACTGAAAATGTGTCTTTGGCAACGCTATAACTTACGATTCAGAATTAATCGTCATTTTACATCGAAGTCTATACAGATTATCTACTTTACGTCTGCATGATTTGTATGTACAAAAGGTGTCTTTGACGAATTAGCTTCTTAGATATTTAGTTCAGTTTATAATTTGAGGAAAGCAAATTTGAATACTCTGCCTTTTATATTAGAAATATGGGAAAAATTTGTAAACATTTTCCAAGTGATAGTTTACATTAGATGGAAATATTAGTACAGTCTGTCTATCCCCTGATCGGTTATGACTTTCAATTCGCTAATTACCTCATGAATTCTTAATGAGTTTGAGATAATATAGCAATTAATAGAAACTTACTGTCTGGTGAGCTTCTTTGTGGAACGTCCACATCTTGCAGATTGTGTTCTTTATCTGTTCGAATTATTTCTGTAGATTGTAAAAATACAAGACACTCAGTTGTTGTGGTGAAATTGTCAAAGGACATTAGTCAAACAGCATTCAAATACAGGCAGGTGGAAGGGGAGAAGATTAATGGGTAAAAACACACGGGTTTATTGGTTATAGTTATCACATCAATCGCCTTTTTTGTTTTTTTTTTCGCTTACGATCTTGAATACGATTTATAAATATATTTCGAGCATTTGTGATCATCCATTATAAGGAAACTAAGCTTTTATACATACTAAAAATGTGTCTTGGGCAATGCTATAACTTACGATGCAGAATTAATCGTCATTTTACATCGAAGTCCATACAGATTATCTACTGTGCGTCGGCGTGATTTGTATATACGAAAGGTGTCTTTGACGTATTAGCTTCTTAGATATTTATTTCAGTTTATAATTTGAGGAAAGCAAATTTGAATGTTCTACCTTTTATATTTAGAAATATGGGAAATATTGGCTAACCTTTTTCAGGCATCTGTTGTTTTTCGAAGACATTTCTGATTTTCTCTGAAAAAAGATTAGAGTTTTTAAACAAAAAATTGGGATGTCAGGCATCTCTATATAAGCTGTCTTATAAAGATCGATGTTTTTAAGAGATGTTCGAAGCTTCGATAAATTTTAGATTAGGAAAGTGGCAAGTTGTCTATATATAGATGCAGTGTAGATATTCTTAAAGATATATTTCACTAATCATAAGAAGACGGCAAGGAATGTGTGTAGGTACCTGCGGTTATTTCTTTTTTTAGTCTTCCGAAATAGTTTATGGGAAGCTTTTTTCTATGTTTCTCTAAACAACATAATAGGACCACACAGTTCTGATGATGATGATGATGATGGCGATGGCGATGGCGATGGTGATGGTGATGATGATGATGATGATGATGATGATGATGATGATGATGATGATGATGATGATGATGATGATGATGATGATGATGATGATGATGATGATGATGATGATGATGATGATGATGATGATGATGATGATGATGATGATGATGATGATGATAATGATATAATCAGAACTAAGCTAATCACACAGAACGTAACCACCTAATGTGACAATGTCGCACGGTATTATTAGCCTATAATTTACATAAGGTTGGTAAGTATTATTGAATGTTTGCCGACCGACGTTGTAAATACCCAATTGTGTAAACTGAAAAAATTAACTAAAATCATTCGCTAATTACCTGAAGAATTACTAGAGAGTTTGAGATAATAATTATAACAATTAATAGAAACTTACTGTCTGGTGAGCTTCTTTGTGGAACGTCCTCATCTTGCGGGTTGTGCTCTTTATCTGGTCGAATTATTTCTGTAGATTGTAAAAATACGAGACAAGCAGTTTTTGTGGCGAAATTGTCAAAGGAGATTAGTCAAACAGCATTCAAATACATGCAGGTGGATGGGGAGAAGAATAATGGGTAAAGTACACACAGATTTATTGGTTATAGTTATCACATCAATCGACTTTTATATTTTCGTCGTTTACGAACTTGAAAGTTTGCTCTTACTAAACATGAATACGATTTGTATAATGTGAGCTTTTGGGATCATCCATTATAAGGAAACTAAGTTTTTATACATACTGAAAATGTGTCTTTGGCAACGCTATAACTTACGATTCAGAATTAATCGTCATTTTACATCGAAGTCTATACAGATTATCTACTTTACGTCTGCATGATTTGTATGTACAAAAGGTGTCTTTGACGAATTAGCTTCTTAGATATTTAGTTCAGTTTGTAATTTGAGGAAAGCAAATTTGAATACTCTGCCTTTTATATTAGGAATATGGGAAAAATTTGTAAACATTTTCCAAGTGATAGTTTACATTAGATGGAAATATTAGTACAGTCTGTCTATCCCCTGATCGGTTATGACTTTCAATTCGCTAATTACCTCATGAATTCTTAATGAGTTTGAGATAATATAGCAATTAATAGAAACTTACTGTCTGGTAAGCTTCTTTGTGGAATGTCCACATCTTGCAGATTGTTTTCTTTATCTGTTCGAATTATTTCTGTTGATTGTAAAAATACAAAACAAGCAGTTGTTGTGGTGAAATTGTCGAAGGAGATTAGTCACACTGCATTCAAATACATGCGGGATGGAAGGGGAAAAGACTAATTGTCATTAATGGGTTAAGCGCACACAGGTTTATTGGTTAAAGTTAGGGAAGCGTCCCATATCGATTTTGTCCACGAGAAACGTCTAAATAGTATTTTTTATATTTTTCAGCGCAAAAAGTGGTCTTTCTAGAAGGCACAGAATATACACATAGAGGTCATAAAGAAAAATAGCTAAATAGGCTACGAAACAGAATGCAATAATTGATTTTCTGTGTATTTGATACAGAGAGCCTCATTTTCGTGATTTTTGGCTGATCACATGTTATTTTCATACTGTAATGAGGCTCACAAGCTAATAAACAAACATTACGTAATTATCGAAAGGGTGTATTTAGTTGTTTCTTACGTATTGCAATTTAAACTAAATATGTGTAATTTGTTTGAATCATTTCTTTACTCCTGTATTTTGCACAGCCGGATTCGTCTCATCATTCGTCTAGTCTCTCAGTTAATAGAAGAGATGGTTTTGAAACTCAGTAGAATTACAATTTAAATCATTTATGTTTTGTGCTGGTTTGTGCAGAAACCGAGACCGTCGTTGTCACGTGCTTATTTGTATTCTTGCCTAATTAACAATAGCAATGTTTTAGGGAGGGTGTTTTTAATCCGAGTAATGAGTAATGACCAATGACCAATGATTTTCGTTCTTACAATTTTATTTACATTTGTTTATGATCGTAAGAACGAAAATCATTGGTCATTACTCACTACTCGTTATTCATTACTCGGAATACAACCACCCTTTTAGGGAAGCCGGCCATCTGTGACTTAAACAATTGGGTAGTTCAAGAATTGCTATTGGTGGATTTGGCCAAAACAATACACGCGTGACGATGAACGACCTTATTTTTGCATAAACCTTGGCCAATTATGAGTAATAACATGGCTTTGAGGTTGATTTGTGATTAAATGTACCTGAAAGCCGAGGGAGGTTTGCAAATACGGGAGAAGCGGCTCGGCATAAAAAGTGTCGCATTTATACTTTTATCGTCAGCAGTCAACTTCCTCACTCCATATCATACATATTACAGGTAGTACTCATTTCTTGTGTGGAGTATTTATCTCTAGATCTGTGGAGTATTGGTGGTGAAAAATTGGACCTTAATTAATTCAAATAGTTTAAGCAACAAACAATACATTTTCAGCTGTATTGTTGTCGAATAGAGTTAAACATGTATAATGGTCATATTATATAGCCTACAATATTATTTGCAAAAAATACGTTAGAAGACACAAAAACGTGTATGTAAAACATTTGTAAAATGCAAGATTTCCAGTTCTACCAGTAAACTATAAATATTAAAGACAGTTAAGAAACAAAAAGCCTTGATTTATACGACGTTCACATCAAAACAAGATAGCATGTAAGCAATTTTAAAAACATTAAAGCATGATTGTAAAAACCAGGTGAAAACTTAACCATATAACAAACGCTGCTAAAAATACGTTAGAAATATATTGTTTTTTTCTCGTGAATATAAACTGCAAAATTTTTTAGTTTTATACCAATCTAATTGCCCCTTGAAATATTGTTTTTGCCAATATACTTCGAGGATTTTTACAACATTTTCTTGTTAAAGGTTTTTCTTTAAGTTTTAAAACTAGTTTATAACGTAGAATTAAATAGACTGATGGCATACAACATATACAGGCACCATGTGGACACAATTAGATTACTATTTAATTTTATATTACAGTGTTTTATGGAAATTTGCAAATATATATTTTTCTCTGGACTGCCTAATTTAGGTGCATAAATTACAAACACTCACTATTTAACAATTTCAAAGACAATTGCGTTATATAGCCACCATAAATGAATTTACTTGAAGGTGCCCTTTTTTTATGAAAAAGTGCCCCTGAAAGCCAGAGCCCCCCCCCCCCCCAACTTTAACTTATGGTATATTCCGGGTATGAAGGCCGAGCGAATGGTAGCAAGAAAATGTAAACACTTAAGATGAAAGGTATTCGGCCGGCCACGATATCAAAAAGTGCTTCTAAAATAGCTTGATGGCAACTTCGTGTTAGAAGCCGGTAACAAGTGGAAAGATATAGGTTATAGTCTAGTTAGCAAGGTTTGGGTTGCTACCAAGGCTGATTCGGGATTTTTATGGGGGAAACCGAGAGATTGTGACTACTATATTGTATTACAGTAAAAAATATGAAATTTCGTGCTCAACGATAAGAAAAAACGACTGGCATCATCAGAAAGAGCACAAAAACCTGCATATAAGACTCTTAAACAGTTTTTTATCCTTCAAATAGTTTTCGTGTTATTTGTGTTTTAAAGGGGAAAATTGACCCGAAATCGCACAATAAAAACTGGGAACTAGTTTAAAAATGAGGGTTTGAGAACAAATAACTTGAGAACTATTTGGAGAATAAAAAACAGTTTAAGAGCCTTATATGCAGTTTTTTCTGATCTTTCTGATGCTAGCAGTCGTTTTTACTATTGTTAAATATAAAATTTTACATTTTTTGCTGTAATACAATTTAATAGTAGATAGCCACAGTCTCTCGATTTTCCCCATAAAAATCCCGAATTAGACTTGGTAACACCCCAAACCTATATCACACGAGCAATACAAAGACAAATATCGCGAATGTACTTTCCTAACACAAAGTTGCCATCAAACGATGTATTTCAAAACTTGGCCGGCCGACTAAGGTGTTTGTGAACAGCTTGTAGCTTTTTGTTTCTGTTGTCTTTGTTGGTTTCTCAATAAATAGCATGGTTATTTTATATGATCTAGCTCAATGTAATCAGTATATAGCATATTATTAACATAACATATTCACTGCATGCGAAGCACACACAAGAACATATTGGCTATTTTAAAGGTTAAAATATCTGCAATGTTATGAAAATAACACACACTAATTGTTCGTAAAGAAGAGATTTAGTTATAGGTGTAGCTCAAGTCTGTTTAAAATACTCACAGCTTCTGTAAAAATGTTCTTATTTGATTTACCCGTTTGTGTTGTACGGGTAGACGATGGTTTACCCCGGGAAAACGGGTAGAAATTACGGGTAAATATGCTGACAAAATATGCAGCAAAAATTGAAAAATAAAATGGCGAACCCGTAAACCGGAACCGGCGTATATTAACCTCTCTAGTGAGTTATGTTTTTATTCTAATGAGTTTCCAAACCATGTTTTCTATATCAGTAACTATAGTCTCATCAGACCTAAATCATTGTAGACACATGGGCGTTTACGTACTTATTTTTAGGAATGCTGAAAATTTGCATGAAAAAGATAAAAGACTATTACGCTAATCTCAATACAAATGCTTCTCCTGTGATTACTGCATCTTTCCTACACGAATTAAAATTTCAAAGTGTCCTCCAATAATTTACAAAGACTTAGTATTTCTTATATATTGTGAATTTTAAAGCAAAATTTTTGAACGCCCATGATCACAAACTGTCAAAAATATCGACTTTGCAATTATTTCGCTGGCCTCAGAATGGCAGTTGGCAGGGCCGTAGTGATGGGGGGTATTGGTTGGGGGGGGGGTGTGGTTAACCCCCAACTTTTTTAAAATTAACATATTCGGAAGTTTGGGTTGGTCATTCAGAAACAAGGGCGATAACAGACTTGACAGTACAAACGAAATTTATTTGTTAAACAAAAAAAATATTATTAAATTGTATTGTCAGTACAAAATTTAAGAAACTATAACATTTGCATAGGTAACAATTTTCAAATCGTAAATATTTTTCGGTAATAATATGTTTCACACTAATGGCTATATTGGGCAGCAACAAGTGACATCAATTGTGTATACGAAGGTAAAGGTTCTCCCACTACCTGAAACGATGAGGAAAAATCGACGTTCCGAGCGAAGGCCCTTCGTCGGGAGTTAGTAGTGATAACTGTAACTGTAGTTATCACTACTAACTCCCGACGAAGGGCCTTCGCTCGGAACGTCGATTTTTCCTCATCGTTTCAGGTAGTGGGAGAACCTTTACCTTCGTATACACAATTGATGTCACTTGTTGCTGCTCCATATAGCCATTAGTGTGAAACATACTCCAAAACTTTTTTATCTTGATGTAATTACGATACACAGATATAACAGTTTTAGTGTTTATTTTCTGTTTGCGTCTTAATTTTCTGGATAGCAAAACCTCCGATGCACATTAATGGTCATTAACTATTCGGATTTTTTTTCGTCATTCGGAAATTTCTTCTCGACACCCCCCTAACTGGTACATAGTACCTACGGCCCTGATAGTTGGTGAATATATACTTTTAGAATATTACGTAGCATTTTAAGTACAGTTCAATTTTCGATGATCTACTTCGTAAAAACCGAAAATTTGTCGCACTAAGCAGAAGTTCCAGACATTTTTTTCTGCTCAGTAACAAATTTAGAAACAAGATTGATTAAGCGGCTAATCAGAAGCTTCCTTATTAGTCTAGCGCGAACGAGCGCGAATGAAATCGTCTCAAATGCATGTGGCGTGTGCATCGTTGGGCAGTTCAGATAATTTTGTAGTTCAGACCAACCGCGTGGTTGTTCCTCGAGAAGTGATTATTGTTTCAAAAAAATTACAGTATGCCGTATACAAGGATCGAAAATGTAAGTTTGACCAAATTCTTGTGTTATTTATAAATTACTATGGGATGTTGTTGCTGGGATATATTGTGTCTAATATGTGGCAAGTGCTAGTAATTCATTTTGAAAAGTTGACATCGAAAAAGTTAGGCAACCACAAGCTAATTTAATACTTCGCTACCTTACTCAAGTAAGAAAATCCTAACCACATCTTTTGTAACGAAGTACGTACGATTTTTGGTTAATATATCGTTCGTTACCTTCGTTCTTTAAAGCGAAATCAGGGGTGAGCAAACTACACAGACTCACGCGTAAGTCGTAACAAGTCGGTTGATATCAGGAGGCGTTTGCACAGCTTGCAACAGCTTGTGACAACAAGTCTGTTGCAAGTTGTCAACCGACTTACAAGTTACTGGTTGATTATTTCAACAGGCTTGTAGCGTTAGAAAAAGTCTGCAAGTTACAAGCTGCAACAAGCCTGATCCTAACAGACTTGTTGCAACTTGATAAAATTGACCAGCTTGTTGAAACTTTTGACAAGTTGCAACAAGCTGGTAAACTTGGCCCAGCTTGGGTCTGCAACGTGCTTCACTGACGTCCCCCACTGAAACACCAAAGTTATTTTAAGTACTAGTACCAACAGCAAAAAATATTTTTGGGCAAATGGGTTGCTTCCTAAATTTTTATTGCATGTTGTTCTCTGTGTTTTTTATTGTGACGAAGAGAACAGAAATAATGCACATATGTTGATAAGGCCTGTTTGAAATATCAGACTTTTTATCTGCTAAACCTTACATCATTTGCACAAAGAGACTTTGGAAAAAGGCCAAAATATTACTTTGATTTGTGTTGCTTGTTTCTGATAATTCACACCTTAAGTTTTCCAGGTGCTACTTTTCTGAATGTTCTGTTCTCTAGGTTTTTTATTAAATTGTCTGCTGGTAAAGGTTTTTCTTATAAAACAATGAAAGAGTTTGGATTATTTGCAGTATTAAGACATACCTTTTTTCTTTCGCCAAGGAAGACCTTTTATTCCATAATCGTACCTCAGCTCCTCTCCAGGCTGGATATCATCCTTGGCAAAGAGAAGCAGGTGTGGTACATTGCCGATAACAACTCTCCTCATAATGCAGTTTGCATCTTTCTGGGGAGAGTCGTTCACTAATCTCCCCAAACCATGAGCAAATGTTGCATCCACACTAAAATGAGGAAAATTAATGCTAGATTTTCTGTCCATTTACACAGAAACTTGACACTTGCAGTTAATGACTGTTGAAGTATGAAATGAAATATCATGATCACTGAAAATGTTGTGTATCTAAGTACTAACTAAGTCTAACTCACCACATTGTCTTCCTTCCCATTTTAAAGAAGAAGATGAAACTTCCCAAACTTTCATCGTATTCTTCTTCCCGTCTTTCACCTTCTTCTTGGGAAATCAGCTCACCTTTATATTCAAGAAGGAAGCTTCCCTTCTTGAACATTTTTGTTGCAAATACTCCTTTACCTAAATAACAAAAAATCAACTTTTGAACAAATCTTAGGTCATATTTAGCTAGTGAAAGTATTGATACTGCAACTTTTACATACCAATAAATGTATTTATGAAATTTTCTGCCAACCCTTCTTGGTCTTCTTTTAGTGGCAGATTCTCTGGTAATACTTGTGTCTACAGTGTGCAGCATGCAAAAAATATTTAAAAATTTAAGCACTTTTAACTATTTCGTTTTTGTTTCAGACTTCAAATTGCTATTGTAATAGCATCACATCAAGTTACAATTATTATGAAATATAATTGTGATGTAAGTATAACTAAGTATGACTGATTGTATATTTAATTGTTCAAATTACAATAATTTAGTGATTTTAGCATGCATGGTAGTACTCTTTAGCTGGTTTTCCCACTAGATGTGTGCGAATCTGATCAGTTTGTTTCTATAGACTTCAGATTTCACTCTTCATTGCATACCACCTTAAATATCTAACAAATTAAATGACTTAATCAATATTGCTACTAATTGTATGCTGGGCTAACATTTCAGAGCATATTTGTCCCTTTTTTTTCATGCAATTACATTTGACACAAACATGTTGTACATTGTTTAACGTGTCTTTGGTTCAAAGTTTGAAATTCAACTCTAATTCAACTGAACTTCAACGTCTAGTCAGATCGGATCTGATATATTTGTTTCGGATTGGATCGGATGGGATTGATTTTGTTCTAAAATATAATAAACTTAAGATTCTACGAGAAATCAATGTGACAGATGATGGGAAATAGTCTGCTAAGTTCAAGATTTTCCAGGGAAAGAATTCCCCTGGACCCCCCCCCCCATAAAGCACTAGCATATATCAGCAAGGGTCCCCACCATCACAGAATCGAGGGCAGTCTTTTAATTTTTTTTAAATTTGTACCCCTGTTTGCTGACTTTATAATAGGTATAACATTTGTTGATGTCAATGGCCATACCAGTAGTCTAATGGTATATTTTATCTGTTGGAAGCAAGTGAAGATGTGTATTGTTTTACAAAAATTACTGTCTTTTCTCAATTTTCAGATTACTTCATATTGTTCTCACTTTTCATTTATAAGAACAGTGGCTGTAAAATATGATATAACTAGGTGGAATCTTAATTATGCCTGTATGCATTATGGTCTCATGTATTTTAAAGTACTTCAAGCTGTTTATATAGTGTACAATTATATAATGTACAATTTTTACAGGCTTATTGTACAATTGGCATGATGGAAAATTAGAACGTAGCAATAGGGTATTGGTCATCTTTTGGACTGCCAGATTTGAATTTAAACATTTGCTGAGAAAAGCCTTTTAGGGAAACCCTGAGGACCCCCAAGCCTAGAGAGGGGCAGCTAGAATGTAGAAGCGTAAAAGAAGAAAAACTGTAAAAAACATTACACAGAAAATAATAAAACAGATTGGAGGGGGCCCTCATCACTTTTTCCTGGGGCCCCCCAGATTTAACATGCCACTAGCCTTTTAGAGTGTTGATTACAATACTTGCCCCTTTTTGACACCTGTTGGTACCTTTGATTATTTTAGCATTCTAGCAGTATAAATATACAGCTGAGCACAATCATATAACTGGATGACTACCATAAATGTTTTCATGGCCGTAAGAACCACGGGGGCAGGGGGGGCTTGAGCCCCCCTAACTTCAAAGGCAGAGGGGCTGAGCCCCCCCTAAAAATTATCTTTGAGTCTCAAAGTAATACACGTTTTTAACGGTTTACAGTCTTACACATGTCTTAATCCAATGATTATGGCAAAACTAAGTACTTGAATGTGCAGAAAAACATGCTTGAGCGTGCTAAAAATAGAAAAAAATTCCGGTGGGTGTGTCCCCGGACCCCCTAGCAGTACTTGTGCCTTCAGCGCTCGAAGAGCCCCCCCTAACTTTTTTCATCTTCCTACGGCCTTGAACGTTTTAATAATTCTTACAATAAATTGGTTAAAAAATCAAGTCTAAACAAACTGACAAAAAAGTATTTGCCTGAAAAAAGTGATTAAAATATTTTTATTTTTTGCTTGCTAACTTGCATTTTACTACATTAGTGGCTGATTGTATTATTTTGAAATCCAGATTTGGACACCTAAATTTCAAGTCTAGTGGCTCAGACCCTATGTAGCATGCTATTAGGTACTTAAAGAATCAGTTACTTAATAATTTGCAAATTGTTTTTCAAGCTATGCAATACTAAATGTGTTATCCAGGGTATATATTAATCACTTGCATCATATTTTAAATGTATCAGAGAGTATCTATGTACAGACCTGATCTTTTATCACTGAATCAAGTATTGGTATTTTCTCTCTCACATGGTGCAACAAGGCATGGCAGGGTCTTTAGACTTGGAGTTGGTTAATAACAACAGGCTATTTCTAAATGTCTTGCTTAACAGTTTGCTATTTGGAATAATAATTTTTGTGACAGAACTATTTTGCTGTCATTAAGTAACCCTATAGGTAACCTCAACAAAATTGAAATGTCTGCTGCTGATATTTTTTACTACTTAACTTTACTACATGTATCCACTAATCATATCAGCTTACGTTAATTATTCCATCAATTTAAGTATACCATCGTGTCATAATGTCATACAGCTAGGGCTGTATGTAAATCCCGAATTTTTTGTAAAGGGGTTTTAAAAACTTATTGTGCATTCATAATAAATGTGGTGCACAGTAAAAATAACAGAGGGCCTACATTGCCCTTTATAATGCAGTACTTGCATGCTTCCACACACTTTGCAGGTTTTTACAACTTACAGTATGCTATGACTGAGTGTGAACTTTGTTATAACCTGCATGTCTTTAAATTAATTTTAAACACAGACTTTTTACTCTTTAGACTTCAACAAAATAAGTTTGGAAATGCTGTACATTTCTTCATAAAAAGTTCTGATTGGCAAAAATGTCCTAAGGTAATGTGTATACTTACTTTTTGTCTTCTCCTTGAAGGAAATTCTTTTGGCTGTGCCATTTTACTGTAAGTTCATAAAACAGTACAATCTTATGATAAAGAAACTTGAGCTGTTGTGTATGCAGGACAAAGATACTTATTAATAAGTTGAGGGCTGCTCAATAACAAATTTATCAATGGACTTGGTTTCATAATGTAACTTGATTAATTTTGACTTGTGAACCTGAAGAGCAAAAATATGGAAGAATAGAACCCATTGAAATGTTTCCCAGGGGATTCACACTTTGCCGTATTAATCAAATGCATACATGTCTCGAATTGTTTTTAAGCCCAATCCAGTAATTCCTAACCTTGTTCCTCAACCTTGCCTATAAAAATCTAAATCTTGAACATACAGTATATACTGTGTCATTAAAACAATAATCATGCAATGTGCCAATAACAAAGTGAAATACACAGAATATGGTAATTAAAAGTGTTGACAGCTAGTCTACTTGTTACATGATCGATCTTGTTACATGGCCAAGGCAGACACTTGTCAGGCTTTAAGGAAACCTATTCACCTCAGAGTTTCCCAAAATATTCAAATTTAGCTCAGACATAAGTAATTTAACCTGGTTGCAAGACAAAAGACGTTAAGTCATTTTATGTCGACTTATGTCTGTACATCATTCAGTACTATACGTGTAAGGATTAAGTCAAACTTTCTAACATCGTTGTTTACTTGTTAAGTTGTTTACTCAAAACTGTTTATCTAAAACTGCTTTGGTCAAAGCCAACCCTGGTCAGGCCTGGGTCAAGCTTAAAAAACCATTTCATCTCAGTGGGCAAAACTAGCCCAGATATACATGTTAACGTGGTTACTGAGTCCAAAAGCAGTTAAGAAGTACAAATCATAGTGCAAAAAATCATTTGTGCTGCTACAAGCTTCAGAAAAATGCTACATGACCTTCGTTGTATCAACCTACTTGTCAGACAAACAAGCGCCGTAAAAAGGTAAAGGGTTGACGAAGGTTACGACACAAAAGTGATTTTGTCTGTACTATCATGCTACTAATAGAAATAAAATTCTTAATTTTATAAGTTGGTATCCTATAAATGTACATACTTTGAGCCCTATACTTGTGAGGCTCAAATGTGTCTGAGATCGTTGTTTACTTGTTTACTTGTTTACTTGTTTACTCGAAACTGCTTGTATCAAAACTAATAAGACTCTCAAACGTAAAATACCGTGTCCGAATCCACATAAGTACACAAAAGGTATAGGTTCTTTGACTATCTGATACGATAAATTATGATTAAAAATGTGGCATGTTCTTAGTTATCATGTAAAAAGTCGTTTAGTATATTTTTTGTAACAGTTCTTTTTCTGGGCATTGAGGAAAAAACTTTTTGCGAAAGGTAGACCCGAACAATTTGTAGGATGATTAAGGCAAGCTGATATCCACGAAGCCTGTGTAAAGTTCCACTTTACATACTACAACAATTGTTATCTAAACTATAAACTTACTTGCCACAGACCTCGTCGCAGATTTGCTGGCTCTACGGTTGATGCCCTGGTTTATGCTTGTCTCTGGCGTAGACTTGTCTCTGTCGAAACATAGAACTTAGAAGCAAAAAAAATATAACTATGGTTAACTATACAGTAACGTTACTCTCTAAAATAGCAAAATTGCATACTGGCAAACCAATTTACATACCTATCAAATACAAAATTCCTGACGGCACCTGGCTTTGAAGCAGTGTGAATTCAACGGCAAAGCTATCGGAATATCATGCCCTTTCCTCGGACGCACTGTTAACGCACTGCCTGAAGTCGTGTTTGATACTTTTTTGTTAGATGTGACCAATGAACTCTAAGTTTGAGTTTGAGTTCACTGGATGTGACCTGTGATTGGTAGAAAATCCCGCTTCTGGTTGGACGTGATGACACATTTACTTGCTTCATTAGGAAATCTGACTTTCTACAATCAGCTAATGCTGTAAAGTTAGTCGCGCAAGTATTAATCGAGACTGTGACAGGTAATCTAGTGAACTAATATTATTGTATATTTCTTTCACTGCAAATATTCATTGACGTCATGGGGGATCGGGTGCTATTTGTGACCAGGGTAACGGCTGAAGAGAAGTAATAGTAACCCGCCGTTAAAAAGTCCTAAAAAAAATTCTACCCCATGTTCTCACACTTGTTTTAAAGTGCGCATGCAATCATTTTGGTTGTGACATACAGTACTGGTAAAATTTAGCACATTTTATGACGAAAAATATATGTCGTTTTCATCTTCGCGGTCTTTTTCGATGTTCAAGTTACCGGAACTGACGTCATTTAAGTCATTTTTGAGTCAATTCCGGTAACTTAAGCAGCAAAAAAGTCTTAAAAGACGAAGCTTTTCCCATGAAAAATATTACATTTCGCCTTAAAATGTACTAAATATCACAAATATATCAAGTCTCCGAAATCTGCATGTGCACCTTGAAAGAAAAAGGAAGGAACGGAAAAATCTATGTGCTCATACTGTGGTTTATTAAATCAGCGATACCATTTTAGATATGCTTGAAACTGTCCCAGTTGATATTTAGGAGAAACCCAGTTTCAGGTCTTCTCGCGTGCATGAGTGGATCGGTTTAGACCGCCAGAGAAGGCCTAGCGAAATCCCTTACTTGGTCTTACCTGAACTTGCCAGTAGATGCACTTCATAAGTTTTACAGAAACATTGCTGTATAAATATTTAGAATATATTCGTCCTATGATTATGCTTGGCCTTCTCGCTTCCCACTCATCAAATCTGTCAACCTGCAAATCCTGTCTAAATACCACCCTAAATTAGTAAGGCGGAAACAAAAAGCCGAGAAACTAGGCTAATCTAGAAGATTTTTACTCAACCTTCACCCTAGGAATTCTCTTCAGTTCAACCCTTACCACAAATAATGACCGATCCGATCCCTAAACTTGTTAGATTATCAGGAAACCACAGTCTAAACCCTCAATTCTCGAAAGGCAAACTCGTCGTCGACAAAAATCAATTAGATGGTCGAAATGTTAAGTTGTATAGTACATTTTTATACTTGCGAATTGACATCTTTCATTTGGCCTGTTCAATTTTTTCGCTTGTATAGCTACAGTTGGTATAATCTAAAGTTAGACCCGGATCCCGGACAAACAGCGCTCATTTCATGAGCGGCGAGCCTAATAGCTGCATTAGATTCAGCAGGAGAGCGACATTCGACCCGACAAATGAGTTAAGTGCGATGGACACAGTTCAGAGTGACATATTCTATCGCACTATGCGACACTTGAGCGGCAACAAGTCTTGTCATGCACTAAATTTAATGCTTGAAAATATCTTGATTGATTATTACCCGATCATTGTAAATACTTTACGTTAAACTATTGTTACAGTATACATTTGGAGCGACATCTGACTTGGTCTCTCTAGTGTCGAACTCAATTGTATTAGGCTTAGCATATGAAAAGAGCGACGTTTGTGCTGGGTCGTAGTCAGGAATACGTAAAACTTAAAGTTTAATAGACCTTATGCGTAATGACGTCATTTTGTGGTCACGACGTCTAAAATCATGTGAAAATGGCTTCTCTTGAATGTTTTGACAATCTTATTTGGCTTAAAATAACAATTCAAACAAATAAGTTAGAATATTTATTGTACAACTAAACCTTTCCGTCTTTAAAATGTTCAACAATACAACCATTTTCAAACATTTTCAATCGCGTGACCACAAAATGACGTCATTAACCGTAAGGTCTATTGGGTCGAAAGATTCGCTAGTTGATGATTAAATAATTTGTTCCATCAGACCAACTGCAATATTTTGATACAGACCTAGTGTTGTTGCGCTAACTTAGTTTTAAACAATCGGCATCTGTAGTTATTCAGTGATACAAAGTCGTGCGGGTTGCTTTCCAGTGTTTTTACCTCGCCAACGTAAAGAAATAATGTTTCATCTTAAAACAAAATGAAGTTCACATCAGTGTTTCACGTGCTGTGTAGTTTGACAGTTTGCTAAATTCATGTTAAGATCTTTCAAGTCCGTTGAATGAAATGAAAAAAGCTGTTATAAACAAAAATTTATTTTACATACGCGACCAATATAACCGTATTAGGATGTCTTGTGCAGCATTTGGTAAATCTTTATACTCTTGGTCTTCCCTACCAAGGCAAACTGTAAAAAGTCTGTTGAAAATTGGATAGCCTGGGTGTCTTGGTATCAGTGGCGGATCCAGGCTAAGCCAAAATAACTTTAAATTCAAATTCAAAATAACTTTATAACAATGTCATAGGTTATGAATTTCAAAACAATAAAACCTAACCAATGAAGTTGCTTTGAAGGTATTTTAAAATGTAAATATATCCTAGAATGAGCTGTGGTAATTTATTTTGACTTACGCTAGATCCGCCACTGCTTGGTATCTGGCAAGATTTGCCCGTCAAAAGTTATAAAGCTATTGATGCATAATTGAAAATAATGTCCCTTGCAGTTGCACAATCGGTGACATATGCGATTGGCAGATGCCTTTAGGGTTACTACTGGAACGATAACTTGGCCGCCATCTTTGAAGCCAAATTGGTTATCAACAAGTTTATCAAGTTTAGTCCCCTTCTATTGTATTTGTTAGCGCGGTTGACACCATTTTTCTGGGAATGCACCGAGATTTTTTCTATTCTGATTTACGAAGCAATGTTATGGTCTATGAACTTATAGCCTAGTTTTCGATACAGTCTTTTTGAAAAAGAGCAAATAGCTTGAGAAAATGGTACTAAAACTGTTTACGACATTTATAGTTGTTCTCGCCATGTTGGCTTCACCCAAACATAGGGATTTTACCTGAAGTTATCGTTCCAGTATTTATAGAGTTCACTGGAGTTCACTCGGCTTCGCCTCGTTGATTGGAACATTCCATCTTTCACCTCATGAAAATATTCTTACCATTGGATCATTAACATTCATTATTTGTATAACAATGAATAATTTCTATGGCATTTTACTTCATGTTAATGAAATCAAATGTGTCGTAATCCACATCTGGCGCGCGTAGAAATCATATCAGATATGTCACCCATAACTGTTAGTCACATTACCAACCTAAGTGGACAAAAACACGCTTGCTTTTGTGAGGAAGCTCCGTAGTCAGAGCAGTACACCGCCATCGCACAGGCGTAGGTTCGATTCCTGCCAAAGGACCTATGATCGAAGAGTTTTTCTTAACCGTTCCGGGTCGGTTTTTGACATGTTCATGACTCAAATCGAGATTAGGACATATTTATCCTTTAGAGTCTAAACAGACCAGGGCCGTAGCAAGCTCGATAATTGGGGGGGGGGGCTGATATTTATATATTCGTGTTCTGCACACTTTTGAAATTAATTGTTATGGTGTGTGAACACGAGTATATGAACATCAGCCCCCCCCCCCCCCCCCACTTATCGAGCTTGCTACGGCCCTGACAGAGCTACGAGTTCATCAGTATTTTATAATCACAGCCAGAAATATACGACAACTAATTATTCAATATCCCTGATTGTATTTTCACAAGCACATAATATGAACACTAAAATACGGTATACATGCATGCCATATATATATATATATATATCTTAGCTGTTACCGTTTTTCTACAATAAAACATACAATTTAGAGTTTTGAAATTATATTCATAAGCCATGCCCTCACTACGACGCAAACGTACGTGCACAGCAATGAAAAGTTGTCCTTTAGTTAGACTTTAAAAGACTCTTCCTTGTCTTTACTTTTAGGCTCGCTTTAAGGTGGCTCCCTACACTTTTTAATAAAATAAAAAAATACATAGTTTAAATAACAAATTTGAACAATAATTATTGTTTGTAGCAATTGAGTAAGCTGATTTGAATTCAGGAACATATCAAGAGTCTTACTGTGATGGTTATAAATTTGTAAGTTACGTTGCCATGGCAATAGTAGCGTTTCAAAATGGTGGCTAAATCAGCTTTAAACTGAAATAACTTGTAAAAAAGCACAGTGACCCCCATTTTTTATTTTCTTAAAAATTTTCTATTGACATAAGAAATATTTTTAGCGTTTTAGAAAAAATTCTGTTGATTGAAAATTTTTTTATTCTAAGAATTCATGTTTTTCCAATTCAAAAAAAATTCAATCAACAGAATTTTTTCTAAATCGGTAAAAATATTTTGTATATCAGTAGAAAACTTTTAAGAGTATAAAAAATGGGGGTCACCGTGCTTTTTTACAAGTTATTTCAGTTTAAAGATGATTGAGCCGCCATATTGAAACGCTATTGTTGCCATGGCAACGTAACTTAAAAATTCATACTTACCACAGTTAGACTCTTGACATGTTCCTCGACTCAAGTGGACCTATTTAATTACTCCAAATAATAATTATTTGTCAGAAATATGACCTAAACTATGTATTTTTCGATTTGAATGAAAATTGTACGGAGCCACCTTAAGGCTATTTTACATTACAGTCGGTTCGCGAGCGCGGGCAGAGTGGGTTGTGAACATGCGCTCACGCGGGCCTGACGGGTTTCACAAGCTATGCATGCACCGTCCGCACAGCCAAAGCGACCGTAATGGAAAATGGCCTTTATATACGTCGCATTTTCATCGCATCGAATGCGATTGAGACAACAGATGAGATGACGCTTCATTATCCATTGAGTTGCATTAGACGTGACCAAAATGTAACGTCTAAGACGGGCGTTATGTCATTGAATCTACTTTCGCTTATGCTTGCATCATAGTGAGGGCCAGGTTATGGATGCTTTCCATTTACACCGTCAGACCGATCAGAAAAAAGAAATTTACGAAATTTTTATCCTAACTTAGCCCATAAATGTCTTACTAAGGTATCTATTTTATTACACGACTGCTTTGACAGTCTGTGATTTTCCTACAAGTACTGTACATTTCGTCAGATACAGGATTAACATAAAGATATGTATGCATGTGCATTTCAACGGTTACTGTCTGACAAAGAGGAAAGCATTTGATACGCACTACATACAATTTTCTTAACTAGGTTAAAGTCATGCTTGTTCAATTTTACGACGACGCTTTTTTCTATATATATATATATATATATATATATAGTTTAAATTACAACAACTCATCTATCAGTCATTGATATACAATTATAGCTACTTCTTTTTTCTGCGTTTCTTCCTATCTTTTGTGGACTTGTTAACCTAAATGTAAGAAGATCTTCGATTGTACAGCTAATTCAATTAACGTTGTCCATGAATGTCAAAAATCAAAACCGCAAAAACTCTACCTCTAAGCGCGATGAGAAAGCATGATGGGTTCGTATACTATAATGGACTTATTGAGTACTACAAGTCAGCCCTAAGGAATGTGTATGATGTGAACGATCCACGAAGATGGAAATCCATGTCTGTCTTATAACATGTCTCGTAACCTGTCATGTAAAATTATGTGTTGTTATTAGTTTGTAGTTTTATATATCTCTTTGTAAATCTATGTTTGTCTTGTAACATGTTTTGTTTTCGTAACCTGTCATGTAAATTAGCTACGTGTTTCATAAATTTGTAGCTTTAGTGTCTTTGTAAAGGGCCGCTGTAATTGGCGAAAGCTGTTGCGTGACCTTGCCATGTTGTTTCTGTTATTTGTTATTATTATTTATTATTATTATTATATATTACAGTATATGTATTGTGACGTATAGTACGTTTACATGGCAAAGAGGTATAAATAATTCATCGTTTCGAATCTCTGTGTGTACAATTGCATGCTGTTTATCACCCATTTTGGTTTTACACGGAAAAAAGCGGCTTTTGATTCATAATTTCTCGTGCTTTTTACCCTTTTTTGCTTCCATTTGCTACACAGTCGAAATCAAAACATAATTCAAATTAAACAGTCAAAATTCATTAGATTTTTCCTCTCAAAATGCTGAAAAAAGTCGTTTGTCGAGCATACTTAGCACTGTCGTGAATTTTCAAATGATAAACATAAATATAACTAACATTAAATTAGCAAAACAAAACAACCGTGGTAGGATATACAGGGTGAGTAAAAAGAAATAATGCCTTTCATATTCAAATTAGCAGCAAACTTATTGCTGGAACTTGTCTGTTCCCACGTCTATAGCTAACATGAGGTGGTTAATATTGTAAAAGCACAGTTCCATTCAAGTTTCTATAATTAAAATGCATTTTAATTCCCACATGGAATTTTACATGTTTTAAATTGATTAATGGTTCACTTATTTGATATGCTTCGTTTACTAATGAGATATTTGGGCAACTTCTGTCAAATTAGGACTTGTTTCTATGATCCCACTTAGCCGGGAAGAGAAGAAAGGTGGGATCATTTTGGTGTATTAAAATAAGTCACGCCTCATGATTCAGCAAAACATTACTATTTTTCTAGGGGTAGATTATACTATACTTCGAACTCAAAGGATGTTAAAGCCGTAACAATAATCTTGTTCAACTACGAGATCTTCTAACCAACATTTTAGTTTCTTTACTGGTGATGTTAAGCCTGGTCGTTTAAGCCTGGTTACTTATTTCTATACATATCTCTATAGACCCATTTCAGTTGACCTTAAAATGAGCTCATGCATGAGATCTGGAGGACAACTTGAAACAAACCGCTCAACAGAATGTGAATTAATGTCCTCCAAATTCTTTCATTATATACAAAGTTTTGCTACGGGTCAACAAGTGCAATGGGTCTATATATCAAAATGTTCCACCTCACATCTCGTCCCGGCTGAGTGGGATCATATAAACAGGTCTTTACAGCCGTTATGCGTCTAATTTGAATATGAAAGATGTCAGTTTTTTTTACTCACCCTGCATGCATAATAATTGAATAACAACTAAACAGGTCCAATATACTTTTAGAGCTTAAAGGTTGAAGTTTTGCGGTTGTAAGTTTTCAGGCCAGCTTGTGGGACAACCTTTATCAAATTAGCTGTATAACTACAGTGTGTATCAAAAAGGACTTAAAATTAGCTATAACTTATTGCAGTAATTTGACAGCACTGCATGATTGCTTCGAATTAATGATCCGCAAAAACAAAAGGTCTTGTAGTTGTACACATTGGAAATAAATAATAACGTCATATAATTCCCATGTGTACAACACCTAGTGTTTTTACGGTATTAATTCGAAGCATTCAGAGCTGTAAAATTAATACAATAGCTTGGAGATAATTTAATTTTAAAGTAAAGTTTTTTTATTCACACGGTAGAAGTGCGGGTCGCTAACTGTATGAACAGCCGTTAACAGCCCCTGTGGTTGGCTGACTAAAAGACAATAAAACTATATATAGAAATTATGTTTCTAAAAAAATCATAAACACTGATAATTATTGTCTTGACAAAAATGTTCGTATTAGGTAGGACCTTACTGGAGTACAGTAAAACATCCTTGCATCTTTGCAGTACATGCATGCATGCACAATATACAGTATAGCGTTACCAGCCTGGTGAATTAGTCTTGCAAGATAAAGGCACAAAAATTATTGAAACTTACGATATCTTGGGCCAGTTCTATCTTGTCTTCTCTTTTGTCTGTATGAAAACATATATATATACAGGTATTAATAATTTACAAGAAACAATGCAGTGTGTATAAAAAAAACTTAACCCTCTCAAATTCAAAGTAGCGACAATATAACGTATTGTATTAATTTGACAGAACTGAATGCTTCGAATTAACGATCCTCAAAAAACAAGGTCTTGTATATACATGGGAATTGAAAATAACTTCATAGACTTCCCATGTGTACAAGACCGTGTGTTTTTGCGGATCATTAATTCGAAGCATTCTGAGAATTCAAGAATTTGAAATGGTGTCCAAAAAAGAAGTCCCCTTTAGAAATCACTCTACTGTTGTTAAACGTGAGTTATTATACCTCTGGGAATTTAAGTGAATTGGACATGAATTCATCTTCCTTTCGTCAAAACAATGTAACAAAAACGATTGCACAATTAAATGATTGTCTGTTTAATATTTACATGAAATTTAAAGCTTTGGACCATGCCCTTCAACATGTTTGTGCATGTGGCGTACAGCATTGCGGATAATTTCTTCACATGAACGCAACATCCCGCCTACCCGGGATAAAAATGTTTTGTTCACTTATGATTTGTTATGCCTAAATTTCGCGAGTTAATTTGGCCAAATTTGGTGCGAATTTAATGGTAGATTTTGTCTCAGAAGACGGGATGAAATCTCCCATATGAAACCGGGCCGTATTTTGTCCCGCTTGGTGGGATGTCCCCGTAACCGGGCCCATATGAACAGGCCCTAAATTCATCGATTATCCTCTGGGTACATTGTGTTGCTGTATGTTTTAGAAGCTAATACAGTGTATACCAAAAAAGGCTACCTTTAAGTTCAAGCGCGAGTGCCGCATGTTTGAATTTGAATTCTTTAACTCCCGAGTGGCCCAGGATTTTGTAGAACGTTATAGCATGCAAAGAATACATGGTTGCGAATTTCAAAATAGACAATTTATAAAATTTACTGGCTTGGTGAAAGATTTATTGCAGTTTAAACAATTTGAATAGCAAAGCTAATACACGCCCTAAGTAAATGCTTGTAATGAGAAGGCTATATCTTAATAAACATGTGGAAACACAGTTCTCTTTTATATGTTTACTCAACCATATTAGGCATATCCCTACAAGCCATAACGTTATCATGCTGACGTTAGCCGCCATCTGATCGGTAACGTTACCGGTAACGTTACTGGTAACGTTATCATGACGTCAGCGCATGTCCTATCATGACGTCAGCGCATGTCCTGCATACTAAATACTTCCGGCGCCGTAGGGGCGGGTAAGTACTACTCAGAATGAACTAATCGCGCATTGATATAGCGTGTGGTTTGCTGAAGCCACGGCTTTACCCCGAGCGCGAAGGGGCAGGCAACGGATTTCTCCGTTTTCAATGTACTTTTCCTTAAAAAAGAGTGCTTTTTGGAAAGCCTATACAAGCAATATATAATTTTTAGTTCTTATGAAAACAGGTGATTTAGAAGGGTCTTAGTAAACAGCGTAATGCGTAACGAGAAACAGCGTAATGGCATAAAAATCTTGATTACTGCTGGAGATGATCATTTATCACGAATCGAATTTTTTGTAAACAAAGAACGAAGAATACGTTACAAAACGATTGATTTGTTTGAGTGCCGGGTTTTATTTTTTTAAGACTTGTTTCTTTTTTTAGAGTTTTTTTAAAGGTTTTTTCCGTTTTTTAACGTATTTCTCTTTCTTTATTTACAAACAATTCGATTCACGATAAATGATGTATTATCTCCAACTGTAATAAAGAAGTTTTATGCTATTACGCTGTTTCTCGTTACGCATCACGTATTACGCTGTTTACTAACAGCCAATTTAGAATTTGGTAAACCATCTTAAAAAGGGTTTACTGGGTGTTAGTGAACAGCGTAATGCGTTACGGCGTAATCGCGTAACGAGAAACAGCGTAACGGCTTAAAAATTCTTCATTTGCTAAGCTATATTTAAATGCTGTTTAAATACTTACTAGAAGGTACCTTATAAGTTGACGCACCCAAGATACAAACCTACCTGAACAGTAGTAATTTATGGTAGTCAATTTTATTACAATTTGTAAATGATTCCACATTATGTCAACTTTTCAACGAACCATCGACATTTTCCACGATTTTTCGGCCAGAAACGTCACAACCGCTAACGACCCCCATCCCCAACGTCCATATGACGGTTACTCGTGGGACAAAACCGATATGCGATGCTTCTCGAAGTTGTGTACATCCTTACAGTACCGCTCGCGTATGTCTTTTAACATATGATACGCGTATGATACGCGTTTAATGCCAATAGGCAATACGCGTATCAAATATACGCGTATCATACTAAAATAGGAAATACGCGTATCGTTTGTCTGCTTACTGGACATCCACACAATTCTAATTCTCTGCTAATCTTCGAATAGGTGCTGCCTTTCTTCCTTAGCATCAAAATTCGTTCCTTTGCGTACGGTGGAATTCTCTTGCCTGTAATTTTGGATTACTTTCTTATATTAACGACCAGAGGAGGAAAATACAGTGTCTCTTCGGCTTCGCGTGATCGCGTAATAATTGGCATATATAAATGGCATAGGAAAGAGAAAATGCTTTCAAATTTACAACGTAATCCCTATACGAATACTCGAAACATACGTTGTGCATATGCTACACGTATAAGCCATATACGCGTATGATACGCGTATGATAAGCAAAAAGATGTTAAGATATATGCGAGCGGTACTGTGCATTCAAAAAATCTTTGCATTAAAGAAAAATAAGTCATACGGCATCAAAAGAATCAGCTAATTTGCTTGTGCGCAGTATTTTATAGCTACGTACGGGTCATTTCAAATACTTTTTGACCGACACTCTTGTGTCAGAAAGATGTGCTATCTTTTGCTTCAGGTTTTGAAAATGTTTCATCTTTTCTTAATCAGTTGAAGTCGAAAGGTTATTTGAAAATATTATATTGCATGCCGCAGCATAAATTTGTTGCCGCAGCATAGAATAGAATCAGCGCTTCTTGGACTGCGATATAATATAGCTCATAAAGATATTTAGAATACGTTTTGGCTTGTACCCTCGTGTAAGAGTCTTGCCTCGAAGGAAATGTTTCATTCTTAGTCAATACAGGAATTGATTGTCGAATAATAGGCAGTATGTTATGAAGGCAGGTAAGCGCAGGGCTGTTCGCTTTCTTTTCCTTTTAGTAGTAGTAGAAGTACTGTAGTTAATGAATAATGAATTGCATTGAAGAAAAATCAGTCAAAAAAAGTTTTAAAGAATCCTACCACACTGTATGAAAAGGATTCTCAGAAAACTTTGTAAAAACATTTAAAGAGTGTAGCTTTGTAAATAACGAATTTAAGCCGTTACGCTGTTTCTCGTTACGCGATTACGCCGTTACGCATTACGCTGTTTACGAACACCTGTTACCGACGTAATTTCCCCCTCCGTAATGGCCAGGGTCATCAGTTACGGCCAGGGCCTTCATTTATGAGAACAGTATAACAAAGACTACTACAACTCTTTCCGCCAAAATGGGGAAGGTCAGAGGTATGATTTCATGGAGCTTTGCTGTCTCCCTGAAAGTGGTAAGATAAAGGGCGTTCTCCGAGTTCTATTCTCAGTGGGGGTCTTCTTTATTTTTAGCTATAGATCTATATCTACCATACTGACCTATTCCTTTGATATGTAAACTTTACTAGTATCTTCTGTTATCCTTGGTTATGTATCTTTTCGCCTTGTAGAATCTCTTTATGTGGATGTCCTGCACTACAAACGCTGGATCCAAAGATGCTCTGTCTTATATCACTGGCATGTGCATATTCTTTACTCTTTCTGATCGTTAAAATCCATCAAACATCATTTAAGGATATTTCCCTCTATACGAGAATCCCGTGAATTTGCTGAAAATGTACCAGTGAAAACTAATGGGGCACATTATTGGGCACACACGAGTGTTGGACTCACCAAAAGGAAAGAGTCCAACAATCCTGTAAAAGAAAATATGCAGTTTACAAAACAAGTGGTGGAGCCTGGGGCCAGTTGTATGAAAAGTGATTAAAGTGGAAACATTGACCAATCAGAACCACGTGTTTTGTACTTGATTGAAACATTAATTAAAAAATTATTCAGAGTTTGATACAGGCAGCCCCAGGATTCAACAGGACAACAGGAATGTTTGTAGCAAAGGTAGGGTCAGGGTTATTCCAAAAATATGGATAATTTAATACCCAATTAATAATTTTTAATTGTGTATTAAATCATGCTGTCGGAGACTTTCGAGTTTATTATTAAAGAACAGTAGACATTATATAATCATATAGAATTAGCGTATTACGGCGTATATACTCATCGAATATTATAATCATTAGTAGCATATAGATATGTAGTAAATTAGCGTAAACGTGCATGATGTGGCAAACGAAAATGCATCGTAACAATCTAGGGCCTTCGTAACCACACACAGACATGACATAGCAACGAATTATCTAAGGCGCAGTCGGAACTTATGCGTAGGGACTTCATGAATTTGCATATTTTCCGTAGAGAACTTGCGTCAGAAACCACAATGACTGCTCAAATAATTTAGTATAAATATAACCTGTAAATGATAGTTAAACACATTAGAACCAAGAACTATTAGAAGACACATTAGAAAAACCATTAGAGGAAGATCGCTGGATCAAACGCTAGCTTAGAACAACAGTTCGCTAGTATTAAACTCATTGATTGTAACCGGATACCGTATAACAGATACGGTATAATCTAATGTCAACGTGACCTGTGAACTTTTACATTACACTTTATTAAACGTATATTGTGTGATCGTGATTTTAAGTTGTTGGGCGAAACAAAAGGAGGCAATCCCCAACAATGCATATATTTGGAATAACTTTAATCTTATATATGTTGAAACTATCAGCCAGTCAACGATTTCAAAATATATAAGTCAGACTAGTAATTTTATCAAAGATTCATGACTTTTAATGTGTGATTGAGGGTATATTATTCTGATGTCAAATGAATTGGAACTAAATATTATAATTAAAAACTAGAAGTGGAATTGAAATTTGCGCATACTGCATGACAAATCATAAAATATTTAATGTTTGGCAAAAAATATCTTAAAAATATTCAACTGAGATTGCCCCCCCTGGCAGTCCCCTCCCATGAACTTATCGAGCTTCCTGAGCAGAGCTGAATGGTTCCTAAGACCCTGAACAAGCTTTTGCAATAATGGACCTACATCCTCTATAGATGAACAATTAATTTGTCCCATCATCAGTCCTAAACAATGACATTTTTTATCATATATACATACATATATACATACATACATATATTTTATATATATAATATTTTATATATATATATATATATATATATATATATATATATATATATATATATATATATATATATATATATATATATATATATATATATATAGATATATATATAGATATATATATATATATATATAAAACAAACAGAACGACTATGTTTCAAAGAAGTTTATTACAAAATATATATATAAGATACAAAAACTAAATTTTTGGCAGCATGCCACAGCCTTCTTGAGAGTACCAGAAGGCTGTGGCATGTAGCCGAAAATTTAGTTTTTGTATCTTATATATATTTTTTAATAAACTTCTTTGAAACGTAGTCGTTCTGTTTGTTTTATATGAAGACTTGTCGGCTGAGCAGAGTACTGGCATTTGTCACATATATAGGCATTATGAAGTCTTGTCGGCTCAGGTCGTGCAATCTGCTGTATACTCGGTATATATATATATTTACGGTTTTGCAACAATGTTAAAAGCAAACTAAACTGCAGTGTAAACTATATAGTACAGTATTTACTGTAAATTATTAGACGTGACTACATGCAACTCTAGGTCATTTCACTCATTTGGCACAATGTGCTATACAATATTTAGTGTCACTAAACAAAAGTTGCTTAATATTTTGTGGTTTATATTAGGATTGTTGTTTGCATGTCTATATTTTATATAGACATTTTTTAATCATAACTTGACAATCCTACAAAAGGGATATAAGTCATGTAACTCAATGCCTTTTTGAGCTGTTATATTCATTATTCAATTTTATATATTAAATCGACAATTAGTTTTGGGCTCACTGTATGTGCTTTCACACTGCTGTTGAGAAGCCCTGCCAATTTGTGTATTAATTAGTCAGTATTGGTTAATAGTACTTGTAAAGCCTGGTCATCATCACTAGCGACATAAGGTAAAACAAAAGACGAAACAAAGAAATCATAAAAGCGTGCGACATAAGCATCGACATATAAAGCACACACACAAAAGCAAATTCGAAAGCAATTATTTTCCGCTTTGTTTCCGTATAAATCCATAGAGGAAATTTATCGTTTGTTATTTTGCATATGCTTATGTCGCTAGCAAGGACCAGGCTTAAATATGCTGACAAGGTTTCAGAGAATTCATTAATGTTATATTATTAAAAATAAAATTCTGGTATAACATTCTCACATTTTTTGGTCAAGTTCTCAAGGTTATCGCCATACTGATTCGTGTTCGAAGAGTCGAGGCCATGTACATGCAAGACAAAGTGACGCCGTAAACATTCTTTGTAACTTTGTCACGACTTTGATACAATTGCAAAATCGCTGGATAAAACTTCGCAGCGAAAGCAAGTTGATATTCTTTTTACGTATTTATTTATATATATATATATATATGTGCATTCTTACATTTTTTGGTCAAGTTCTCAAGGTTATCGCCATATCAGATTCGGGTTCGAAGAGTCGAAGCCATGTACATGCAAGACAAAGTGACGCCGTAAACATTCTTTGTAACTTTGTCACGACTTTGATACAATTGCAAAATCGCTGGATAAAACTTCGCAGCGAAAGCAAGTTGATATTCTTTTTACGTATTTATTTCGAAGTGGCTATTCCTACGGCACCCGTGTGCCAACGTTCGTTTGCTATTCGTACGGTATTCGTACTGCACATGCGCAATAAAGCAATGTTTAATTTATTCGTACGGCGAATGTTTTTAAAATTTATTCGTACGGCAGCCAAAGGCGCCGCACAATATAGACATATAGTCGACATTATTATTGCCGACTAATGACGAGATATATACGGGAATGCAGCTTTTAAAACTATTCTCACTCACTGGGACTGTATAGACTTCACTACGACTACGAAATTCGTCATTTTTGCGCCAAGCGCACGCCATATGCTGACGCCATCTCGTACTAACGAGAAAAAGTCGTAGCCGTCGCTCATCTGAGTACGACATTTTGCAGAAATCTCGTAGTCCTCACTACGACTTTTTAAATACTATTGAAAGTTAGTTTACGTTTGCTTTTCTTCAAAAATTATCTGTAGAAATATTCGACATATTCTTAGCGTTTATGCGAAGTCTTTTTTCAAGCAGTAGCGTAATTATAACGGGAAATTTTGAGGTGCACTTTGTTGCTTAATTAGCTATCAAAAATACATGATATATGAACAAACCATAAACAAACATGAGCGAACTACACCGCGAAATTCTAGCTAGCAATTTTTGTACTTATGTGTCATATATAGATTTGTGATTTTTTATGTTCTTAACAATATATTCTTGAATATATAGTCCTAGTAGTCCTAAAACTTTGAAATATAATTGTAGTTGCAACCTCGTTATAAATATTATCTGGTTTGTTTTTTTTATTCAACACTTTATACTTGTTTGTTTTTTTATTCTACACTTACTTGCACTTAGTTCGTGCACTGTTCTTCGCATAAGGAGCTAACCTTGTAGAGAGAGTATGGACTATATAATTTACGGAAACTTCATTTCTCGTTGCTTGTTTTTCTTCTAAATAAAGTTCGAACAGAAACGAGAACGACTACGACTTCTGCGCACGCCATCAAGTCTCGTAGTCGTAGCCGTAGCCGTAGTCAAATCTAAAGCTCCCTATTACTCGCCCTTCGGGCTCGCCCTTTAGCTAAATTTGGTGAAGTAGATACAGTCCCAGTGAGTGAGAATAGTTTTAACAGCCGCATTCCCGTATCTCGTCGTCATTAGTTGGCAATAATAATGATCGACTAATGACTATATGTCTGTATTGTGCGGCGCCCTTGGCTGCCGTACGAATAAATTACACATTGCTTTATTGCGCATGTGCAGTACGAATGGCGTACGAATAGCAAACGAATGTTGGGATACGGGTGCCGTACGAATAGCCACTGATAGCCACTTCGTATTTATTTACACAGCATTTTGGTGTTATGTACTTACTCCTCCCCCCCCCCCCCGCCGCTTTGTCCTTGCTCTCAGTCGACAGCAGATAGCAATGGCACCACTGACACGCGCACATTTTTTTTTGTCAATTTTTACTTTTTCTCACTTGTTTACATGAATTATTGCAGGAAAAGTAAAATATTATCCGAAAGGGTGTTTTCCACCAATAGCTTTTACTTGTTTATGAGGGGAATACTGTGACGCAGGGGGGGGGGAGATACGCTTTTAAGACATGTAAGTCGGGTAAAGTCGGGTATGTTCATCCAACAGAATTTGATTATATTATAATTTGATTTGATTTAAGAACTTTTATTAAGAATCTTGGACGAGTCTTCCATAAAAGCTTACTGATCGCCAAGATGGTTGATAATACTACTGCAAGGTCTATCAATCAATTAAGTAAGTATTTTTTCCGTGTATTAAAATTCATTTCTCTGACTTGGGCTGTTGGCCAGTTATTGGCCAATCAGCCATATATATTTTAAAATTTCTATCACCCTTCCCTATGTTTGTTACCAGATTTTTTATTTTTAATCATCCTTAGGGTATTTTTTTCCTTTTCCCGTCAGAAATTACTTGTATCAAAATGCATTAAAAAGTAGCCAAAATTCTTCCAATTTGATATGCACAATCAGTGTATAAACAGGAGCTGACAGAGACACAATTTTTCATGCAACCTACCCTTTTTGGAGGAAGAGGGGGGGTCTCACAAATAGGATTTAAACCATTAACACTGTTTGGATTTTGGTCAATCACTGATTGTCTGATTTTGCCAGATTTGCAGGATCCTGAAAATATAAGGAATGGTTGATTAATTACTTTCAATTGTTTTTTTCATATAGATTATGGTTTTTGTTTAGATAGGACACATAGGGATACCTTGGCATTTGTTGTAAAAACATCATTTTAATTTAATTTGTACAATGGAATAAGAAACTGTGATGTGATAAACAGTGGTATTCCTATAGATAAAGTTGTAAAATGTAAGATAAAAAGAAGCGGCGAAAGAAAATGGTATAAGCATTTTTCAAAATAAACCTTCCATCCCCCCCCCCCCAACTAAAACTGCACAGCTTACATTATCGTTTCTCTTCACTATTAGTTCTAATTTTAATTAGCAGCAAATATTCCATCAACAACTTCTGTTTATCATGCGGAATGTTCTCTGGCCAATAAACAAACTGGAAAAGTGTAAACATTGCAATTGATATGTCCTTATGAGATCCTATGAAATGTATTTCCAAGAATATGTTGAGTAATTGTGTGTAATGCCTGCCCAGATGAGTGAGTTTCATTGGATCCTACCATGGAGACAAAATGGACTGCCCCAGTCTTTAAATTACAAATTAATTCAATATAATAAAATATTTTATGTATCACACTTTTGGCTACCGTAGAATGGGGTGAATTGGGACACTGGTGTGAATTGGCACAGACACTTAGTGAATTGCAGTCCTTGCAATTGCTCATTAATGCTTATAATTTTAGCAACCAATCGCAAAGGTGACAATTCACTAAATAGTCAGGGCGCCACGTGGAATTTTACTTACCTTCTTGAGGGGCAAATTCATTTTGCTCTTAAATTGTCCGTAAGATGTCCAAAAAAAAAACAATTCTGAATGTTGGCCGGTCGAATTTTTCTTGTGAGTTTTGGTCAACATGTTTTTCTTTTGTTTTACTATAAAACTATTATGCTGTCAAAAATCGCTAACTTTCAAGTTCGTTTATCTGCAAAATAACTTACATCATCAGAAAGTTCATAAAAACTACACATAAGACATTATTATGGTTACCCTGGTTTTTCAAGCAGTTTTTGAGTTATAAACGTCTTCAAACGCTCATATCCCAACAAAAACTCCAAAAATCAAAGTAACCAAACTAATGTGTTATATGTAGTTTTTTATTGCTTTTCAATGACACAAGTAGTTTTTCGTATAAGTGAATTTGAAATTTTATCTTTTTTGACATTCACAGTTTTATAGGGAAATTTAAACAAAAAATGTGTTGGCAGGCGCCCACAAGAAATTTGATCGCGTCCAACATACAGAAATATACTTATTAAGCCCAAAGGTACAAAGTAAACAAAAAATGAAATTGCCCCTTGATATGGTAAGTAAACATGTACTTTTGTCCATCCAGCACCCTGACTAAAATTTCTGTCTCAATTCACACCAATGTCCCATGCAATTCAGTTTTCTATGGAATTGTTTTACCAGTACTTGGATTAGCATCACACTTCAGCATATTACATAAATTAACCTTCTTGCCATTCAACACAAATATTTTCATGTTCATTGACAGTGAAAACAATTAATTTCTGAAAATTAATATCCACTTAGAGTATCTATTAAAGATAGTGTGCAGCCCGTTCTGTGCATCAGTTCTGCTCATGAGAAAGGGGAGTCCCTAATTTCACTTAAAACTTTTTCAGAATTGAAACTCCTGTTTATATTAATTCATAATCATACTGGACCAAAACAGTGTTAGATATTCACTTACTATACATTGTATAATTGTTACATTTTACAATCATTAATCTTAAAATGTAAAAAAACATAAGAAGAATAATTCATGTAATGCTAAATATTTAAATTTTTGGAAAATACACATATTAATTTTCTAATTTAGTTCATTCCATACACTGTAAATAGGCAATACAAATGATTGACAATTTTTGAACTACCATAAATTCAAAAATACCACTTTCTTTGCATTAATGAATAGAAGGTCAATCTGTATGTTTTTGTATTAAAAATGTTTGCTAAGTAGCTGGTAATGTTGACAAGTATTTTTGTTTTTCTGAAAATTTGATATTCAAAATTATTGTATGTATTAATCTGCCAAAAGAGTGTATTTTTGCATTATTTTACCACACTAACTATAACTAAAGTCCTTAAAATTTTATCCTTTCATTACTATACCGGTACTTGTATGATTGTCCTGAACAGGTAAAATGGGAACTGGGAATAGCCTTTTTTGCTGGGAAAATCTGATTCCATTTGTTCCCTGCACTAAAACTAAAATTTGGGATTCATTGGAACCTAAGGGGGGGAGGTGTATATCTATATATTCAGGTTCCACCCGACTAGTTTCTTTTAAAATAAGGTCAATTTCAAAAGAAATTGGTCGGGCAGAATCTGAATAGTTGAATGTACACCCCTCCCCCCGTTAACGTTCTAGCGCCGCAACTGTTAGAAAATGGGAGTAGTATTAAAATATCAGCAAGACAACCACTTGGTAAACGTTTGGGCTGTGGCATATGCAATAGTACTCTTGCTTGTCCAGGCAAACATTTTTGCTTTTGAAAATTTCAGGAAATAGGCATTTCTTGAAATATTTTTCCAAAACAAGGGTAGCATTCTTTAATAAATTCACCATCTTTCTTGACGCGAATTAAGGCATTATAAAAAAAAGTCTGAGCAACCTTTGTTAAATATATACTACCATTTATTTTCCCCTCCTTGTCAACTGGAAGATCTTTTTCCGCTCCAAAATGTTGTAACTGTTGTAGTAAGAGATGGGAAAAGAACTCCCCCTTCAGACTGCTCTTGTCTCATTTAGAGGACGTTTTACTATAAATACAAGCTGAAAAGTTAAATCGAAAAGATTTTGTAACAAGTTCTTGCACTGATGCTATCTTAATTTATCTCAGGTATAGATACTTTAGGCGATTTGGATACTTGCAATGCACGTAATCTAACAAATTTTGCGCTGTTCAGGAACCCAAAAATTGAAAATTAGTAAAATGTTTTGAAGGGAGGGGCCCGAAGTTATGGATATGTCCAGGATCGCTGACTGGGTCGCGCCTTGATTAGCATTTCTTGTCAATCAACTCATAAATGATAATTACTGAAGTTATCAAATCTAGTAAGACATAACGTAGTTGTAACTGTTTTGGCAATAGGAAATTTAAAAGGGAGTTTGGAGGGTTGTGAGAGGGTGAAATATACGGGAACAGAGATTTGCCAAGAATCGGTTGGTTGGGAAATGTGCATGAGTCATGCATAAGTGGGAGTGGATTTACTGACAGAAAAATGGAAATGGCATCGGAATGGGATTTCATGCCCTGGGCTCTGGCGTAGCAAACTCGGTAATTATAGGAGGGGGGAGTGGCACATATTCATGTATTCGTGATCAGCAGAATTAAATTCTTTTGAAATCGATTGTTTTTTTGGGTGTGTGAGCACGAATATATGACTATGATTCCCCCAACTATCGAGTTTGCTACGCCACTGCCTGGGACGCTCGCTAGGATTTAGTCAAACTTAAGGCTGCTTTCCAGTTATCCGTTTTTCATTTACACGTACGTCACGCACGTGAAATTTTGAACTCTTCTAAGTAGCCTGTATTTAACAAATAGAATCACTAAAGCATGCTAGGGCATGCAGAGAATTCTGAATTCTCTCCATCAAAACATTCCTTCACCTCAAATGTTATGCTGAAATGGTTTAGTCTATTACGTGCGTGCATGTGCGTGTAAAAAACGCGTAACTGGAAAACGACCTTCCCCATCGCCTTCACGACCTCAACGCAGTTAAAGTTGTTAACTTCGTACACTTAAGTTTTGAATTATAGCATATATAGCTATATCAGGAACACAGAAGAGTTTGTAGATTTATATATATTGTAGATTTATAGCTCAGGAACACAGAAGAGTTTGTAGATTTTTTATCTAATGTGAACGGGGAGTCAGTGCATGAATTTTGCAGCCTTGATGTGAGTATAGTCTATATGGTTCAATTCCCTTGGAAGACCTAAACGATAATACCCCCAGCGTATTTACTGTTGCTACGAATTTCTTCTCAAAGCATAAAGCAGACTGTGACCTTCACCACCTAAGTAACGAGGATTTCGATCAGTTAGTTAGACTATCTTTGACAAGTGACACTGTATTAATTGGGAATAAACCGTACAAGCAGCGATCGGGTTTAGCAATGGGAAATAACTTGGCTCCTGTTCTGGCTACAATATACATGAACGAACTAGATAATGAAATCCTAGTAAGATCTAATGGTTGTGTAATTCTTAAACGCTTCATGAACGATTATTTTGCCTTTTTGACATCAAAGGAACTTACGTCCAAACGCCTTCTTGAAACAGCTAACGGAATAAATGACGTCATTAAAGTTACTCTTGAAGTACCGAATAATAACCAATTGCCATTTTTAGACACTTTAGTTACGTTTAATTCCCAAAACAAAACATTTTCGACTACCCTTTATATGAAGCCAATTCATAGCAGATGTACATGTATTACACCTTGGGAATGTCACGGATCAGTTGCGTGCAAACGAGCAATCCTCGTGGGCGAAACAAAGCGAGCTATCAGATGTTCCACAGATTCAGAGTCTCAAAAACTATCCCTCAAGTTAATCAAACAATTGTTTATAGACAATGGCTATCCTAATAGATTTGTCAAAAGAGTTATAAGAAATACCCTTTTCGAAAGACGACAAAAATGTGAAAACCAAGAGGAATTCCTTTACCTTAAACTCCCATTTATTATAATATTAATGAGGAATATAAAAGAAGAGCCCTTTCAGTCATAAACAGATCGCGTTTGAACAACGTTAAAATACAGTTCATCAACGGCAGACCGTTATCTAAAGTTTTCACTCCGCCGAAGAACAAACAGAACTAACAAAGAATGTTGTATATGAAATTAAATGTTCAACGTGTGGAGCAGCCTACATAGGGAAACCAGCAGAACAATAGGAACACGGATTAAGGAACACCTAACAATGGAGAAACAGACTGTATTCAAGCATTATTATTGCATAAAAAACACAAAAAAAATAAGATCATCTGGAAGATACTGCATTCAAATGTACGCAATGACGAGGAACGAAGGTGCATAGGAGCTTTTGAAATCCAAAATTAAAAACAACGCCATGAACGGTTGCATTGGTAGAACAATTTGTATAGAACAGTCTAATTTTAATAATTTTAATATATTTATATCGTACCTGAAGAACATTATGGATTTTTATAATTAGATGCACTTGTATATAAATAGGATCTTAGTATCACTGTAAAACTAATTCCACTGAAGAAGCCTTGATAGGCGAAACGTTTGGAAGTTGAAATAAAATATTTTTTAATCGTTTGTCTGTTGAAGATTTTTTCTATAACTTTCATAAATATATACATATATATATATGTAATGTTTATATAGGTATATATGTATATGATATATATGTAATAATTGTTTCGGTTATCATTTTTCCAACGTTCACGCACAATAAAACGAAACTCGATTATGCTTGTAGCTAGCCCAGATGCTTGGAGCCTGACTTTTCCAGTCATGTAAATTCAGTCGTGCATCTACTCATAGATCAAATTTAATAAAACTATAGCACGGACCAAAAAGATAAATTATCGAGTTCCGAATTCATTTTCGCATTGTAAAAAAGTGATTTACTTACACATAATTGGCAATTGTTACAAACATAGTGCAAATTTAGTAGGCTAAATTTGTAACCCTGCAAATTCCGTTTTCCAGATATATATAAATCTTTGCACTAGTTTAAAAGGGGTGCATATTTTTTCCGGGCCATCACAAGCGGGAGTGCACATGTACAAAGGCTCCTACCCCTCGAGAGAACTGTAAAAGTATTCAGAAAATAATTATTCAAAATGTCGTCCTGCAAATCGGGTAAACTGAATACCAATAAAATGATCATGTTTTGTGATCGGACTCAGAACAAATATGATCACTGATTGATTGATTATTCGAATTCGTTCTTTAGAAGAACTTGGACTGGATTTTCTCAACTTTTCAAATTAAGGCATGAATTAGTTAGTTTATTATGATTGCATGTCTGAACATTTTGTGTTTTTCGATTCCAAAAAGAACTTTTATGTTTTCGAATTCCCGGATTTAATGCTGGCGGATAATATCATGCGAACTACTCCGTAATAATTGCAATACGCTTTTAGCGTGCTCTTATAATATAACTTTTGTAATATTATAACCTATTAGTACCTTAGAAGATGGTTTTGAAACAACGAAAGGCTCAGTGCATATTGTAAGGATTTAAGTCTGTAAATAACAGCAGAGAGCGACTGGTGCTCCTCCTCAGTTATGATAGATATTAAACTAATACGGCCCATGCATCAAAATACAGTTTTCAAAATAAGCTTTAGTCTGAATTAGGATTTTCCCCTCGCCTATAATTCCTATAATTCTTATGGAATAATCTTACACTCCATTATGTAATTAAAAATGGATACACCGCGATGTTCATGATTGCAAATTTGAATCATATAGCATAATCATTTGGCAAAAATATACTTGACTGAGATACTGCAGAACTTTTGTGACAATATTTGTTTGTTAGTTTAAATTCGTAGTTATAATTAATTTAAATTTAGAAAATGCCTTAATTTGAAAAATTAAGAAAGTCCAGTCCAGCAATTACAATATGCCTAGCGAATGGCGCTTATATAAAATAAACTGTTATTAATGACTAGAAATAGTTTACACTACTAAAACTGCCTCCGCGGCTGATTATTGTATTATTGAGAATGATCATTCCTTATATGGTTTATAACGTTTCCATTATATGAGAGGGAGGCCCTCAGGATATTTACAATTAATTAACGAATAAAATGCGGTCAGTAATTTTAATTTCCTTGAAGCGGCAAAAATCTTTGAAAGTACACCTGTACACAAGTTTTAATGGTGCAATTGAAATTGCACATGAATGGATTCCTGGGTTCTGAAATAAATACATGAAATGCCCTATCGTCGCAAAGCTAATATTTATATAGTTAATATATAGTGACTATATGGATTTGACTTCGCCTTTGGCTACGAAAACGAGTTCGGTTACAGGATTCTCAAATTCTCTCCTACAAACCTGTACTCGTCTTCGCTTTTGATCAACTGCGTTTTTATTACTTAATATTTTGTTTTGCCGTTGAAAATCAACAACTGCATGTAAACTCGTCCTTTTTAAATGTCTTGTATATGATGTCTTGTTATTGACCGAATATATCTTTAAAAGGAGTTGATTCAAAGGGAAGACGAATTATACGGATTTACAGAAGAGGATTCAAGAAATAAAAATCTGGTAGTCGTACTCGTTTTCGTAGCCGTAGTCAAATCTTGTGCGTCCATCCGGCTCATTCATGTCCGACAAATGGTAGTTGATACTTGATAGAAAGAGTTTTTACTGTTTAGCCTTTAAGGCTTTTCGTTATTAGATGCTTGTATAAAACCCAAAACAATGACAACTGCTCAGGCGTTCGCTCCGCCTGCCGAGAAGAAAATAGGCACCAACTGGTTATTAGTGTACAACTGCTCAGGCAGGGTGACATGAAAAGTGGCTGTCTTTATCCGTGCCGTGCCAAAAATTAAGCTTAATGTAAATGGGGTGTAATAATTGTATTGATTCCTAATTACCAATAATAATAAATGGCAACACACCAAAAATGTAAACGCGCAAGTATATAGATATAAAATGCGGCGCTTGACAATTTGTCAAGCCAAGCGAATATTTTTACAAATATAGCAACGCAACTAGCCTTTATAATAAAATTTGAACCCTCGCCTTTTAAACATTTATGCTTGGCTTAAACAATTTATACAAAGCGAATGTATATTAAAACCGCAAATATACCGTGGAATTACCCCCACTGCTTTGCGATATTATATACCCACCAATTTTCTTTGCGGGCAAAGTTATGGTATGGTATGGTATGGTATGGTATGGTATGGTATGGTATGGTATGGTATGGTATGGTATGGTATGGTATGGTATGGTATGGTATGGTATGGTATGGTATGGTATGGTATGGTATGGTATGGTATGGTATGGTATGGTATGGTATGGTATGGTATGGTATGGTATGGTATGGTATGGTATGGTATGGTATGGTATGGTATGGTATGGTATGGTATGGTATGGTATGGTATGGTATGGTATGGTATGGTATGGTATGGTATGGTATGGTATGGTATGGTATGGTATGGTATGGTATGGTATGGTATGGTATGGTATGGTATGGTATGGTATGGTATGGTATGGTATGGTATGGTATGGTATGGTATGGTATGGTATGGTATGGTATGGTATGGTATGGTATGGTATGGTATGGTATGGTATGGTATGGTATGGTTTTGTTATGTTTTGTTCCAAAAATGTCGGATGTCTCTTGGGAGTTTCATGTTATGTCTTGTGGAGCTTTGGTTTGACTGTACAGTATTGCCTAGAAGTAACTTAACAGAAAACCGCGGTTAACCGCGGTTGACCCGCGGCTTAACGGTATGGTATGGTATGGTATCCCAAACGATTATCCAATATTTTTCATGAAATTGAATCGAACCAATTGAAAAAAATTGAAACTTGGCCTTGAAACTGTAATGTAATTACTATGATACAGACTTTCTGTTAGTAAATTTAATAATTTAATGTTGCAGGTTCATGTTTGGGGAGGTATATCTGTGCGTGGTGCCACATCGGTATGTGTATTTACTGGAGTGATGGAAAGTGTGGGGTATCAAACTATCCTGGACTGGAGAGGAATTTGTTGCCTTTTGTGAGAAGAGTTTTCCCAGATGGTCACAGATTCTGGCAAGACAATGACCCTAAACATACAAGCAATGCCATGAAGGATAATGGAATAAATCACTGCCCAACCCCAACCTGAATCCTCGGTTTGTAGACATCATTACAATACCTAGGTTGACAAAGTAATGCCCTAGTTGATGTTCCATGTAAGGGTTTTCAGAGTTTTCTGGGCTCATAAATGTGCACTGAATAATAACCAAATGTTTATTTGTCTAACACCAGTTGGTTTTACATAAGGAGCTTTACAGGAATCAATTTTTAGAACTCATTTTTAAAAGTTTTTCTGGTCTAGCGTAGATTCCGTGTTCCCGTAACGAAGTGTTATTACAATAATATACTTTGATCGTAGCACTGCAATTTACAAAGCTGCAACTGTTCCTGGGTAGCCATGATTTGCATATTCAGTGTGTAATGATGACTGTCATGTGGAACTAATGACCTGACATATTAGGTGTGACATAACTATGTCACTTTTAAAACTTTTCTCCAAGGGAGAGCTTTTCTTGAAATGAGGCTAGCCCCTAGCGTCTGTATTTTTTTCTTACAGTCTGGCCATAGTGATCCAGCGCTTCACATTCCTCGTTTGTTTGCTCTCTGGATTTGTAGTAAAAAAAACAGGAAAGTTTTTACTTTGTCTGCAGTTGCCCGGCAACCTATACCTTAAGCTGGCATGCATAAGCATAGTTAATTAGGACATAGACGCTAGTCTCTGAAGGTGTATGCCTAATATAAACACAATCAAAGTGTATGTAGATATAAACGGGATGTTTGAAATGGATATGCTCTTTATTAGACACATTAGGGTAAGTACATCTGTGTTTACATTGTTACGAGTTTTGAAACAAAACTGTCTAACATCAATGTCAATTAATCATTCGATTCGAATTCGAGCATTGTGTAAGTAAATTATAAGATGTTTATAAGTATTGTCTTGTGTATTCAACTAACATAATATTATAATTGATCGATTGTTTGAGTATTAGTTTTTGGAGTTTTTGAATTCCAATCCGAAATTAGGCTAACAAATACCGTTTCCCAATTAACAATAATGGTGGACATAACCCAACGTATGCCCATGAACATAACTCGAGTAAATACATTTGCCGTTTATAGGTAAAAACATATTAAGATAGCGACAGGAGTCATAATATATCTTTCCTTCCAATAAAAATTGATGATTTAGGTTTAACTTCTTCTATTATGAATTTGCAGTAAACACATAAGCCTTCCATTCATGCTGCATGTTATATGTAAACAACGAGTTTGAGTGTTTCATCAGGGGATCCAAACACGAGAAAACGTTATGAAATTATGATTTCAGTTATTAGATGAAACCCGTTTTTGATCTAACAACAGCTAGTGATGGCATATGATTTTTAGCGTGTTTCCTTGGGTATCCAACGTCAATCATGTGACGAATTAGGGCGAGTTCATTCGCTAATTTGCTCATGAATTATTGTTGAGTTGGAGATACAGTAATAATTGCATCGGAAAGGCTTGGAATGGACCGATTGCATTATGGGCAAAATTTTGAAAAAAGTTTAAATAGGAAAACTTATTACCACAGCATTGAAAAGCATTCTAAAATTGGTAAAATTGCAAAGTTTGGTTGCGAAACGTTGTAAAATGTGGAAAATGTAAGCCTGTGAAGATTGCAAATTTTGTATATTTTTGTATTACGCTCGGAAAATTGATACCAACATCGAGAAAACGGTATCAATTTTCAAACGTAATACAAAAGTATACAAAATTCGCAAATTTTGCAGGGCTATATTTTCCTCATTTTACAGCATTTCGCGACCAAACTTTGCAATTTTACTAATTTTAGGATGCTCTTCAATGCTGTGGTAACGAATTTCCCCAATTCAACTTTTTTCAAAATTCTGTCCATAATGCAATCGGTCCATTCAACGCACTTACCGGTTAAACAGTCATACAAACCGCAACCGCGAACCGCACGAACTCGAACCGCGAACCGCACGAACTCGAACCGCAAACCGCACGAACCGCAACCGCACCGCAGGTGTAAGTTAATTCTAGGCAGTAGGCAGTTCATTCGGAGTTTATTTTGAATTAGATGCCAAGATCAAATAAAGAACAAAGATTTTTGGAGCATGTAAGATTCGTGCTTAGACTACTCACCCTTCCATAATCTAAGGAAATTTCCTTAGATAAGGCAGTTACTGTGGGGGAGGGGGGCTAAAGTTGGGCATATATTATTTTTCAAATTTTCTTTGTTTACCTTTTTCTTTCAAACCGTCCTCTCCCATAAACAACTGTATGCAAATATTTTATGGAAGCCTTAGAGCATGTAAGATTTCAGAACGCGGCGGAATTTGGAAGAGGATGGCCAAGATAATACTCCTGCCCCGACTAAGTGAACAATCAGTATACCAACTTATCCTAAGGTTTTTCGAGAAGTGACGCAATGGTTTCACGGGCTGTAGGCAGTGCACTCGTGCTATGATTCGTGTTAAAGGATACGCGATTCCAAACGACTAAATCTTCCTTGTATATTTTATCAATAATAATACTTTGCCAAGTGTCATCATTTATTTACCGCTATTAGTGCTTGTTTCAGTTGAGTAAGCCTTGATTAATATTTGATACAGCAGCTTTTTTTGCATATTTCACACGCATTTTGAAATATGCAACCAACTTGAACAGTAGGTAATATCTCGGTGAAATTTTCAGTAAAATACAGCTGTAATATATCAAAATCTAAGTTAGTTTTCCCTCTATCTAATGAAAGTTATTTTGGTTTAATACAATCATTTGCAAGCTACCGTTAACCGTGCATTCAAAACAACGTTTTAAATTTAAAAGGTTATCAATAGCATGTTAGTCAGTTGAAACTTATTAGTGTCAGCTGTCAAACTTGTAAATTTTTAACACGTAACTTGTAATTTTGCAGGCGTCACTTGTAGTTTTGATGCCATAACTTGTAGTTTTGATGCCATAACTTTTCGTTTTGTGATTCCAAAATAATGAATATTGCAAAACATGTACAGTGGCGGAAATTCAGTTGAAGAGGGTAGGGGGGGGGGGGGCGAATGTCCGACAAATTTGTTTTGAGCTTTGATATTTTTTCATACCATGGAAAAGTATGGAAATGACAAAAACGATTTTTAACAAACACAACGTATCAGACAATTAGCCAAATACAGTATTATATGAAAAAAATATGCAAAATCAAAACAAATTTTTCGGAAATTCGCAAGGCTTTGCCTCCCCTCACCTTTTCAACAGAATTTCCGCCACTGTGCATTTGTTGGAATCACAAAGCCAAAAGTTATAACATCAAAATTACATGATACGCCCACTAGGGTCGGCTTTAGATCATATCGAGTTAACGTACCATGACGTCACGGTTTTTGCAATACCTGAATTTATATGAGGGGTTATCAATATCAAAAATTACTCTCGATCGTAAGGAGATTAATTGGGTCGTAAATCAATCTTAATCGTAAAACTTAGTTGCTCGTAACGTGCTCCTATATGTCGTCAATCAAAATGTTTCGTAATTCTCGTAATACTTCGGGTCGTAATTCTCGTAATACTTCGGGTCGTAATTCTCGTAATACGAAACATTTTGATTGACGACATATAGGAGCACGTTACGAACAACTAAATTTTACGATTAAGATTGATTTACGACCCAATTAATCTCCTTACGATCGAGAGTAATTTTTGATATTTATAACCCCTCATAAATTTAAGAGTCTAGAGGTGCTTGAAAAAAAATATTTTTGCATTAATATTATTGTCAATCAACCCCAAAACTAACCCTAACCCTAACCCTGACCCTAAATATAATGAAAAAAACTTAGAAAAAAAACTTTCACTCAAAAGTATAAAATAGTCATCGCCGGGATTCGAGCCCCAAACTACGGCGTGGAAGACCTGACCACTAGGACAGAGCACAAGATCGAAGAAACAGTCTTTGAAAAGGGTATTTATAGTACAACTTGAACGTGTTTAATAAATATAAGAATAATGACGTCATGGTACGTTAACTCGAAATGATCTAACGCTAACCGCCCACTAGGGCGCCCTGTGGAATAACTGACGAGTCGACGAGTCGTGCTTCTGATTGCTCAAGGAAAAAAGGCAACAGAGAATTGGATTTTTTTTGCTCGAGTAATTCATTTTAAATCAACCATACGTGAATATAGAAAAATAAAAAAATAAAAAGCATCCAGTTTTAGATGGCAGGATATTGCAAAACAACTTTACGGAGCATTCTCATGGTAATGTCAGGTATGATCGATAGGTTTTCTGATTCTTCACTTGTTTGATTTCCTCGCGAAGAGAAAGCTATTGACTATGACTTTTAATATGAAACATAATATATACTAATATACATAAAGTCAAAGTTGTAAATGATACTTATAAACGAGAATTAGACGGATTGTATGACGTATAGAAAGCTGGTGATTGCATGTCTGTCGGAGTAAACAAAGGGTATGTTGTATATAAACCATAGCCAACTTCATTTTCAACAACATTTCATTTCCAACGACATGGTTGTTACTACTGTAAAAGAACAGGATTGATTTTTACGTATATATTTATACACACAATTTCTACAGCATTTGAATTTTATCATTTTCACTACCATAGTTTACAATGGGTGGACAAAAACGTAGCCCCTATCAAAAATGGCTTTCCTGGTTCATAACGGCTATAAATAAGGATAATGTTAACAAAAGTTTTGTTTTTGCATTTGCATAGGTATCTGTGTGTAAGTACATGTAATAATTGCAATTTTTTGTCAAATGTTTGAAAAACAGGTGAATTTAGTGAGGTTTTGAACTAAACTTTGAAATTTAAAATGGCGGTTTCAAATTGGAAATTTGTTAATGTAGTTGAACTATTTTCTTCAGGACACATCCTCCGTGCATTGATTGTTAAAAATGAACAAGCTGGTGTTTCTCGATAAATGTATAAAAATTGGCAAGCTTTGTTGTTTTCCCCTTGAAAAAAGAAGCAGCATTTGGATTACCCTGTGTCTACATGAGTTTGGGGCCATTCACAAATGATGTCCAAAGTGAGGGTTGGAGGGGGATTGCAGAAATCCAGACAAACTCAGAGATAACTAGGGAGGAGGGTCTTACTCAACAACCTGGATGTCCAAGTTAAAAAAAAGGCAAAACACAAATTTTCTTTTAATTAAAACAAATGTTAACAGTGGCTAAAATAAAATGTTGAATAATAGAAAGATTTTACAGTATGTTTTGTCTTGCAAATTTTGTTAATAATTGTTTTGTTGATATCACTAAAAGTTAACCAAATGTGTTTTCAAGGAAGATTCGAGCAATTATAATGCTGACAAATTTAAAATTGCATATATTTTTTGAGACATGCTAGATGTCCGAAGAGGGAGAGGGATCACCAAATTTGGACAATGGCAGACAGGGAAGGGGGTAAAAAAATCGAACATTTTGCTGGATGTGCTTTGTGAATGGTCCCTTATGCATGAGTAGATGTAAACCCTGACCCCCCACCCACCCCAGGTTAGGGGTTAATTGGGGATTGGTAGGGGTTAGGATCAGAAAACACTCCGAAGAGGTTATGAAATTTGAAACTATTTGGAATTTACTTTTCCCAAGGTATGGAGATTGTTAATGGAGATTAATAATGAAAACCTCAAAATATTAAATTACAACCTTAAAGAATATTTGCAATTTCAGTGGCACTTTAGTTTTGCAAAATTGTTAAATGTGCAGTTACAAGCACTTAACATGTTCTTTTAGTAACAGTATTGTTTGAATTAAAAGCTTTAAAAATGGATTTTCACAATTTATAGTTGTATTTTGACGGTTCCAATTTAGTTTAAATTATTGCGCATTTGTGAGGAAAGGGTGATGTTGTATTTAATTGGCAGGGTGGACGCTACAGTTTTCACCAGTTACAGGGGCCCAACATGACATTTGACTGGACAGATTGCAAGACTTATTACAAGACAAACATATAGATTTGATAATGTATAGATTAACCACGTGTGTTTTGTACTTGAGAGCTGATTTGTACTCCTACCTGTTATTTGTATTCAAAAGTAGTAGATACAGAGTACAGCATTATCCTATAGAAAACCAGTGATTCTGACCTCTGGAATATAGTTGTGTAAACTGCAGACTTTTTATTCTTTTTAAGGCAGTTTTCCCTATTCTGTGACTTACAAGTAGGTCTAGACCTTCCTGAAATGTTTGTATGGAAAGTCAAGCCCTATCACTTAGTTGCCCTATCCTCTGAAATAAATGCAAACATTTTAATAAAGCGAATTAACAAGGGATATTATGCCTATGAATGCTAACCTCTTCATTCAGGGTTCATAGATAAACACTCTCTAAAATTTTAGCAACAACCCAAGTGCATGGATCATGTGGTTTCTTGCTAGAAAACTATTTGGTTTTACTAAATTATCACACTGTTATTAAATAGCAATTATATGATTACTGAAATATTACCTATATAACACTAAAAAGATTATAATCGATCGTGATGTGTCACCATGCTGTAATGCAACCATTAGACAACGCTTGTGTCTATATGAAAAATTGTGGTCAATATATTAACATATTTCCATCTTCAACTTTAGGTTACAGTACACGGTGTTAATTATTTTAATATTTTAGGAAGCCTGTGGAAAAGAACGAGAAAACCAGACTTCACCGTGCTGTAGAATGTCAATTTTAAAGTTATAGCTAGAATGAAGAGTCGTCAACTCAGGTTAGAGATACTAAAACATTAATTCTTATCCAGATACGGGAAGTGGGAAATGTTGCGTAGAAATCTAATTACAATTATTCAATATATAATGGTACTATGCAGCACGAGGTGTTTTTAGATTAGCAAATGTACTGAAAGGAGATATAGCAATGCCGTGATATTTGATATATAATTTTCAAATTGGATGATTTGTAAATCTAAATAAAGTTGACGTAGTTAAATTTTCCCTGACTACGTCAATGTTGTTTAGAGACAACATGGATGTGACTATATGTGTCCTTTTATGAACTGGTTGAGTTTTCTCGAAGTTTTTCGGAAAATTTCTGAAAAGTTGAAATTTTATTGGTGCAGATTTCCTGTTGTGGACGGAAAAATCCTTTAAGACGTCCACAGAAGCTTTTTGGTCCCCACAAGTGACTAGGCACGAGCGAATTCTATTTGGTTATATTTTTACAATTATTAAGGAAAGCTTTTGTACAAATAGCTACTTTAGTAATGCATCGCTTTTACGAAGTTTCTCATTAACAGCCCTGTGTTACAGATAGAAAGCTAAATGTTCAACAAACCCGTTTTGAAAAAATGATTATTCGAACCTTTTTAAATATTTGGTACCCATGCACTGCAATTGAGGTGTGTTTTCAGATTTCGCACTCCAAAAGTAATAGGACAAAGTATAGCATTGTCCTATAGAAAACCAGTGATTCTGACCTCATGAATAGTTGTATAATCCGCTGACTTTTTGTTCTTCTTTTACAAGGGTCTACCTTGTGCCCCCTTTTTTCTTCACATGCAGATGGAATAGACGTCTATTCATGCAGACGTCCTGTTAGCATTAAGCCTATTTTCCACTTGGCGAATTTGTTCGCGCGAACAGACAAAAAATAGGAACGGTTCCTACTTGTTCGCGGCGAATTTTTTCGCCAGCCAATTTTAACCAATCATGACGTTGCCGGATTTTTGTTTTCGCGTCGCGTGAACAAAGTCGCCAAGTGGAAAATAGGCTTTATTCTGTATATAACATCACGTATTTTACAAACAATATTTTGAAATAAGAATCCCCAAATATGCATGTGACCATTCGTCTAGAACTACAGGTATATCTTAAGGTAGGAAACCTTTGAAATAGTTGAGCCTATATTTGATAAGGCAATTTTTCTATTCAGTCACATAGAAGTAGTTCCAGCCGTTCCTGATGTGTTTATAAGAAACGTCGAGCCGTATAATTTAGTAAGGCTGATTTTCCTCTGGTATAAAGACGAACATTTTGATAAAGAAATGATTTAACAAGGGGTAGTTTGCCTGAGAATTGTAACCTCTTTATTAACGGTTCATATATAAAGATGCTGTAAGATTTGAGCAACATCCCTAGTTGTTAATGCGTTACTGTACTCAGGTGTATGTGATATTAAATTGCTACTCTTATTGGAAACAACACTGGGCTGGTTGAAAATTTTGTCCAATCACAGTGTGAATCGAACGTACGACTTCAGGTTCGATTGCCACTGTGGTTGGACAAAATTTTCAACCAGCCCAGTGTGGTTTTCACTTAGGGTAGCAGTTTAATTTCAACATGTAAAGTGCATGGATCATGTGGTTTGTTACTAGAAAGCTTTTTAATTTCACGAAGTCATCACTGACAGTGTTGCGAAATAGCCATTGTATAATTAGTGAAATATTGCTTTTATAACACTAAAAAGATTATAATCGATCGTGATGTGTCACCATGCTGTAATGCAACCATTAGACAACGCTTGTGTCTGTATGATAGATTGTGGTCAATATATTAACATATTTCCATCTTCAACTTTACGTACAGTACACGGTGTTAATTATTTTAATATTTTAGGAAGCCTGTGGAAAAGAACGAGAAAACCAAACTTCACCGTGCTGTAGAATGTCAATTTTAAAGTTATAGCTAGAATGAAGAGTCGTCAACTCAGGTTAGAGATACTAAAACATTAATTCTTATCCAGATACGGGAAGTGGGAAATGTTGCGTAGAAATCTAATTACAATTATTCAATATATAATGGTACTATGCAGGACGAGGTGTTTTTAGATTATCGAATGTACTGAAAGGAGATATAGCAATGCCGTGATATTTGATATATAATTTTCAAATTGGGTGATTTGTAAATCTAAATAAAGTTGACGTAGTTAAATTTTCCCTGACTACGTCAATGTTGTTTAGAGACAACATGGATGTAACTATATGTGTCCTTTTATGAACTGGTTGAGTTTTCTCGAAGTTTTTCGGAAAATTTCTGAAAAGTTGAAATTTATTGGTGCAGATTTCCTGTTGTGGACGGAAAAATCTTTTAAGACGTCCACAGAAGCTTTTTGGTCCCCACAAGTGACCAGGCACGAGCGAATTCTATTTGGTTATATTTTTACAATTATTAAGGAAAGCTTTTGTACAAATAGCTACTTTAGTAATGCATCGCTTTTACGAAGTTTCTCATTAACAGCCCTGTGTTACAGATAGAAAGCTAAATGTTCAACAAACCCGTTTTGAAAAAATGATTATTCGAACCTTTTTAAATATTTGGTACCCATGCACTGCAATTGAGGTGTGTTTTCAGATTTCGCGCTCCAAAAGTAATAGGACAGAGTATAGCATTGTCCTATAGAAAACCAGTGATTCTGACCTCATGAATAGTTGTATAATCCGCTGACTTTTTGTTCTTCTTTTACAAGGGTCTACCTTGTGCCCCCTTTTTTCTTCACATGCAGATGGAATAGACGTCTATTCATGCAGACGTCCTGTTAGCATTAAGCCTATTTTCCACTTGGCGAATTTGTTCGCGCGAACAGACAAAAAATAGGAACGGTTCCTACTTGTTCGCGGCGAATTTTTTCGCCAGCCAATTTTAACCAATCATGACGTTGCCGGATTTTTGTTTTCGCGTCGCGTGAACAAAGTCGCCAAGTGGAAAATAGGCTTTATTCTGTATATAACATCACGTATTTTACAAACAATATTTTGAAATAAGAATCCCCAAATATGCATGTGACCATTCGTCTAGAACTACAGGTATATCTTAAGGTAGGAAACCTTTGAAATAGTTGAGCCTATATTTGATAAGGCAATTTTTCTATTCAGTCACATAGAAGTAGTTCCAGCCGTTCCTGATGTGTTTATAAGAAACGTCGAGCCGTATAATTTAGTAAGGCTGATTTTCCTCTGGTATAAAGACGAACATTTTGATAAAGAAATGATTTAACAAGGGGTAGTTTGCCTGAGAATTGTAACCTCTTTATTAACGGTTCATATATAAAGATGCTGTAAGATTTGAGCAACATCCCTAGTTGTTAATGCGTTACTGTACTCAGGTGTATGTGATATTAAATTGCTACTCTTATTGGAAACAACACTGGGCTGGTTGAAAATTTTGTCCAATCACAGTGTGAATCGAACGTACGACTTCAGGTTCGATTGCCACTGTGGTTGGACAAAATTTTCAACCAGCCCAGTGTGGTTTTCACTTAGGGTAGCAGTTTAATTTCAACATGTAAAGTGCATGGATCATGTGGTTTGTTACTAGAAAGCTTTTTAATTTCACGAAGTTATCACTGACAGTGTTGCGAAATAGCCATTGTATAATTAGTGAAATGTTGCTTTTATAACACTAAAAAGATTATAATCGATCGTGATGTGTCACCATGCTGTAATGCAACCATTAGACAACGCTTGTGTCTGTATGATAGATTGTGGTCAATATATTAACATATTTCCATCTTCAACTTTACGTACAGTACACGGTGTTAATTATTTTAATATTTTAGGAAGCCTGTGGAAAAGAACGAGAAAACCAGACTTCACCGTGCTGTAGAATGTCAATTTTAAAGTTATAGCTAGAATGAAGAGTCGTCAACTCAGGTTAGAGATACTAAAACATTAATTCTTATCCAGATACGGGAAGTGGGAAATGTTGCGTAGAAATCTAATTACAATTATTCAATATATAATGGTACTATGCAGGACGAGGTGTTTTTAGATTAGCGAATGTACTGAAAGGAGATATAGCAATGCCGTGATATTTGATATATAATTTTCAAATTGGGTGATTTGTAAATCTAAATAAAGTTGACGTAGTTAAATTTTCCCTGACTACGTCAATGTTGTTTAGAGACAACATGGATGTAACTATATGTGTCCTTTTATGAACTGGTTGAGTTTTCTCGAAGTTTTTCGGAAAATTTCTGAAAAGTTGAAATTTAGTGGTGCAGATTTCCTGTTGTGGACGGAAAAATCTTTTAAGACGTCCACAGAAGCTTTTTGGTCCCCACAAGTGACTAGGCACGAGCGAATTCTATTTGGTTATATTTTTAAAATTATTAAGGAAAGCTTTTGTACAAATAGCTACTTTAGTAATGCATCGCTTTTACGAAGTTTCTCATTAACAGCCGTGTGTTACAGATAGAAAGCTAAATGTTCAACAAACCCATTTTGAAAAAATGATTATTCGAACCTTTTTAAATATTTGGTACCCATGCACTGCAATTGAGGTGTGTTTTCAGATTTCGCGCTCCAAAAGTAATAGGACAGAGTATGGCATTGTCCTATAGAAAACCAGTGATTCTGACCTCATGAATAGTTGTATAATCCGCTGACTTTTTGTTCTTCTTTTACAAGGGTCTACCTTGTGCCCCCTTTTTTCTTCACATGCAGATGGAATAGACGTCTATTCATGCAGACGTCCTGTTAGCATTAAGCCTATTTTCCACTTGGCGAATTTGTTCGCGCGAACAGACAAAAAATAGGAACGGTTCCTACTTGTTCGCGGCGAATTTTTTCGCCAGCCAACTTTAACCAATCACGTTGCCGGATTTTTGTTTTCGCGTCGCGTGAACAAAGTCGCCAAGTGGAAAATAGGCTTTATTCTGTATATAACATCACGTATTTTACAAACAATATTTTGCAATAAGAATCCCCAAATATGCATGTGACCATTCGTCTAGAACTACAGGTATATCTTAAGGTAGGAAACCTTTGAAATAGTTGAGCCTATATTTGATAAGGCAATTTTTCTATTCAGTCACATAGAAGTAGTTCCAGCCGTTCCTGATGTGTTTATAAGAAACGTCGAGCCGTATAATTTAGTAAGGCTGATTTTCCTCTGGTATAAAGACGAACATTTTGATAAAGAAATGATTTAACAAGGGGTAGTTTGCCTGAGAATTGTAACCTCTTTATTAACGGTTCATATATAAAGATGCTGTAAGATTTGAGCAACATCCCTAGTTGTTAATGCGTTACTGTACTCAGGTGTATGTGATATTAAATTGCTACTCTTATTGGAAACAACACTGGGCTGGTTGAAAATTTTGTCCAATCACAGTGTGAATCGAACGTACGACTTCAGGTTCGATTGCCACTGTGGTTGGACAAAATTTTCAACCAGCCCAGTGTGGTTTTCACTTAGGGTAGCAGTTTAATTTCAACATGTAAAGTGCATGGATCATGTGGTTTGTTACTAGAAAGCTTTTTAATTTCACGAAGTCATCACTGATAGTGTTGCGAAATAGCCATTGTATAATTAGTGAAATATTGCTTTTATAACACTAAAAAGATTATAATCGATCGTGATGTGTCACCATGCTGTAATGCAACCATTAGACAACGCTTGTGTCTGTATGATAGATTGTGGTCAATATATTAACATATTTCCATCTTCAACTTTACGTACAGTACACGGTGTTAATTATTTTAATATTTTAGGAAGCCTGTGGAAAAGAACGAGAAAACCAAACTTCACCGTGCTGTAGAATGTCAATTTTAAAGTTATAGCTAGAATGAAGAGTCGTCAACTCAGGTTAGAGATACTAAAACATTAATTCTTATCCAGATACGGGAAGTGGGAAATGTTGCGTAGAAATCTAATTACAATTATTCAATATATAATAGTACTATGCAGGACGAGGTGTTTTTAGATTATCGAATGTACTGAAAGGAGATATAGCAATGCCGTGATATTTGATATATAATTTTCAAATTGGGTGATTTGTAAATCTAAATAAAGTTGACGTAGTTAAATTTTCCCTGACTACGTCAATGTTGTTTAGAGACAACATGGATGTAACTATATGTGTCCTTTTATGAACTGGTTGAGTTTTCTCGAAGTTTTTCGGAAAATTTCTGAAAAGTTGAAATTTATTGGTGCAGATTTCCTGTTGTGGACGGAAAAATCTTTTAAGACGTCCACAGAAGCTTTTTGGTCCCCACAAGTGACTAGGCACGAGCGAATTCTATTTGGTTATATTTTTACAATTATTAAGGAAAGCTTTTGTACAAATAGCTACTTTAGTAATGCATCGCTTTTACGAAGTTTCTCATTAACAGCCGTGTGTTACAGATAGAAAGCTAAATGTTCAACAAACCCGTTTTGAAAAAATGATTATTCGAACCTTTTTAAATATTTGGTACCCATGCACTGCAATTGAGGTGTGTTTTCAGATTTCGCGCTCCAAAAGTAATAGGACAGAGTATGGCATTGTCCTATAGAAAACCAGTGATTCTGACCTCATGAATAGTTGTATAATCCGCTGACTTTTTGTTCTTCTTTTACAAGGATCTACCTTGTGCCCCCTTTTTTCTTCACATGCAGATGGAATAGACGTCTATTCATGCAGACGTCCTGTTAGCATTAAGCCTATTTTCCACTTGGCGAATTTGTTCGCGCGAACAGACAAAAAATAGGAACGGTTCCTACTTGTTCGCGGCGAATTTTTTCGCCAGCCAACTTTAACCAATCACGTTGCCGGATTTTTGTTTTCGCGTCGCGTGAACAAAGTCGCCAAGTGGAAAATAGGCTTTATTCTGTATATAACATCACGTATTTTACAAACAATATTTTGAAATAAGAATCCCCAAATATGCATGTGACCATTCGTCTAGAACTACAGGTATATCTTAAGGTAGGAAACCTTTGAAATAGTTGAGCCTATATTTGATAAGGCAATTTTTCTATTCAGTCACATAGAAGTAGTTCCAGCCGTTCCTGATGTGTTTATAAGAAACGTCGAGCCGTATATTTAGTAAGGCTGATTTTCCTCTGGTATAAAGACGAACATTTTGATAAAGAAATGATTTAACAAGGGGTAGTTTGCCTGAGAATTGTAACCTCTTTATTAACGGCTCATATATAAAGATGCTGTAAGATTTGAGCAACATCCCTAGTTGTTAATGCGTTACTGTACTCAGGTGTATGTGATATTAAATTGCTACTCTTATTGGAAACAACACTGGGCTGGTTGAAAATTTTGACCAATCACAGTGTGAATCGAACGTACGACTTCAGGTTCGATTGCCACTGTGGTTGGACAAAATTTTCAACCAGCCCAGTGTGGTTTTCACTTAGGGTAGCAGTTAAATTTCAACATGTAAAGTGCATGGATCATGTGGTTTGTTACTAGAAAGCTTCTTAATTTCACGAAGTTATCACTGACAGTGTTGCGAAATAGCCATTGTATAATTAGTGAAATATTGCTTTTATAACACTAAAAAGATTATAATCGGTCGTGATGTGTCACCATGCTGTAATGCAACCATTAGACAACGCTTGTGTCTGTATGATAGATTGTGGTCAATATATTAACATATTTCCATCTTCAACTTTACGTACAGTACACGGTGTTAATTATTTTAATATTTTAGGAAGCCTGTGGAAAAGAACGAGAAAACCAGACTTCACCGTGCTGTAGAATGTCAATTTTAAAGTTATAGCTAGAATGAAGAGTCGTCAACTCAGGTTAGAGATACTAAAACATTAATTCTTATCCAGATACGGGAAGTGGGAAATGTTGCGTAGAAATCTAATTACAATTATTCAATATATAATGGTACTATGCAGAACGAGGTGTTTTTAGATTATCGAATGTACTGAAAGGAGATATAGCAATGCCGTGATATTTGATATATAATTTTCAAATTGGGTGATTTGTAAATCTAAATAAAGTTGACGTAGTTAAATTTTCCCTGACTACGTCAATGTTGTTTAGAGACAACATGGATGTAACTATATGTGTCCTTTTATGAACTGGTTGAGTTTTCTCGAAGTTTTTCGGAAAATTTCTGAAAAGTTGAAATTTAGTGGTGCAGATTTCCTGTTCTGGACGGAAAAATCTTTTAAGACGTCCACAGAAGCTTTTTTGTCCCCACAAGTGACTAGGCACGAGCGAATTCTATTTGGTTATATTTTTACAATTATTAAGGAAAGCTTTTGTACAAATAGCTACTTTAGTAATGCATCGCTTTTACGAAGTTTCTCATTGACAGCCGTGTGTTACAGATAGAAAGCTAAATGTTCAACAAACCCGTTTTGAAAAATGATTATTCGAACCTTTTTAAATATTTGGTACCCATGCACTGCAATTGAAGTGTGTTTTCAGATTTCGCGCTCCAAAAGTAATAGGACAGAGTATGGCATTGTCCTATAGAAAACCAGTGATTCTGACCTGATGAATAGTTGTATAATCCGCTGACTTTTTGTTCTTCTTTTACAAGGATCTACCTTGTGCCCCCTTTTTTCTTCACATGCCGATGGAATAGACGTCTATTCATGCAGACGTCCTGTTAGCATTAAGCCTATTTTCCACTTGGCGAATTTGTTCGCGCGAACAGACAAAAAATAGGAACGGTTCCTACTTGTTCGCGGCGAATTTTTTCGCCAGCCAATTTTAACCAATCACGTTGCCGGATTTTTGTTTTCGCGTCGCGTGAACAAAGTCGCCAAGTGGAAAATAGGCTTTATTCTTTATATAACATCACGTATTTTACAAACAATATTTTGAAATAAGAATCCCCAAATATGCATGTGACCATTCGTCTAGAACTACAGGTATATCTTAAGGTAGGAAACCTTTGAAATAGTTGAGCCTATATTTGATAAGGCAATTTTTCTATTCAGTCACATAGAAGTAGTTCCAGCCGTTCCTGATGTGTTTATAAGAAACCTCGAGCCGTATAATTTAGTAAGGCTGATTTTCCTCTGGTATAAAGGCGAACATTTTGATAAAGAAATGATTTAACAAGGGGTAGTTTGCCTGAGAATTGTAACCTCTTTATTAACGGCTCATATATAAAGATGCTGTAAGATTTGAGCAACATCCCTAGTTGTTAATGCGTTACTGTACTCAGGTGTATGTGATATTAAATTGCTACTCTTATTGGAAACAACACTGGGCTGGTTGAAAATTTTGTCCAATCACAGTGTGAATCGAACGTACGACTTCAGGTTCGATTGCCACTGTGGTTGGACAAAATTTTCAACCAGCCCAGTGTGGTTTTCACTTAGGGTAGCAGTTTAATTTCAACATGTAAAGTGTATGGATCAAGTGGTTTGTTACTAGAAAGCTTTTTAATTTCACGAAGTTATCACTGACAGTGTTGCGAAATAGCCATTGTATAATTAGTGAAATATTGCTTTTATAACACTAAAAAGATTATAATCGATCGTGATGTGTCACCATGCTGTAATGCAACCATTAGACAACGCTTGTGTCTGTATGATAGATTGTGGTCAATATGTTAACATATTTCCATCTTCAACTTTACGTACAGTACACGGTGTTAATTATTTTAATATTTTAGGAAGCCTGTGGAAAAGAACGAGAAAACCAGACTTCACCGTGCTGTAGAATGTCAATTTTAAAGTTATAGCTAGAATGAAGAGTCGTCAACTCAGGTTAGAGATACTAAAACATTAATTCTTATCCAGATACGGGAAGTGGGAAATGTTGCGTAGAAATCTAATTACAATTATTCAATATATAATGGTACTATGCAGGACGAGGTGTTTTTAGATTAGCGAATGTACTGAAAGGAGATATAGCAATGCCGTGATATTTGATATATAATTTTCAAATTGGATGATTTGTAAATCTAAATAAAGTTGACGTAGTTAAATTTTCCCTGACTACGTCAATGTTGTTTAGAGACAACATGGATGTAACTATATGTGTCCTTTTATGAACTGGTTGAGTTTTCTCGAAGTTTTTCGGAAAATTTCTGAAAAGTTGAAATTTAGTGGTGCAGATTTCCTGTTGTGGACGGAAAAATCTTTTAAGACGTCCACAGAAGCTTTTTGGTCCCCACAAGTGACTAGGCACGAGCGAATTCTATTTGGTTATATTTTTAAAATTATTAAGGAAAGCTTTTGTACAAATAGCTACTTTAGTAATGCATCGCTTTTACGAAGTTTCTCATTAACAGCCGTGTGTTACAGATAGAAAGCTAAATGTTCAACAAACCCGTTTTGAAAAAATGATTATTCGAACCTTTTTAAATATTTGGTACCCATGCACTGCAATTGAGGTGTGTTTTCAGATTTCGCGCTCCAAAAGTAATAGGACAGAGTATGGCATTGTCCTATAGAAAACCAGTGATTCTGACCTCATGAATAGTTGTATAATCCGCTGACTTTTTGTTCTTCTTTTACAAGGGTCTACCTTGTGCCCCCTTTTTTCTTCACATGCAGATGGAATAGACGTCTATTCATGCAGACGTCCTGTTAGCATTAAGCCTATTTTCCACTTGGCGAATTTGTTCGCGCGAACAGACAAAAAATAGGAACGGTTCCTACTTGTTCGCGGCGAATTTTTTCGCCAGCCAACTTTAACCAATCACGTTGCCGGATTTTTGTTTTCGCGTCGCGTGAACAAAGTCGCCAAGTGGAAAATAGGCTTTATTCTGTATATAACATCACGTATTTTACAAACAATATTTTGCAATAAGAATCCCCAAATATGCATGTGACCATTCGTCTAGAACTACAGGTATATCTTAAGGTAGGAAACCTTTGAAATAGTTGAGCCTATATTTGATAAGGCAATTTTTCTATTCAGTCACATAGAAGTAGTTCCAGCCGTTCCTGATGTGTTTATAAGAAACGTCGAGCCGTATAATTTAGTAAGGCTGATTTTCCTCTGGTATAAAGACGAACATTTTGATAAAGAAATGATTTAACAAGGGGTAGTTTGCCTGAGAATTGTAACCTCTTTATTAACGGTTCATATATAAAGATGCTGTAAGATTTGAGCAACATCCCTAGTTGTTAATGCGTTACTGTACTCAGGTGTATGTGATATTAAATTGCTACTCTTATTGGAAACAACACTGGGCTGGTTGAAAATTTTGTCCAATCACAGTGTGAATCGAACGTACGACTTCAGGTTCGATTGCCACTGTGGTTGGACAAAATTTTCAACCAGCCCAGTGTGGTTTTCACTTAGGGTAGCAGTTTAATTTCAACATGTAAAGTGCATGGATCATGTGGTTTGTTACTAGAAAGCTTTTTAATTTCACGAAGTCATCACTGATAGTGTTGCGAAATAGCCATTGTATAATTAGTGAAATATTGCTTTTATAACACTAAAAAGATTATAATCGATCGTGATGTGTCACCATGCTGTAATGCAACCATTAGACAACGCTTGTGTCTGTATGATAGATTGTGGTCAATATGTTAACATATTTCCATCTTCAACTTTACGTACAGTACACGGTGTTAATTATTTTAATATTTTAGGAAGCCTGTGGAAAAGAACGAGAAAACCAAACTTCACCGTGCTGTAGAATGTCAATTTTAAAGTTATAGCTAGAATGAAGAGTCGTCAACTCAGGTTAGAGATACTAAAACATTAATTCTTATCCAGATACGGGAAGTGGGAAATGTTGCGTAGAAATCTAATTACAATTATTCAATATATAATGGTACTATGCAGGACGAGGTGTTTTTAGATTATCGAATGTACTGAAAGGAGATATAGCAATGCCGTGATATTTGATATATAATTTTCAAATTGGGTGATTTGTAAATCTAAATAAAGTTGACGTAGTTAAATTTTCCCTGACTACGTCAATGTTGTTTAGAGACAACATGGATGTAACTATATGTGTCCTTTTATGAACTGGTTGAGTTTTCTCGAAGTTTTTCGGAAAATTTCTGAAAAGTTGAAATTTATTGGTGCAGATTTCCTGTTGTGGACGGAAAAATCTTTTAAGACGTCCACAGAAGCTTTTTGGTCCCCACAAGTGACTAGGCACGAGCGAATTCTATTTGGTTATATTTTTACAATTATTAAGGAAAGCTTTTGTACAAATAGCTACTTTAGTAATGCATCGCTTTTACGAAGTTTCTCATTAACAGCCGTGTGTTACAGATAGAAAGCTAAATGTTCAACAAACCCGTTTTGAAAAAATGATTATTCGAACCTTTTTAAATATTTGGTACCCATGCACTGCAATTGAGGTGTGTTTTCAGATTTCGCGCTCCAAAAGTAATAGGACAGAGTATGGCATTGTCCTATAGAAAACCAGTGATTCTGACCTCATGAATAGTTGTATAATCCGCTGACTTTTTGTTCTTCTTTTACAAGGATCTACCTTGTGCCCCCTTTTTTCTTCACATGCAGATGGAATAGACGTCTATTCATGCAGACGTCCTGTTAGCATTAAGCCTATTTTCCACTTGGCGAATTTGTTCGCGCGAACAGACAAAAAATAGGAACGGTTCCTACTTGTTCGCGGCGAATTTTTTCGCCAGCCAACTTTAACCAATCACGTTGCCGGATTTTTGTTTTCGCGTCGCGTGAACAAAGTCGCCAAGTGGAAAATAGGCTTTATTCTGTATATAACATCACGTATTTTACAAACAATATTTTGAAATAAGAATCCCCAAATATGCATGTGACCATTCGTCTAGAACTACAGGTATATCGTAAGGTAGGAAACCTTTGAAATAGTTGAGCCTATATTTGATAAGGCAATTTTTCTATTCAGTCACATAGAAGTAGTTCCAGCCGTTCCTGATGTGTTTATAAGAAACGTCGAGCCGTATAATTTAGTAAGGCTGATTTTCCTCTGGTATAAAGACGAACATTTTGATAAAGAAATGATTTAACAAGGGGTAGTTTGCCTGAGAATTGTAACCTCTTTATTAACGGCTCATATATAAAGATGCTGTAAGATTTGAGCAACATCCCTAGTTGTTAATGCGTTACTGTACTCAGGTGTATGTGATATTAAATTGCTACTCTTATTGGAAACAACACTGGGCTGGTTGAAAATTTTGACCAATCACAGTGTGAATCGAACGTACGACTTCAGGTTCGATTGCCACTGTGGTTGGACAAAATTTTCAACCAGCCCAGTGTGGTTTTCACTTAGGGTAGCAGTTAAATTTCAACATGTAAAGTGCATGGATCATGTGGTTTGTTACTAGAAAGCTTCTTAATTTCACGAAGTTATCACTGACAGTGTTGCGAAATAGCCATTGTATAATTAGTGAAATATTGCTTTTATAACACTAAAAAGATTATAATCGGTCGTGATGTGTCACCATGCTGTAATGCAACCATTAGACAACGCTTGTGTCTGTATGATAGATTGTGGTCAATATATTAACATATTTCCATCTTCAACTTTACGTACAGTACACGGTGTTAATTATTTTAATATTTTAGGAAGCCTGTGGAAAAGAACGAGAAAACCAGACTTCACCGTGCTGTAGAATGTCAATTTTAAAGTTATAGCTAGAATGAAGAGTCGTCAACTCAGGTTAGAGATACTAAAACATTAATTCTTATCCAGATACGGGAAGTGGGAAATGTTGCGTAGAAATCTAATTACAATTATTCAATATATAATGGTACTATGCAGAACGAGGTGTTTTTAGATTATCGAATGTACTGAAAGGAGATATAGCAATGCCGTGATATTTGATATATAATTTTCAAATTGGGTGATTTGTAAATCTAAATAAAGTTGACGTAGTTAAATTTTCCCTGACTACGTCAATGTTGTTTAGAGACAACATGGATGTAACTATATGTGTCCTTTTATGAACTGGTTGAGTTTTCTCGAAGTTTTTCGGAAAATTTCTGAAAAGTTGAAATTTAGTGGTGCAGATTTCCTGTTCTGGACGGAAAAATCTTTTAAGACGTCCACAGAAGCTTTTTTGTCCCCACAAGTGACTAGGCACGAGCGAATTCTATTTGGTTATATTTTTACAATTATTAAGGAAAGCTTTTGTACAAATAGCTACTTTAGTAATGCATCGCTTTTACGAAGTTTCTCATTGACAGCCGTGTGTTACAGATAGAAAGCTAAATGTTCAACAAACCCGTTTTGAAAAATGATTATTCGAACCTTTTTAAATATTTGGTACCCATGCACTGCAATTGAAGTGTGTTTTCAGATTTCGCGCTCCAAAAGTAATAGGACAGAGTATGGCATTGTCCTATAGAAAACCAGTGATTCTGACCTGATGAATAGTTGTATAATCCGCTGACTTTTTGTTCTTCTTTTACAAGGATCTACCTTGTGCCCCCTTTTTTCTTCACATGCCGATGGAATAGACGTCTATTCATGCAGACGTCCTGTTAGCATTAAGCCTATTTTCCACTTGGCGAATTTGTTCGCGCGAACAGACAAAAAATAGGAACGGTTCCTACTTGTTCGCGGCGAATTTTTTCGCCAGCCAATTTTAACCAATCACGTTGCCGGATTTTTGTTTTCGCGTCGCGTGAACAAAGTCGCCAAGTGGAAAATAGGCTTTATTCTTTATATAACATCACGTATTTTACAAACAATATTTTGAAATAAGAATCCCCAAATATGCATGTGACCATTCGTCTAGAACTACAGGTATATCTTAAGGTAGGAAACCTTTGAAATAGTTGAGCCTATATTTGATAAGGCAATTTTTCTATTCAGTCACATAGAAGTAGTTCCAGCCGTTCCTGATGTGTTTATAAGAAACCTCGAGCCGTATAATTTAGTAAGGCTGATTTTCCTCTGGTATAAAGGCGAACATTTTGATAAAGAAATGATTTAACAAGGGGTAGTTTGCCTGAGAATTGTAACCTCTTTATTAACGGCTCATATATAAAGATGCTGTAAGATTTGAGCAACATCCCTAGTTGTTAATGCGTTACTGTACTCAGGTGTATGTGATATTAAATTGCTACTCTTATTGGAAACAACACTGGGCTGGTTGAAAATTTTGTCCAATCACAGTGTGAATCGAACGTACGACTTCAGGTTCGATTGCCACTGTGGTTGGACAAAATTTTCAACCAGCCCAGTGTGGTTTTCACTTAGGGTAGCAGTTTAATTTCAACATGTAAAGTGTATGGATCAAGTGGTTTGTTACTAGAAAGCTTTTTAATTTCACGAAGTTATCACTGACAGTGTTGCGAAATAGCCATTGTATAATTAGTGAAATATTGCTTTTATAACACTAAAAAGATTATAATCGATCGTGATGTGTCACCATGCTGTAATGCAACCATTAGACAACGCTTGTGTCTGTATGATAGATTGTGGTCAATATGTTAACATATTTCCATCTTCAACTTTACGTACAGTACACGGTGTTAATTATTTTAATATTTTAGGAAGCCTGTGGAAAAGAACGAGAAAACCAGACTTCACCGTGCTGTAGAATGTCAATTTTAAAGTTATAGCTAGAATGAAGAGTCGTCAACTCAGGTTAGAGATACTAAAACATTAATTCTTATCCAGATACGGGAAGTGGGAAATGTTGCGTAGAAATCTAATTACAATTATTCAATATATAATGGTACTATGCAGGACGAGGTGTTTTTAGATTAGCGAATGTACTGAAAGGAGATATAGCAATGCCGTGATATTTGATATATAATTTTCAAATTGGATGATTTGTAAATCTAAATAAAGTTGACGTAGTTAAATTTTCCCTGACTACGTCAATGTTGTTTAGAGACAACATGGATGTAACTATATGTGTCCTTTTATGAACTGGTTGAGTTTTCTCGAAGTTTTTCGGAAAATTTCTGAAAAGTTGAAATTTAGTGGTGCAGATTTCCTGTTGTGGACGGAAAAATCTTTTAAGACGTCCACAGAAGCTTTTTGGTCCCCACAAGTGACTAGGCACGAGCGAATTCTATTTGGTTATATTTTTAAAATTATTAAGGAAAGCTTTTGTACAAATAGCTACTTTAGTAATGCATCGCTTTTACGAAGTTTCTCATTAACAGCCGTGTGTTACAGATAGAAAGCTAAATGTTCAACAAACCCGTTTTGAAAAAATGATTATTCGAACCTTTTTAAATATTTGGTACCCATGCACTGCAATTGAGGTGTGTTTTCAGATTTCGCGCTCCAAAAGTAATAGGACAGAGTATGGCATTGTCCTATAGAAAACCAGTGATTCTGACCTCATGAATAGTTGTATAATCCGCTGACTTTTTGTTCTTCTTTTACAAGGGTCTACCTTGTGCCCCCTTTTTTCTTCACATGCAGATGGAATAGACGTCTATTCATGCAGACGTCCTGTTAGCATTAAGCCTATTTTCCACTTGGCGAATTTGTTCGCGCGAACAGACAAAAAATAGGAACGGTTCCTACTTGTTCGCGGCGAATTTTTTCGCCAGCCAACTTTAACCAATCACGTTGCCGGATTTTTGTTTTCGCGTCGCGTGAACAAAGTCGCCAAGTGGAAAATAGGCTTTATTCTGTATATAACATCACGTATTTTACAAACAATATTTTGCAATAAGAATCCCCAAATATGCATGTGACCATTCGTCTAGAACTACAGGTATATCTTAAGGTAGGAAACCTTTGAAATAGTTGAGCCTATATTTGATAAGGCAATTTTTCTATTCAGTCACATAGAAGTAGTTCCAGCCGTTCCTGATGTGTTTATAAGAAACGTCGAGCCGTATAATTTAGTAAGGCTGATTTTCCTCTGGTATAAAGACGAACATTTTGATAAAGAAATGATTTAACAAGGGGTAGTTTGCCTGAGAATTGTAACCTCTTTATTAACGGTTCATATATAAAGATGCTGTAAGATTTGAGCAACATCCCTAGTTGTTAATGCGTTACTGTACTCAGGTGTATGTGATATTAAATTGCTACTCTTATTGGAAACAACACTGGGCTGGTTGAAAATTTTGTCCAATCACAGTGTGAATCGAACGTACGACTTCAGGTTCGATTGCCACTGTGGTTGGACAAAATTTTCAACCAGCCCAGTGTGGTTTTCACTTAGGGTAGCAGTTTAATTTCAACATGTAAAGTGCATGGATCATGTGGTTTGTTACTAGAAAGCTTTTTAATTTCACGAAGTCATCACTGATAGTGTTGCGAAATAGCCATTGTATAATTAGTGAAATATTGCTTTTATAACACTAAAAAGATTATAATCGATCGTGATGTGTCACCATGCTGTAATGCAACCATTAGACAACGCTTGTGTCTGTATGATAGATTGTGGTCAATATGTTAACATATTTCCATCTTCAACTTTACGTACAGTACACGGTGTTAATTATTTTAATATTTTAGGAAGCCTGTGGAAAAGAACGAGAAAACCAAACTTCACCGTGCTGTAGAATGTCAATTTTAAAGTTATAGCTAGAATGAAGAGTCGTCAACTCAGGTTAGAGATACTAAAACATTAATTCTTATCCAGATACGGGAAGTGGGAAATGTTGCGTAGAAATCTAATTACAATTATTCAATATATAATGGTACTATGCAGGACGAGGTGTTTTTAGATTATCGAATGTACTGAAAGGAGATATAGCAATGCCGTGATATTTGATATATAATTTTCAAATTGGGTGATTTGTAAATCTAAATAAAGTTGACGTAGTTAAATTTTCCCTGACTACGTCAATGTTGTTTAGAGACAACATGGATGTAACTATATGTGTCCTTTTATGAACTGGTTGAGTTTTCTCGAAGTTTTTCGGAAAATTTCTGAAAAGTTGAAATTTATTGGTGCAGATTTCCTGTTGTGGACGGAAAAATCTTTTAAGACGTCCACAGAAGCTTTTTGGTCCCCACAAGTGACTAGGCACGAGCGAATTCTATTTGGTTATATTTTTACAATTATTAAGGAAAGCTTTTGTACAAATAGCTACTTTAGTAATGCATCGCTTTTACGAAGTTTCTCATTAACAGCCGTGTGTTACAGATAGAAAGCTAAATGTTCAACAAACCCGTTTTGAAAAAATGATTATTCGAACCTTTTTAAATATTTGGTACCCATGCACTGCAATTGAGGTGTGTTTTCAGATTTCGCGCTCCAAAAGTAATAGGACAGAGTATGGCATTGTCCTATAGAAAACCAGTGATTCTGACCTCATGAATAGTTGTATAATCCGCTGACTTTTTGTTCTTCTTTTACAAGGATCTACCTTGTGCCCCCTTTTTTCTTCACATGCAGATGGAATAGACGTCTATTCATGCAGACGTCCTGTTAGCATTAAGCCTATTTTCCACTTGGCGAATTTGTTCGCGCGAACAGACAAAAAATAGGAACGGTTCCTACTTGTTCGCGGCGAATTTTTTCGCCAGCCAACTTTAACCAATCACGTTGCCGGATTTTTGTTTTCGCGTCGCGTGAACAAAGTCGCCAAGTGGAAAATAGGCTTTATTCTGTATATAACATCACGTATTTTACAAACAATATTTTGCAATAAGAATCCCCAAATATGCATGTGACCATTCGTCTAGAACTACAGGTATATCTTAAGGTAGGAAACCTTTGAAATAGTTGAGCCTATATTTGATAAGGCAATTTTTCTATTCAGTCACATAGAAGTAGTTCCAGCCGTTCCTGATGTGTTTATAAGAAACGTCGAGCCGTATAATTTAGTAAGGCTGATTTTCCTCTGGTATAAAGACGAACATTTTGATAAAGAAATGATTTAACAAGGGGTAGTTTGCCTGAGAATTGTAACCTCTTTATTAACGGTTCATATATAAAGATGCTGTAAGATTTGAGCAACATCCCTAGTTGTTAATGCGTTACTGTACTCAGGTGTATGTGATATTAAATTGCTACTCTTATTGGAAACAACACTGGGCTGGTTGAAAATTTTGTCCAATCACAGTGTGAATCGAACGTACGACTTCAGGTTCGATTGCCACTGTGGTTGGACAAAATTTTCAACCAGCCCAGTGTGGTTTTCACTTAGGGTAGCAGTTTAATTTCAACATGTAAAGTGCATGGATCATGTGGTTTGTTACTAGAAAGCTTTTTAATTTCACGAAGTCATCACTGATAGTGTTGCGAAATAGCCATTGTATAATTAGTGAAATATTGCTTTTATAACACTAAAAAGATTATAATCGATCGTGATGTGTCACCATGCTGTAATGCAACCATTAGACAACGCTTGTGTCTGTATGATAGATTGTGGTCAATATGTTAACATATTTCCATCTTCAACTTTACGTACAGTACACGGTGTTAATTATTTTAATATTTTAGGAAGCCTGTGGAAAAGAACGAGAAAACCAAACTTCACCGTGCTGTAGAATGTCAATTTTAAAGTTATAGCTAGAATGAAGAGTCGTCAACTCAGGTTAGAGATACTAAAACATTAATTCTTATCCAGATACGGGAAGTGGGAAATGTTGCGTAGAAATCTAATTACAATTATTCAATATATAATGGTACTATGCAGGACGAGGTGTTTTTAGATTATCGAATGTACTGAAAGGAGATATAGCAATGCCGTGATATTTGATATATAATTTTCAAATTGGGTGATTTGTAAATCTAAATAAAGTTGACGTAGTTAAATTTTCCCTGACTACGTCAATGTTGTTTAGAGACAACATGGATGTAACTATATGTGTCCTTTTATGAACTGGTTGAGTTTTCTCGAAGTTTTTCGGAAAATTTCTGAAAAGTTGAAATTTATTGGTGCAGATTTCCTGTTGTGGACGGAAAAATCTTTTAAGACGTCCACAGAAGCTTTTTGGTCCCCACAAGTGACTAGGCACGAGCGAATTCTATTTGGTTATATTTTTACAATTATTAAGGAAAGCTTTTGTACAAATAGCTACTTTAGTAATGCATCGCTTTTACGAAGTTTCTCATTAACAGCCGTGTGTTACAGATAGAAAGCTAAATGTTCAACAAACCCGTTTTGAAAAAATGATTATTCGAACCTTTTTAAATATTTGGTACCCATGCACTGCAATTGAGGTGTGTTTTCAGATTTCGCGCTCCAAAAGTAATAGGACAGAGTATGGCATTGTCCTATAGAAAACCAGTGATTCTGACCTCATGAATAGTTGTATAATCCGCTGACTTTTTGTTCTTCTTTTACAAGGATCTACCTTGTGCCCCCTTTTTTCTTCACATGCAGATGGAATAGACGTCTATTCATGCAGACGTCCTGTTAGCATTAAGCCTATTTTCCACTTGGCGAATTTGTTCGCGCGAACAGACAAAAAATAGGAACGGTTCCTACTTGTTCGCGGCGAATTTTTTCGCCAGCCAACTTTAACCAATCACGTTGCCGGATTTTTGTTTTCGCGTCGCGTGAACAAAGTCGCCAAGTGGAAAATAGGCTTTATTCTGTATATAACATCACGTATTTTACAAACAATATTTTGCAATAAGAATCCCCAAATATGCATGTGACCATTCGTCTAGAACTACAGGTATATCTTAAGGTAGGAAACCTTTGAAATAGTTGAGCCTATATTTGATAAGGCAATTTTTCTATTCAGTCACATAGAAGTAGTTCCAGCCGTTCCTGATGTGTTTATAAGAAACGTCGAGCCGTATAATTTAGTAAGGCTGATTTTCCTCTGGTATAAAGACGAACATTTTGATAAAGAAATGATTTAACAAGGGGTAGTTTGCCTGAGAATTGTAACCTCTTTATTAACGGCTCATATATAAAGATGCTGTAAGATTTGAGCAACATCCCTAGTTGTTAATGCGTTACTGTACTCAGGTGTATGTGATATTAAATTGCTACTCTTATTGGAAACAACACTGGGCTGGTTGAAAATTTTGACCAATCACAGTGTGAATCGAACGTACGACTTCAGGTTCGATTGCCACTGTGGTTGGACAAAATTTTCAACCAGCCCAGTGTGGTTTTCACTTAGGGTAGCAGTTTAATTTCAACATGTAAAGTGCATGGATCATGTGGTTTGTTACTAGAAAGCTTTTTAATTTCACGAAGTCATCACTGATAGTGTTGCGAAATAGCCATTGTATAATTAGTGAAATATTGCTTTTATAACACTAAAAAGATTATAATCGATCGTGATGTGTCACCATGCTGTAATGCAACCATTAGACAACGCTTGTGTCTGTATGATAGATTGTGGTCAATATGTTAACATATTTCCATCTTCAACTTTACGTACAGTACACGGTGTTAATTATTTTAATATTTTAGGAAGCCTGTGGAAAAGAACGAGAAAACCAAACTTCACCGTGCTGTAGAATGTCAATTTTAAAGTTATAGCTAGAATGAAGAGTCGTCAACTCAGGTTAGAGATACTAAAACATTAATTCTTATCCAGATACGGGAAGTGGGAAATGTTGCGTAGAAATCTAATTACAATTATTCAATATATAATGGTACTATGCAGGACGAGGTGTTTTTAGATTATCGAATGTACTGAAAGGAGATATAGCAATGCCGTGATATTTGATATATAATTTTCAAATTGGGTGATTTGTAAATCTAAATAAAGTTGACGTAGTTAAATTTTCCCTGACTACGTCAATGTTGTTTAGAGACAACATGGATGTAACTATATGTGTCCTTTTATGAACTGGTTGAGTTTTCTCGAAGTTTTTCGGAAAATTTCTGAAAAGTTGAAATTTATTGGTGCAGATTTCCTGTTGTGGACGGAAAAATCTTTTAAGACGTCCACAGAAGCTTTTTGGTCCCCACAAGTGACTAGGCACGAGCGAATTCTATTTGGTTATATTTTTACAATTATTAAGGAAAGCTTTTGTACAAATAGCTACTTTAGTAATGCATCGCTTTTACGAAGTTTCTCATTAACAGCCGTGTGTTACAGATAGAAAGCTAAATGTTCAACAAACCCGTTTTGAAAAAATGATTATTCGAACCTTTTTAAATATTTGGTACCCATGCACTGCAATTGAGGTGTGTTTTCAGATTTCGCGCTCCAAAAGTAATAGGACAGAGTATGGCATTGTCCTATAGAAAACCAGTGATTCTGACCTCATGAATAGTTGTATAATCCGCTGACTTTTTGTTCTTCTTTTACAAGGATCTACCTTGTGCCCCCTTTTTTCTTCACATGCAGATGGAATAGACGTCTATTCATGCAGACGTCCTGTTAGCATTAAGCCTATTTTCCACTTGGCGAATTTGTTCGCGCGAACAGACAAAAAATAGGAACGGTTCCTACTTGTTCGCGGCGAATTTTTTCGCCAGCCAACTTTAACCAATCACGTTGCCGGATTTTTGTTTTCGCGTCGCGTGAACAAAGTCGCCAAGTGGAAAATAGGCTTTATTCTGTATATAACATCACGTATTTTACAAACAATATTTTGAAATAAGAATCCCCAAATATGCATGTGACCATTCGTCTAGAACTACAGGTATATCGTAAGGTAGGAAACCTTTGAAATAGTTGAGCCTATATTTGATAAGGCAATTTTTCTATTCAGTCACATAGAAGTAGTTCCAGCCGTTCCTGATGTGTTTATAAGAAACGTCGAGCCGTATAATTTAGTAAGGCTGATTTTCCTCTGGTATAAAGACGAACATTTTGATAAAGAAATGATTTAACAAGGGGTAGTTTGCCTGAGAATTGTAACCTCTTTATTAACGGCTCATATATAAAGATGCTGTAAGATTTGAGCAACATCCCTAGTTGTTAATGCGTTACTGTACTCAGGTGTATGTGATATTAAATTGCTACTCTTATTGGAAACAACACTGGGCTGGTTGAAAATTTTGACCAATCACAGTGTGAATCGAACGTACGACTTCAGGTTCGATTGCCACTGTGGTTGGACAAAATTTTCAACCAGCCCAGTGTGGTTTTCACTTAGGGTAGCAGTTAAATTTCAACATGTAAAGTGCATGGATCATGTGGTTTGTTACTAGAAAGCTTCTTAATTTCACGAAGTTATCACTGACAGTGTTGCGAAATAGCCATTGTATAATTAGTGAAATATTGCTTTTATAACACTAAAAAGATTATAATCGGTCGTGATGTGTCACCATGCTGTAATGCAACCATTAGACAACGCTTGTGTCTGTATGATAGATTGTGGTCAATATATTAACATATTTCCATCTTCAACTTTACGTACAGTACACGGTGTTAATTATTTTAATATTTTAGGAAGCCTGTGGAAAAGAACGAGAAAACCAGACTTCACCGTGCTGTAGAATGTCAATTTTAAAGTTATAGCTAGAATGAAGAGTCGTCAACTCAGGTTAGAGATACTAAAACATTAATTCTTATCCAGATACGGGAAGTGGGAAATGTTGCGTAGAAATCTAATTACAATTATTCAATATATAATGGTACTATGCAGAACGAGGTGTTTTTAGATTATCGAATGTACTGAAAGGAGATATAGCAATGCCGTGATATTTGATATATAATTTTCAAATTGGGTGATTTGTAAATCTAAATAAAGTTGACGTAGTTAAATTTTCCCTGACTACGTCAATGTTGTTTAGAGACAACATGGATGTAACTATATGTGTCCTTTTATGAACTGGTTGAGTTTTCTCGAAGTTTTTCGGAAAATTTCTGAAAAGTTGAAATTTAGTGGTGCAGATTTCCTGTTCTGGACGGAAAAATCTTTTAAGACGTCCACAGAAGCTTTTTTGTCCCCACAAGTGACTAGGCACGAGCGAATTCTATTTGGTTATATTTTTACAATTATTAAGGAAAGCTTTTGTACAAATAGCTACTTTAGTAATGCATCGCTTTTACGAAGTTTCTCATTGACAGCCGTGTGTTACAGATAGAAAGCTAAATGTTCAACAAACCCGTTTTGAAAAATGATTATTCGAACCTTTTTAAATATTTGGTACCCATGCACTGCAATTGAAGTGTGTTTTCAGATTTCGCGCTCCAAAAGTAATAGGACAGAGTATGGCATTGTCCTATAGAAAACCAGTGATTCTGACCTGATGAATAGTTGTATAATCCGCTGACTTTTTGTTCTTCTTTTACAAGGATCTACCTTGTGCCCCCTTTTTTCTTCACATGCCGATGGAATAGACGTCTATTCATGCAGACGTCCTGTTAGCATTAAGCCTATTTTCCACTTGGCGAATTTGTTCGCGCGAACAGACAAAAAATAGGAACGGTTCCTACTTGTTCGCGGCGAATTTTTTCGCCAGCCAATTTTAACCAATCACGTTGCCGGATTTTTGTTTTCGCGTCGCGTGAACAAAGTCGCCAAGTGGAAAATAGGCTTTATTCTTTATATAACATCACGTATTTTACAAACAATATTTTGAAATAAGAATCCCCAAATATGCATGTGACCATTCGTCTAGAACTACAGGTATATCTTAAGGTAGGAAACCTTTGAAATAGTTGAGCCTATATTTGATAAGGCAATTTTTCTATTCAGTCACATAGAAGTAGTTCCAGCCGTTCCTGATGTGTTTATAAGAAACCTCGAGCCGTATAATTTAGTAAGGCTGATTTTCCTCTGGTATAAAGGCGAACATTTTGATAAAGAAATGATTTAACAAGGGGTAGTTTGCCTGAGAATTGTAACCTCTTTATTAACGGCTCATATATAAAGATGCTGTAAGATTTGAGCAACATCCCTAGTTGTTAATGCGTTACTGTACTCAGGTGTATGTGATATTAAATTGCTACTCTTATTGGAAACAACACTGGGCTGGTTGAAAATTTTGTCCAATCACAGTGTGAATCGAACGTACGACTTCAGGTTCGATTGCCACTGTGGTTGGACAAAATTTTCAACCAGCCCAGTGTGGTTTTCACTTAGGGTAGCAGTTTAATTTCAACATGTAAAGTGTATGGATCAAGTGGTTTGTTACTAGAAAGCTTTTTAATTTCACGAAGTTATCACTGACAGTGTTGCGAAATAGCCATTGTATAATTAGTGAAATATTGCTTTTATAACACTAAAAAGATTATAATCGATCGTGATGTGTCACCATGCTGTAATGCAACCATTAGACAACGCTTGTGTCTGTATGATAGATTGTGGTCAATATGTTAACATATTTCCATCTTCAACTTTACGTACAGTACACGGTGTTAATTATTTTAATATTTTAGGAAGCCTGTGGAAAAGAACGAGAAAACCAGACTTCACCGTGCTGTAGAATGTCAATTTTAAAGTTATAGCTAGAATGAAGAGTCGTCAACTCAGGTTAGAGATACTAAAACATTAATTCTTATCCAGATACGGGAAGTGGGAAATGTTGCGTAGAAATCTAATTACAATTATTCAATATATAATGGTACTATGCAGGACGAGGTGTTTTTAGATTAGCGAATGTACTGAAAGGAGATATAGCAATGCCGTGATATTTGATATATAATTTTCAAATTGGATGATTTGTAAATCTAAATAAAGTTGACGTAGTTAAATTTTCCCTGACTACGTCAATGTTGTTTAGAGACAACATGGATGTAACTATATGTGTCCTTTTATGAACTGGTTGAGTTTTCTCGAAGTTTTTCGGAAAATTTCTGAAAAGTTGAAATTTAGTGGTGCAGATTTCCTGTTGTGGACGGAAAAATCTTTTAAGACGTCCACAGAAGCTTTTTGGTCCCCACAAGTGACTAGGCACGAGCGAATTCTATTTGGTTATATTTTTAAAATTATTAAGGAAAGCTTTTGTACAAATAGCTACTTTAGTAATGCATCGCTTTTACGAAGTTTCTCATTAACAGCCGTGTGTTACAGATAGAAAGCTAAATGTTCAACAAACCCGTTTTGAAAAAATGATTATTCGAACCTTTTTAAATATTTGGTACCCATGCACTGCAATTGAGGTGTGTTTTCAGATTTCGCGCTCCAAAAGTAATAGGACAGAGTATGGCATTGTCCTATAGAAAACCAGTGATTCTGACCTCATGAATAGTTGTATAATCCGCTGACTTTTTGTTCTTCTTTTACAAGGGTCTACCTTGTGCCCCCTTTTTTCTTCACATGCAGATGGAATAGACGTCTATTCATGCAGACGTCCTGTTAGCATTAAGCCTATTTTCCACTTGGCGAATTTGTTCGCGCGAACAGACAAAAAATAGGAACGGTTCCTACTTGTTCGCGGCGAATTTTTTCGCCAGCCAACTTTAACCAATCACGTTGCCGGATTTTTGTTTTCGCGTCGCGTGAACAAAGTCGCCAAGTGGAAAATAGGCTTTATTCTGTATATAACATCACGTATTTTACAAACAATATTTTGCAATAAGAATCCCCAAATATGCATGTGACCATTCGTCTAGAACTACAGGTATATCTTAAGGTAGGAAACCTTTGAAATAGTTGAGCCTATATTTGATAAGGCAATTTTTCTATTCAGTCACATAGAAGTAGTTCCAGCCGTTCCTGATGTGTTTATAAGAAACGTCGAGCCGTATAATTTAGTAAGGCTGATTTTCCTCTGGTATAAAGACGAACATTTTGATAAAGAAATGATTTAACAAGGGGTAGTTTGCCTGAGAATTGTAACCTCTTTATTAACGGTTCATATATAAAGATGCTGTAAGATTTGAGCAACATCCCTAGTTGTTAATGCGTTACTGTACTCAGGTGTATGTGATATTAAATTGCTACTCTTATTGGAAACAACACTGGGCTGGTTGAAAATTTTGTCCAATCACAGTGTGAATCGAACGTACGACTTCAGGTTCGATTGCCACTGTGGTTGGACAAAATTTTCAACCAGCCCAGTGTGGTTTTCACTTAGGGTAGCAGTTTAATTTCAACATGTAAAGTGCATGGATCATGTGGTTTGTTACTAGAAAGCTTTTTAATTTCACGAAGTCATCACTGATAGTGTTGCGAAATAGCCATTGTATAATTAGTGAAATATTGCTTTTATAACACTAAAAAGATTATAATCGATCGTGATGTGTCACCATGCTGTAATGCAACCATTAGACAACGCTTGTGTCTGTATGATAGATTGTGGTCAATATGTTAACATATTTCCATCTTCAACTTTACGTACAGTACACGGTGTTAATTATTTTAATATTTTAGGAAGCCTGTGGAAAAGAACGAGAAAACCAAACTTCACCGTGCTGTAGAATGTCAATTTTAAAGTTATAGCTAGAATGAAGAGTCGTCAACTCAGGTTAGAGATACTAAAACATTAATTCTTATCCAGATACGGGAAGTGGGAAATGTTGCGTAGAAATCTAATTACAATTATTCAATATATAATGGTACTATGCAGGACGAGGTGTTTTTAGATTATCGAATGTACTGAAAGGAGATATAGCAATGCCGTGATATTTGATATATAATTTTCAAATTGGGTGATTTGTAAATCTAAATAAAGTTGACGTAGTTAAATTTTCCCTGACTACGTCAATGTTGTTTAGAGACAACATGGATGTAACTATATGTGTCCTTTTATGAACTGGTTGAGTTTTCTCGAAGTTTTTCGGAAAATTTCTGAAAAGTTGAAATTTATTGGTGCAGATTTCCTGTTGTGGACGGAAAAATCTTTTAAGACGTCCACAGAAGCTTTTTGGTCCCCACAAGTGACTAGGCACGAGCGAATTCTATTTGGTTATATTTTTACAATTATTAAGGAAAGCTTTTGTACAAATAGCTACTTTAGTAATGCATCGCTTTTACGAAGTTTCTCATTAACAGCCGTGTGTTACAGATAGAAAGCTAAATGTTCAACAAACCCGTTTTGAAAAAATGATTATTCGAACCTTTTTAAATATTTGGTACCCATGCACTGCAATTGAGGTGTGTTTTCAGATTTCGCGCTCCAAAAGTAATAGGACAGAGTATGGCATTGTCCTATAGAAAACCAGTGATTCTGACCTCATGAATAGTTGTATAATCCGCTGACTTTTTGTTCTTCTTTTACAAGGATCTACCTTGTGCCCCCTTTTTTCTTCACATGCAGATGGAATAGACGTCTATTCATGCAGACGTCCTGTTAGCATTAAGCCTATTTTCCACTTGGCGAATTTGTTCGCGCGAACAGACAAAAAATAGGAACGGTTCCTACTTGTTCGCGGCGAATTTTTTCGCCAGCCAACTTTAACCAATCACGTTGCCGGATTTTTGTTTTCGCGTCGCGTGAACAAAGTCGCCAAGTGGAAAATAGGCTTTATTCTGTATATAACATCACGTATTTTACAAACAATATTTTGCAATAAGAATCCCCAAATATGCATGTGACCATTCGTCTAGAACTACAGGTATATCTTAAGGTAGGAAACCTTTGAAATAGTTGAGCCTATATTTGATAAGGCAATTTTTCTATTCAGTCACATAGAAGTAGTTCCAGCCGTTCCTGATGTGTTTATAAGAAACGTCGAGCCGTATAATTTAGTAAGGCTGATTTTCCTCTGGTATAAAGACGAACATTTTGATAAAGAAATGATTTAACAAGGGGTAGTTTGCCTGAGAATTGTAACCTCTTTATTAACGGTTCATATATAAAGATGCTGTAAGATTTGAGCAACATCCCTAGTTGTTAATGCGTTACTGTACTCAGGTGTATGTGATATTAAATTGCTACTCTTATTGGAAACAACACTGGGCTGGTTGAAAATTTTGTCCAATCACAGTGTGAATCGAACGTACGACTTCAGGTTCGATTGCCACTGTGGTTGGACAAAATTTTCAACCAGCCCAGTGTGGTTTTCACTTAGGGTAGCAGTTTAATTTCAACATGTAAAGTGCATGGATCATGTGGTTTGTTACTAGAAAGCTTTTTAATTTCACGAAGTCATCACTGATAGTGTTGCGAAATAGCCATTGTATAATTAGTGAAATATTGCTTTTATAACACTAAAAAGATTATAATCGATCGTGATGTGTCACCATGCTGTAATGCAACCATTAGACAACGCTTGTGTCTGTATGATAGATTGTGGTCAATATGTTAACATATTTCCATCTTCAACTTTACGTACAGTACACGGTGTTAATTATTTTAATATTTTAGGAAGCCTGTGGAAAAGAACGAGAAAACCAAACTTCACCGTGCTGTAGAATGTCAATTTTAAAGTTATAGCTAGAATGAAGAGTCGTCAACTCAGGTTAGAGATACTAAAACATTAATTCTTATCCAGATACGGGAAGTGGGAAATGTTGCGTAGAAATCTAATTACAATTATTCAATATATAATGGTACTATGCAGGACGAGGTGTTTTTAGATTATCGAATGTACTGAAAGGAGATATAGCAATGCCGTGATATTTGATATATAATTTTCAAATTGGGTGATTTGTAAATCTAAATAAAGTTGACGTAGTTAAATTTTCCCTGACTACGTCAATGTTGTTTAGAGACAACATGGATGTAACTATATGTGTCCTTTTATGAACTGGTTGAGTTTTCTCGAAGTTTTTCGGAAAATTTCTGAAAAGTTGAAATTTATTGGTGCAGATTTCCTGTTGTGGACGGAAAAATCTTTTAAGACGTCCACAGAAGCTTTTTGGTCCCCACAAGTGACTAGGCACGAGCGAATTCTATTTGGTTATATTTTTACAATTATTAAGGAAAGCTTTTGTACAAATAGCTACTTTAGTAATGCATCGCTTTTACGAAGTTTCTCATTAACAGCCGTGTGTTACAGATAGAAAGCTAAATGTTCAACAAACCCGTTTTGAAAAAATGATTATTCGAACCTTTTTAAATATTTGGTACCCATGCACTGCAATTGAGGTGTGTTTTCAGATTTCGCGCTCCAAAAGTAATAGGACAGAGTATGGCATTGTCCTATAGAAAACCAGTGATTCTGACCTCATGAATAGTTGTATAATCCGCTGACTTTTTGTTCTTCTTTTACAAGGATCTACCTTGTGCCCCCTTTTTTCTTCACATGCAGATGGAATAGACGTCTATTCATGCAGACGTCCTGTTAGCATTAAGCCTATTTTCCACTTGGCGAATTTGTTCGCGCGAACAGACAAAAAATAGGAACGGTTCCTACTTGTTCGCGGCGAATTTTTTCGCCAGCCAACTTTAACCAATCACGTTGCCGGATTTTTGTTTTCGCGTCGCGTGAACAAAGTCGCCAAGTGGAAAATAGGCTTTATTCTGTATATAACATCACGTATTTTACAAACAATATTTTGCAATAAGAATCCCCAAATATGCATGTGACCATTCGTCTAGAACTACAGGTATATCTTAAGGTAGGAAACCTTTGAAATAGTTGAGCCTATATTTGATAAGGCAATTTTTCTATTCAGTCACATAGAAGTAGTTCCAGCCGTTCCTGATGTGTTTATAAGAAACGTCGAGCCGTATAATTTAGTAAGGCTGATTTTCCTCTGGTATAAAGACGAACATTTTGATAAAGAAATGATTTAACAAGGGGTAGTTTGCCTGAGAATTGTAACCTCTTTATTAACGGCTCATATATAAAGATGCTGTAAGATTTGAGCAACATCCCTAGTTGTTAATGCGTTACTGTACTCAGGTGTATGTGATATTAAATTGCTACTCTTATTGGAAACAACACTGGGCTGGTTGAAAATTTTGACCAATCACAGTGTGAATCGAACGTACGACTTCAGGTTCGATTGCCACTGTGGTTGGACAAAATTTTCAACCAGCCCAGTGTGGTTTTCACTTAGGGTAGCAGTTAAATTTCAACATGTAAAGTGCATGGATCATGTGGTTTGTTACTAGAAAGCTTCTTAATTTCACGAAGTTATCACTGACAGTGTTGCGAAATAGCCATTGTATAATTAGTGAAATATTGCTTTTATAACACTAAAAAGATTATAATCGGTCGTGATGTGTCACCATGCTGTAATGCAACCATTAGACAACGCTTGTGTCTGTATGATAGATTGTGGTCAATATATTAACATATTTCCATCTTCAACTTTACGTACAGTACACGGTGTTAATTATTTTAATATTTTAGGAAGCCTGTGGAAAAGAACGAGAAAACCAGACTTCACCGTGCTGTAGAATGTCAATTTTAAAGTTATAGCTAGAATGAAGAGTCGTCAACTCAGGTTAGAGATACTAAAACATTAATTCTTATCCAGATACGGGAAGTGGGAAATGTTGCGTAGAAATCTAATTACAATTATTCAATATATAATGGTACTATGCAGAACGAGGTGTTTTTAGATTATCGAATGTACTGAAAGGAGATATAGCAATGCCGTGATATTTGATATATAATTTTCAAATTGGATGATTTGTAAATCTAAATAAAGTTGACGTAGTTAAATTTTCCCTGACTACGTCAATGTTGTTTAGAGACAACATGGATGTAACTATATGTGTCCTTTTATGAACTGGTTGAGTTTTCTCGAAGTTTTTCGGAAAATTTCTGAAAAGTTGAAATTTAGTGGTGCAGATTTCCTGTTCTGGACGGAAAAATCTTTTAAGACGTCCACAGAAGCTTTTTTGTCCCCACAAGTGACTAGGCACGAGCGAATTCTATTTGGTTATATTTTTACAATTATTAAGGAAAGCTTTTGTACAAATAGCTACTTTAGTAATGCATCGCTTTTACGAAGTTTCTCATTAACAGCCGTGTGTTACAGATAGAAAGCTAAATGTTCAACAAACCCGTTTTGAAAAAATGATTATTCGAACCTTTTTAAATATTTGGTACCCATGCACTGCAATTGAGGTGTGTTTTCAGATTTCGCGCTCCAAAAGTAATAGGACAGAGTATGGCATTGTCCTATAGAAAACCAGTGATTCTGACCTGATGAATAGTTGTATAATCCGCTGACTTTTTGTTCTTCTTTTACAAGGATCTACCTTGTGCCCCCTTTTTTCTTCACATGCCGATGGAATAGACGTCTATTCATGCAGACGTCCTGTTAGCATTAAGCCTATTTTCCACTTGGCGAATTTCTTCGCGCGAACAGACAAAAAATAGGAACGGTTCCTACTTGTTCGCGGCGAATTTTTTCGCCAGCCAATTTTAACCAATCACGTTGCCGGATTTTTGTTTTCGCGTCGCGTGAACAAAGTCGCCAAGTGGAAAATAGGCTTTATTCTTTATATAACATCACGTATTTTACAAACAATATTTTGAAATAAGAATCCCCAAATATGCATGTGACCATTCGTCTAGAACTACAGGTATATCTTAAGGTAGGAAACCTTTGAAATAGTTGAGCCTATATTTGATAAGGCAATTTTTCTATTCAGTCACATAGAAGTAGTTCCAGCCGTTCCTGATGTGTTTATAAGAAACGTCGAGCCGTATAATTTAGTAAGGCTGATTTTCCTCTGGTATAAAGGCGAACATTTTGATAAAGAAATGATTTAACAAGGGGTAGTTTGCCTGAGAATTGTAACCTCTTTATTAACGGTTCATATATAAAGATGCTGTAAGATTTGAGCAACATCCCTAGTTGTTAATGCGTTACTGTACTCAGGTGTATGTGATATTAAATTGCTACTCTTATTGGAAACAACACTGGGCTGGTTGAAAATTTTGTCCAATCACAGTGTGAATCGAACGTACGACTTCAGGTTCGATTGCCACTGTGGTTGGACAAAATTTTCAACCAGCCCAGTGTGGTTTTCACTTAGGGTAGCAGTTTAATTTCAACATGTAAAGTGCATGGATCATGTGGTTTGTTACTAGAAAGCTTTTTAATTTCACGAAGTTATCACTGACAGTGTTGCGAAATAGCCATTGTATAATTAGTGAAATGTTGCTTTTATAACACTAAAAAGATTATAATCGATCGTGATGTGTCACCATGCTGTAATGCAACCATTAGACAACGCTTGTGTCTGTATGATAGATTGTGGTCAATATATTAACATATTTCCATCTTCAACTTTACGTACAGTACACGGTGTTAATTATTTTAATATTTTAGGAAGCCTGTGGAAAAGAACGAGAAAACCAGACTTCACCGTGCTGTAGAATGTCAATTTTAAAGTTATAGCTAGAATGAAGAGTCGTCAACTCAGGTTAGAGATACTAAAACATTAATTCTTATCCAGATACGGGAAGTGGGAAATGTTGCGTAGAAATCTAATTACAATTATTCAATATATAATGGTACTATGCAGGACGAGGTGTTTTTAGATTAGCGAATGTACTGAAAGGAGATATAGCAATGCCGTGATATTTGATATATAATTTTCAAATTGGGTGATTTGTAAATCTAAATAAAGTTGACGTAGTTAAATTTTCCCTGACTACGTCAATGTTGTTTAGAGACAACATGGATGTAACTATATGTGTCCTTTTATGAACTGGTTGAGTTTTCTCGAAGTTTTTCGGAAAATTTCTGAAAAGTTGAAATTTAGTGGTGCAGATTTCCTGTTGTGGACGGAAAAATCTTTTAAGACGTCCACAGAAGCTTTTTGGTCCCCACAAGTGACTAGGCACGAGCGAATTCTATTTGGTTATATTTTTAAAATTATTAAGGAAAGCTTTTGTACAAATAGCTACTTTAGTAATGCATCGCTTTTACGAAGTTTCTCATTAACAGCCGTGTGTTACAGATAGAAAGCTAAATGTTCAACAAACCCATTTTGAAAAAATGATTATTCGAACCTTTTTAAATATTTGGTACCCATGCACTGCAATTGAGGTGTGTTTTCAGATTTCGCGCTCCAAAAGTAATAGGACAGAGTATGGCATTGTCCTATAGAAAACCAGTGATTCTGACCTCATGAATAGTTGTATAATCCGCTGACTTTTTGTTCTTCTTTTACAAGGGTCTACCTTGTGCCCCCTTTTTTCTTCACATGCAGATGGAATAGACGTCTATTCATGCAGACGTCCTGTTAGCATTAAGCCTATTTTCCACTTGGCGAATTTGTTCGCGCGAACAGACAAAAAATAGGAACGGTTCCTACTTGTTCGCGGCGAATTTTTTCGCCAGCCAACTTTAACCAATCACGTTGCCGGATTTTTGTTTTCGCGTCGCGTGAACAAAGTCGCCAAGTGGAAAATAGGCTTTATTCTGTATATAACATCACGTATTTTACAAACAATATTTTGCAATAAGAATCCCCAAATATGCATGTGACCATTCGTCTAGAACTACAGGTATATCTTAAGGTAGGAAACCTTTGAAATAGTTGAGCCTATATTTGATAAGGCAATTTTTCTATTCAGTCACATAGAAGTAGTTCCAGCCGTTCCTGATGTGTTTATAAGAAACGTCGAGCCGTATAATTTAGTAAGGCTGATTTTCCTCTGGTATAAAGACGAACATTTTGATAAAGAAATGATTTAACAAGGGGTAGTTTGCCTGAGAATTGTAACCTCTTTATTAACGGTTCATATATAAAGATGCTGTAAGATTTGAGCAACATCCCTAGTTGTTAATGCGTTACTGTACTCAGGTGTATGTGATATTAAATTGCTACTCTTATTGGAAACAACACTGGGCTGGTTGAAAATTTTGTCCAATCACAGTGTGAATCGAACGTACGACTTCAGGTTCGATTGCCACTGTGGTTGGACAAAATTTTCAACCAGCCCAGTGTGGTTTTCACTTAGGGTAGCAGTTTAATTTCAACATGTAAAGTGCATGGATCATGTGGTTTGTTACTAGAAAGCTTTTTAATTTCACGAAGTCATCACTGATAGTGTTGCGAAATAGCCATTGTATAATTAGTGAAATATTGCTTTTATAACACTAAAAAGATTATAATCGATCGTGATGTGTCACCATGCTGTAATGCAACCATTAGACAACGCTTGTGTCTGTATGATAGATTGTGGTCAATATATTAACATATTTCCATCTTCAACTTTACGTACAGTACACGGTGTTAATTATTTTAATATTTTAGGAAGCCTGTGGAAAAGAACGAGAAAACCAAACTTCACCGTGCTGTAGAATGTCAATTTTAAAGTTATAGCTAGAATGAAGAGTCGTCAACTCAGGTTAGAGATACTAAAACATTAATTCTTATCCAGATACGGGAAGTGGGAAATGTTGCGTAGAAATCTAATTACAATTATTCAATATATAATAGTACTATGCAGGACGAGGTGTTTTTAGATTATCGAATGTACTGAAAGGAGATATAGCAATGCCGTGATATTTGATATATAATTTTCAAATTGGGTGATTTGTAAATCTAAATAAAGTTGACGTAGTTAAATTTTCCCTGACTACGTCAATGTTGTTTAGAGACAACATGGATGTAACTATATGTGTCCTTTTATGAACTGGTTGAGTTTTCTCGAAGTTTTTCGGAAAATTTCTGAAAAGTTGAAATTTATTGGTGCAGATTTCCTGTTGTGGACGGAAAAATCTTTTAAGACGTCCACAGAAGCTTTTTGGTCCCCACAAGTGACTAGGCACGAGCGAATTCTATTTGGTTATATTTTTACAATTATTAAGGAAAGCTTTTGTACAAATAGCTACTTTAGTAATGCATCGCTTTTACGAAGTTTCTCATTAACAGCCGTGTGTTACAGATAGAAAGCTAAATGTTCAACAAACCCGTTTTGAAAAAATGATTATTCGAACCTTTTTAAATATTTGGTACCCATGCACTGCAATTGAGGTGTGTTTTCAGATTTCGCGCTCCAAAAGTAATAGGACAGAGTATGGCATTGTCCTATAGAAAACCAGTGATTCTGACCTCATGAATAGTTGTATAATCCGCTGACTTTTTGTTCTTCTTTTACAAGGATCTACCTTGTGCCCCCTTTTTTCTTCACATGCAGATGGAATAGACGTCTATTCATGCAGACGTCCTGTTAGCATTAAGCCTATTTTCCACTTGGCGAATTTGTTCGCGCGAACAGACAAAAAATAGGAACGGTTCCTACTTGTTCGCGGCGAATTTTTTCGCCAGCCAACTTTAACCAATCACGTTGCCGGATTTTTGTTTTCGCGTCGCGTGAACAAAGTCGCCAAGTGGAAAATAGGCTTTATTCTGTATATAACATCACGTATTTTACAAACAATATTTTGAAATAAGAATCCCCAAATATGCATGTGACCATTCGTCTAGAACTACAGGTATATCTTAAGGTAGGAAACCTTTGAAATAGTTGAGCCTATATTTGATAAGGCAATTTTTCTATTCAGTCACATAGAAGTAGTTCCAGCCGTTCCTGATGTGTTTATAAGAAACGTCGAGCCGTATAATTTAGTAAGGCTGATTTTCCTCTGGTATAAAGACGAACATTTTGATAAAGAAATGATTTAACAAGGGGTAGTTTGCCTGAGAATTGTAACCTCTTTATTAACGGCTCATATATAAAGATGCTGTAAGATTTGAGCAACATCCCTAGTTGTTAATGCGTTACTGTACTCAGGTGTATGTGATATTAAATTGCTACTCTTATTGGAAACAACACTGGGCTGGTTGAAAATTTTGACCAATCACAGTGTGAATCGAACGTACGACTTCAGGTTCGATTGCCACTGTGGTTGGACAAAATTTTCAACCAGCCCAGTGTGGTTTTCACTTAGGGTAGCAGTTAAATTTCAACATGTAAAGTGCATGGATCATGTGGTTTGTTACTAGAAAGCTTCTTAATTTCACGAAGTTATCACTGACAGTGTTGCGAAATAGCCATTGTATAATTAGTGAAATATTGCTTTTATAACACTAAAAAGATTATAATCGGTCGTGATGTGTCACCATGCTGTAATGCAACCATTAGACAACGCTTGTGTCTGTATGATAGATTGTGGTCAATATATTAACATATTTCCATCTTCAACTTTACGTACAGTACACGGTGTTAATTATTTTAATATTTTAGGAAGCCTGTGGAAAAGAACGAGAAAACCAGACTTCACCGTGCTGTAGAATGTCAATTTTAAAGTTATAGCTAGAATGAAGAGTCGTCAACTCAGGTTAGAGATACTAAAACATTAATTCTTATCCAGATACGGGAAGTGGGAAATGTTGCGTAGAAATCTAATTACAATTATTCAATATATAATGGTACTATGCAGAACGAGGTGTTTTTAGATTATCGAATGTACTGAAAGGAGATATAGCAATGCCGTGATATTTGATATATAATTTTCAAATTGGGTGATTTGTAAATCTAAATAAAGTTGACGTAGTTAAATTTTCCCTGACTACGTCAATGTTGTTTAGAGACAACATGGATGTAACTATATGTGTCCTTTTATGAACTGGTTGAGTTTTCTCGAAGTTTTTCGGAAAATTTCTGAAAAGTTGAAATTTAGTGGTGCAGATTTCCTGTTCTGGACGGAAAAATCTTTTAAGACGTCCACAGAAGCTTTTTTGTCCCCACAAGTGACTAGGCACGAGCGAATTCTATTTGGTTATATTTTTACAATTATTAAGGAAAGCTTTTGTACAAATAGCTACTTTAGTAATGCATCGCTTTTACGAAGTTTCTCATTGACAGCCGTGTGTTACAGATAGAAAGCTAAATGTTCAACAAACCCGTTTTGAAAAATGATTATTCGAACCTTTTTAAATATTTGGTACCCATGCACTGCAATTGAAGTGTGTTTTCAGATTTCGCGCTCCAAAAGTAATAGGACAGAGTATGGCATTGTCCTATAGAAAACCAGTGATTCTGACCTGATGAATAGTTGTATAATCCGCTGACTTTTTGTTCTTCTTTTACAAGGATCTACCTTGTGCCCCCTTTTTTCTTCACATGCCGATGGAATAGACGTCTATTCATGCAGACGTCCTGTTAGCATTAAGCCTATTTTCCACTTGGCGAATTTGTTCGCGCGAACAGACAAAAAATAGGAACGGTTCCTACTTGTTCGCGGCGAATTTTTTCGCCAGCCAATTTTAACCAATCACGTTGCCGGATTTTTGTTTTCGCGTCGCGTGAACAAAGTCGCCAAGTGGAAAATAGGCTTTATTCTTTATATAACATCACGTATTTTACAAACAATATTTTGAAATAAGAATCCCCAAATATGCATGTGACCATTCGTCTAGAACTACAGGTATATCTTAAGGTAGGAAACCTTTGAAATAGTTGAGCCTATATTTGATAAGGCAATTTTTCTATTCAGTCACATAGAAGTAGTTCCAGCCGTTCCTGATGTGTTTATAAGAAACCTCGAGCCGTATAATTTAGTAAGGCTGATTTTCCTCTGGTATAAAGGCGAACATTTTGATAAAGAAATGATTTAACAAGGGGTAGTTTGCCTGAGAATTGTAACCTCTTTATTAACGGCTCATATATAAAGATGCTGTAAGATTTGAGCAACATCCCTAGTTGTTAATGCGTTACTGTACTCAGGTGTATGTGATATTAAATTGCTACTCTTATTGGAAACAACACTGGGCTGGTTGAAAATTTTGTCCAATCACAGTGTGAATCGAACGTACGACTTCAGGTTCGATTGCCACTGTGGTTGGACAAAATTTTCAACCAGCCCAGTGTGGTTTTCACTTAGGGTAGCAGTTTAATTTCAACATGTAAAGTGTATGGATCAAGTGGTTTGTTACTAGAAAGCTTTTTAATTTCACGAAGTTATCACTGACAGTGTTGCGAAATAGCCATTGTATAATTAGTGAAATATTGCTTTTATAACACTAAAAAGATTATAATCGATCGTGATGTGTCACCATGCTGTAATGCAACCATTAGACAACGCTTGTGTCTGTATGATAGATTGTGGTCAATATGTTAACATATTTCCATCTTCAACTTTACGTACAGTACACGGTGTTAATTATTTTAATATTTTAGGAAGCCTGTGGAAAAGAACGAGAAAACCAGACTTCACCGTGCTGTAGAATGTCAATTTTAAAGTTATAGCTAGAATGAAGAGTCGTCAACTCAGGTTAGAGATACTAAAACATTAATTCTTATCCAGATACGGGAAGTGGGAAATGTTGCGTAGAAATCTAATTACAATTATTCAATATATAATGGTACTATGCAGGACGAGGTGTTTTTAGATTAGCGAATGTACTGAAAGGAGATATAGCAATGCCGTGATATTTGATATATAATTTTCAAATTGGATGATTTGTAAATCTAAATAAAGTTGACGTAGTTAAATTTTCCCTGACTACGTCAATGTTGTTTAGAGACAACATGGATGTAACTATATGTGTCCTTTTATGAACTGGTTGAGTTTTCTCGAAGTTTTTCGGAAAATTTCTGAAAAGTTGAAATTTAGTGGTGCAGATTTCCTGTTGTGGACGGAAAAATCTTTTAAGACGTCCACAGAAGCTTTTTGGTCCCCACAAGTGACTAGGCACGAGCGAATTCTATTTGGTTATATTTTTAAAATTATTAAGGAAAGCTTTTGTACAAATAGCTACTTTAGTAATGCATCGCTTTTACGAAGTTTCTCATTAACAGCCGTGTGTTACAGATAGAAAGCTAAATGTTCAACAAACCCGTTTTGAAAAAATGATTATTCGAACCTTTTTAAATATTTGGTACCCATGCACTGCAATTGAGGTGTGTTTTCAGATTTCGCGCTCCAAAAGTAATAGGACAGAGTATGGCATTGTCCTATAGAAAACCAGTGATTCTGACCTCATGAATAGTTGTATAATCCGCTGACTTTTTGTTCTTCTTTTACAAGGGTCTACCTTGTGCCCCCTTTTTTCTTCACATGCAGATGGAATAGACGTCTATTCATGCAGACGTCCTGTTAGCATTAAGCCTATTTTCCACTTGGCGAATTTGTTCGCGCGAACAGACAAAAAATAGGAACGGTTCCTACTTGTTCGCGGCGAATTTTTTCGCCAGCCAACTTTAACCAATCACGTTTCCGGATTTTTGTTTTCGCGTCGCGTGAACAAAGTCGCCAAGTGGAAAATAGGCTTTATTCTGTATATAACATCACGTATTTTACAAACAATATTTTGCAATAAGAATCCCCAAATATGCATGTGACCATTCGTCTAGAACTACAGGTATATCTTAAGGTAGGAAACCTTTGAAATAGTTGAGCCTATATTTGATAAGGCAATTTTTCTATTCAGTCACATAGAAGTAGTTCCAGCCGTTCCTGATGTGTTTATAAGAAACGTCGAGCCGTATAATTTAGTAAGGCTGATTTTCCTCTGGTATAAAGACGAACATTTTGATAAAGAAATGATTTAACAAGGGGTAGTTTGCCTGAGAATTGTAACCTCTTTATTAACGGTTCATATATAAAGATGCTGTAAGATTTGAGCAACATCCCTAGTTGTTAATGCGTTACTGTACTCAGGTGTATGTGATATTAAATTGCTACTCTTATTGGAAACAACACTGGGCTGGTTGAAAATTTTGTCCAATCACAGTGTGAATCGAACGTACGACTTCAGGTTCGATTGCCACTGTGGTTGGACAAAATTTTCAACCAGCCCAGTGTGGTTTTCACTTAGGGTAGCAGTTTAATTTCAACATGTAAAGTGCATGGATCATGTGGTTTGTTACTAGAAAGCTTTTTAATTTCACGAAGTCATCACTGATAGTGTTGCGAAATAGCCATTGTATAATTAGTGAAATATTGCTTTTATAACACTAAAAAGATTATAATCGATCGTGATGTGTCACCATGCTGTAATGCAACCATTAGACAACGCTTGTGTCTGTATGATAGATTGTGGTCAATATGTTAACATATTTCCATCTTCAACTTTACGTACAGTACACGGTGTTAATTATTTTAATATTTTAGGAAGCCTGTGGAAAAGAACGAGAAAACCAAACTTCACCGTGCTGTAGAATGTCAATTTTAAAGTTATAGCTAGAATGAAGAGTCGTCAACTCAGGTTAGAGATACTAAAACATTAATTCTTATCCAGATACGGGAAGTGGGAAATGTTGCGTAGAAATCTAATTACAATTATTCAATATATAATGGTACTATGCAGGACGAGGTGTTTTTAGATTATCGAATGTACTGAAAGGAGATATAGCAATGCCGTGATATTTGATATATAATTTTCAAATTGGGTGATTTGTAAATCTAAATAAAGTTGACGTAGTTAAATTTTCCCTGACTACGTCAATGTTGTTTAGAGACAACATGGATGTAACTATATGTGTCCTTTTATGAACTGGTTGAGTTTTCTCGAAGTTTTTCGGAAAATTTCTGAAAAGTTGAAATTTATTGGTGCAGATTTCCTGTTGTGGACGGAAAAATCTTTTAAGACGTCCACAGAAGCTTTTTGGTCCCCACAAGTGACTAGGCACGAGCGAATTCTATTTGGTTATATTTTTACAATTATTAAGGAAAGCTTTTGTACAAATAGCTACTTTAGTAATGCATCGCTTTTACGAAGTTTCTCATTAACAGCCGTGTGTTACAGATAGAAAGCTAAATGTTCAACAAACCCGTTTTGAAAAAATGATTATTCGAACCTTTTTAAATATTTGGTACCCATGCACTGCAATTGAGGTGTGTTTTCAGATTTCGCGCTCCAAAAGTAATAGGACAGAGTATGGCATTGTCCTATAGAAAACCAGTGATTCTGACCTCATGAATAGTTGTATAATCCGCTGACTTTTTGTTCTTCTTTTACAAGGATCTACCTTGTGCCCCCTTTTTTCTTCACATGCAGATGGAATAGACGTCTATTCATGCAGACGTCCTGTTAGCATTAAGCCTATTTTCCACTTGGCGAATTTGTTCGCGCGAACAGACAAAAAATAGGAACGGTTCCTACTTGTTCGCGGCGAATTTTTTCGCCAGCCAACTTTAACCAATCACGTTGCCGGATTTTTGTTTTCGCGTCGCGTGAACAAAGTCGCCAAGTGGAAAATAGGCTTTATTCTGTATATAACATCACGTATTTTACAAACAATATTTTGAAATAAGAATCCCCAAATATGCATGTGACCATTCGTCTAGAACTACAGGTATATCTTAAGGTAGGAAACCTTTGAAATAGTTGAGCCTATATTTGATAAGGCAATTTTTCTATTCAGTCACATAGAAGTAGTTCCAGCCGTTCCTGATGTGTTTATAAGAAACGTCGAGCCGTATAATTTAGTAAGGCTGATTTTCCTCTGGTATAAAGACGAACATTTTGATAAAGAAATGATTTAACAAGGGGTAGTTTGCCTGAGAATTGTAACCTCTTTATTAACGGCTCATATATAAAGATGCTGTAAGATTTGAGCAACATCCCTAGTTGTTAATGCGTTACTGTACTCAGGTGTATGTGATATTAAATTGCTACTCTTATTGGAAACAACACTGGGCTGGTTGAAAATTTTGACCAATCACAGTGTGAATCGAACGTACGACTTCAGGTTCGATTGCCACTGTGGTTGGACAAAATTTTCAACCAGCCCAGTGTGGTTTTCACTTAGGGTAGCAGTTAAATTTCAACATGTAAAGTGCATGGATCATGTGGTTTGTTACTAGAAAGCTTCTTAATTTCACGAAGTTATCACTGACAGTGTTGCGAAATAGCCATTGTATAATTAGTGAAATATTGCTTTTATAACACTAAAAAGATTATAATCGGTCGTGATGTGTCACCATGCTGTAATGCAACCATTAGACAACGCTTGTGTCTGTATGATAGATTGTGGTCAATATATTAACATATTTCCATCTTCAACTTTACGTACAGTACACGGTGTTAATTATTTTAATATTTTAGGAAGCCTGTGGAAAAGAACGAGAAAACCAGACTTCACCGTGCTGTAGAATGTCAATTTTAAAGTTATAGCTAGAATGAAGAGTCGTCAACTCAGGTTAGAGATACTAAAACATTAATTCTTATCCAGATACGGGAAGTGGGAAATGTTGCGTAGAAATCTAATTACAATTATTCAATATATAATGGTACTATGCAGAACGAGGTGTTTTTAGATTATCGAATGTACTGAAAGGAGATATAGCAATGCCGTGATATTTGATATATAATTTTCAAATTGGATGATTTGTAAATCTAAATAAAGTTGACGTAGTTAAATTTTCCCTGACTACGTCAATGTTGTTTAGAGACAACATGGATGTAACTATATGTGTCCTTTTATGAACTGGTTGAGTTTTCTCGAAGTTTTTCGGAAAATTTCTGAAAAGTTGAAATTTAGTGGTGCAGATTTCCTGTTCTGGACGGAAAAATCTTTTAAGACGTCCACAGAAGCTTTTTTGTCCCCACAAGTGACTAGGCACGAGCGAATTCTATTTGGTTATATTTTTACAATTATTAAGGAAAGCTTTTGTACAAATAGCTACTTTAGTAATGCATCGCTTTTACGAAGTTTCTCATTAACAGCCGTGTGTTACAGATAGAAAGCTAAATGTTCAACAAACCCGTTTTGAAAAAATGATTATTCGAACCTTTTTAAATATTTGGTACCCATGCACTGCAATTGAGGTGTGTTTTCAGATTTCGCGCTCCAAAAGTAATAGGACAGAGTATGGCATTGTCCTATAGAAAACCAGTGATTCTGACCTGATGAATAGTTGTATAATCCGCTGACTTTTTGTTCTTCTTTTACAAGGATCTACCTTGTGCCCCCTTTTTTCTTCACATGCCGATGGAATAGACGTCTATTCATGCAGACGTCCTGTTAGCATTAAGCCTATTTTCCACTTGGCGAATTTGTTCGCGCGAACAGACAAAAAATAGGAACGGTTCCTACTTGTTCGCGGCGAATTTTTTCGCCAGCCAATTTTAACCAATCACGTTGCCGGATTTTTTTTTTCGCGTCGCGTGAACAAAGTCGCCAAGTGGAAAATAGGCTTTATTCTTTATATAACATCACGTATTTTACAAACAATATTTTGAAATAAGAATCCCCAAATATGCATGTGACCATTCGTCTAGAACTACAGGTATATCTTAAGGTAGGAAACCTTTGAAATAGTTGAGCCTATATTTGATAAGGCAATTTTTCTATTCAGTCACATAGAAGTAGTTCCAGCCGTTCCTGATGTGTTTATAAGAAACCTCGAGCCGTATAATTTAGTAAGGCTGATTTTCCTCTGGTATAAAGGCGAACATTTTGATAAAGAAATGATTTAACAAGGGGTAGTTTGCCTGAGAATTGTAACCTCTTTATTAACGGTTCATATATAAAGATGCTGTAAGATTTGAGCAACATCCCTAGTTGTTAATGCGTTACTGTACTCAGGTGTATGTGATATTAAATTGCTACTCTTATTGGAAATAACACTGGGCTGGTTGAAAATTTTGTCCAATCACAGTGTGAATCGAACGTACGACTTCAGGTTCGATTGCCACTGTGGTTGGACAAAATTTTCAACCAGCCCAGTGTGGTTTTCACTTAGGGTAGCAGTTTAATTTCAACATGTAAAGTGTATGGATCATGTGGTTTGTTACTAGAAAGCTTTTTAATTTCACGAAGTTATCACTGACAGTGTTGCGAAATAGCCATTGTATAATTAGTGAAATATTGCTTTTATAACACTAAAAAGATTATAATCGATCGTGATGTGTCACCATGCTGTAATGCAACCATTAGACAACGCTTGTGTCTGTATGATAGATTGTGGTCAATATGTTAACATATTTCCATCTTCAACTTTACGTACAGTACACGGTGTTAATTATTTTAATATTTTAGGAAGCCTGTGGAAAAGAACGAGAAAACCAGACTTCACCGTGCTGTAGAATGTCAATTTTAAAGTTATAGCTAGAATAAAGAGTCGTCAGCTCAGGTTAGAGATACTAAAACATTAATTCTTATCCAGATACGGGAAGTGGGAAATGTTGCGTAGAAATCTAATTACAATTATTCAATATATAATGGTACTATGCAGGACGAGGTGTTTTTAGATTAGCGAATGTACTGAAAGGAGATATAGCAATGCCGTGATATTTGATATATAATTTTCAAATTGGGTGATTTGTAAATCTAAATAAAGTTGACGTAGTTAAATTTTCCCTGACTACGTCAATGTTGTTTAGAGACAACATGGATGTAACTATATGTGTCCTTTTATGAACTGGTTGAGTTTTCTCGAAGTTTTTCGGAAAATTTCTGAAAAGTTGAAATTTATTGGTGCAGATTTCCTGTTGTGGACGGAAAAATCTTTTAAGACGTCCACAGAAGCTTTTTGGTCCCCACAAGTGACTAGGCACGAGCGAATTCTATTTGGTTATATTTTTAAAATTATTAAGGAAAGCTTTTGTACAAATAGCTACTTTAGTAATGCATCGCTTTTACGAAGTTTCTCATTAACAGCCGTGTGTTACAGATAGAAAGCTAAATGTTCAACAAACCCGTTTTGAAAAAATGATTATTCGAACCTTTTTAAATATTTGGTACCCATGCACTGCAATTGAGGTGTGTTTTCAGATTTCGCGCTCCAAAAGTAATAGGACAGAGTATGGCATTGTCCTATAGAAAACCAGTGATTCTGACCTGATGAATAGTTGTATAATCCGCTGACTTTTTGTTCTTCTTTTACAAGGATCTACCTTGTGCCCCCTTTTTTCTTCACATGCAGATGGAATAGACGTCTATTCATGCAGACGTCCTGTTAGCATTAAGCCTATTTTCCACTTGGCGAATTTGTTCGCGCGAACAGACAAAAAATAGGAACGGTTCCTACTTGTTTGCGGCGAATTTTTTCGCCAGCCAATTTTAACCAATCACGTTGCCGGATTTTTGTTTTCGCGTCGCGTGAACAAAGTCGCCAAGTGGAAAATAGGCTTTATTCTTTATATAACATCACGTATTTTACAAACAATATTTTGAAATAAGAATCCCCAAATATGCATGTGACCATTCGTCTAGAACTACAGGTATATCTTAAGGTAGGAAACCTTTGAAATAGTTGAGCCTATATTTGATAAGGCAATTTTTCTATTCAGTCACATAGAAGTAGTTCCAGCCGTTCCTGATGTGTTTATAAGAAACCTCGAGCCGTATAATTTAGTAAGGCTGATTTTCCTCTGGTATAAAGGCGAACATTTTGATAAAGAAATGATTTAACAAGGGGTAGTTTGCCTGAGAATTGTAACCTCTTTATTAACGGTTCATATATAAAGATGCTGTAAGATTTGAGCAACATCCCTAGTTGTTAATGCGTTACTGTACTCAGGTGTATGTGATATTAAATTGCTACTCTTATTGGAAACAACACTGGGCTGGTTGAAAATTTTGTCCAATCACAGTGTGAATCGAACGTACGACTTCAGGTTCGATTGCCACTGTGGTTGGACAAAATTTTCAACCAGCCCAGTGTGGTTTTCACTTAGGGTAGCAGTTTAATTTCAACATGTAAAGTGTATGGATCATGTGGTTTGTTACTAGAAAGCTTTTTAATTTCACGAAGTTATCACTGACAGTGTTGCGAAATAGCCATTGTATAATTAGTGAAATCTTGCTTTTATAACACTAAAAAGATTATAATCGATCGTGATGTGTCACCATGCTGTAATGCAACCATTAGACAACGCTTGTGTCTGTATGATAGATTGTGGTCAATATGTTAACATATTTCCATCTTCAACTTTACGTACAGTACACGGTGTTAATTATTTTAATATTTTAGGAAGCCTGTGGAAAAGAACGAGAAAACCAGACTTCACCGTGCTGTAGAATGTCAATTTTAAAGTTATAGCTAGAATAAAGAGTCGTCAGCTCAGGTTAGAGATACTAAAACATTAATTCTTATCCAGATACGGGAAGTGGGAAATGTTGCGTAGAAATCTAATTACAATTATTCAATATATAATGGTACTATGCAGGACGAGGTGTTTTTAGATTATCGAATGTACTGAAAGGAGATATAGCAATGCCGTGATATTTGATATATAATTTTCAAATTGGGTGATTTGTAAATCTAAATAAAGTTGACGTAGTTAAATTTTCCCTGACTACGTCAATGTTGTTTAGAGACAACATGGATGTAACTATATGTGTCCTTTTATGAACTGGTTGAGTTTTCTCGAAGTTTTTCGGAAAATTTCTGAAAAGTTGAAATTTATTGGTGTAGATTTCCTGTTGTGGACGGAAAAATCTTTTAAGACGTCCACAGAAGCTTTTTGGTCCCCACAAGTGACTAGGCACGAGCGAATTCTATTTGGTTATATTTTTACAATTATTAAGGAAAGCTTTTGTACAAATAGCTACTTTAGTAATGCATCGCTTTTACGAAGTTTCTCATTAACAGCCGTGTGTTACAGATAGAAAGCTAAATGTTCAACAAACCCGTTTTGAAAAAATGATTATTCGAACCTTTTTGAATATTTGGTACACATGCACTGCAATTGAGGTGTGTTTTCAGATTTCGCGCTCCAAAAGTAATAGGACAGAGTATGGCATTGTCCTATAAAAAACCAGTGATTGTGACCTCCTGAATAGTTGTATAATCCGCTCACTTTTTGTTCTTCTTTTACAAGGATCTACCTTGTGCCCCCTTTTTTCTTCACATGCAGATGGAATAGACGTCTATTCATGCAGACGTCCTGTTAGCATTAAGCCTATTTTCCACTTGGCGAATTTGTTCGCGCGAACAGACAAAAAATAGGAACGGTTCCTACTTGTTCGCGGCGAATTTTTTCGCCAGCCAACTTTAACCAATCACGTTGCCGGATTTTTGTTTTCGTGTCGCGTGAACAAAGTCGCCAAGTGGAAAATAGGCTTTATTCTGTATATAACATCACGTATTTTACAAACAATATTTTGAAATAAGAATCCCCAAATATGCATGTGACCATTCGTCTAGAACTACAGGTATATCTTAAGGTAGGAAACCTTTGAAATAGTTGAGCCTATATTTGATAAGGCAATTTTTCTATTCAGTCACATAGAAGTAGTTCCAGCCGTTCCTGATGTGTTTATAAGAAACGTCGAGCCGTATAATTTAGTAAGGCTGATTTTGCTCTGGTATAAAGACGAACATTTTGATAAAGAAATGATTTAACAAGGGGTAGTTTCCCTGAGAATTGTAACCTCTTTATTAACGGTTCATATATAAAGATGCTGTAAGATTTGAGCAACATCCCTAGTTGTTAATGCGTTACTGTACTCAGGTGTATGTGATATTAAATTGCTACTCTTATTGGAAACAACACTGGGCTGGTTGAAAATTTTGTCCAATCACAGTGTGAATCGAACGTACGACTTCAGGTTCGATTGCCACTGTGGTTGGACAAAATTTTCAACCAGCCCAGTGTGGTTTTCACTTAGGGTAGCAGTTTAATTTCAACATGTAAAGTGTATGGATCATGTGGTTTGTTACTAGAAAGCTTTTTAATTTCACGAAGTTATCACTGACAGTGTTGCGAAATAGCCATTGTATAATTAGTGAAATGTTGGTTTTATAACACTAAAAAGATTATAATCGATCGTGATGTGTCACCATGCTGTAATGCAACCATTAGACAACGCTTGTGTCTGTATGATAGATTGTGGTCAATATGTTAACATATTTCCATCTTCAACTTTACGTACAGTACACGGTGTTAATTATTTTAATATTTTAGGAAGCCTGTGGAAAAGAACGAGAAAACCAGACTTCACCGTGCTGTAGAATGTCAATTTTAAAGTTATAGCTAGAATAAAGAGTCGTCAGCTCAGGTTAGAGATACTAAAACATTAATTCTTATCCAGATACGGGAAGTGGGAAATGTTGCGTAGAAATCTAATTACAATTATTCAATATATAATGGTACTATGCAGGACGAGGTGTTTTTAGATTATCGAATGTACTGAAAGGAGATATAGCAATGCCGTGATATTTGATATATAATTTTCAAATTGGGTGATTTGTAAATCTAAATAAAGTTGACGTAGTTAAATTTTCCCTGACTACGTCAATGTTGTTTAGAGACAACATGGATGTAACTATATGTGTCCTTTTATGAACTGGTTGAGTTTTCTCGAAGTTTTTCGGAAAATTTCTGAAAAGTTGAAATTTATTGGTGCAGATTTCCTGTTGTGGACGGAAAAATCTTTTAAGACGTCCACAGAAGCTTTTTGGTCCCCACAAGTGACTAGGCACGAGCGAATTCTATTTGGTTATATTTTTACAATTATTAAGGAAAGCTTTTGTACAAATAGCTACTTTAGTAATGCATCGCTTTTACGAAGTTTCTCATTGACAGCCGTGTGTTACAGATAGAAAGCTAAATGTTCAACAAACCCGTTTTGAAAAAATGATTATTCGAACCTTTTTAAATATTTGGTACCCATGCACTGCAATTGAGGTGTGTTTTCAGATTTCGCGCTCCAAAAGTAATAGGACAGAGTATGGCATTGTCCTATAGAAAACCAGTGATTCTGACCTCATGAATAGTTGTATAATCCGCTGACTTTTTGTTCTTCTTTTACAAGGGTCTACCTTGTGCCCCCTTTTTTCTTCACATGCCGATGGAATAGACGTCTATTCATGCAGACGTCCTGTTAGCATTAAGCCTATTTTCCACTTGGCGAATTTGTTCGCGCGAACAGACAAAAAATAGGAACGGTTCCTACTTGTTCGCGGCGAATTTTTTCGCCAGCCAACTTTAACCAGTCACGTTGCCGGATTTTTGTTTTCGCGTCGCGTGAACAAAGTCGCCAAGTGGAAAATAGGCTTTATTCTGTATATAACATCACGTATTTTACAAACAATATTTTGAAATAAGAATCCCCAAATATGCATGTGACCATTCGTCTAGAACTACAGGTATATCTTAAGGTAGGAAACCTTTGAAATAGTTGAGCCTATATTTGATAAGGCAATTTTTCTATTCAGTCACATAGAAGTAGTTCCAGCCGTTCCTGATGTGTTTATAAGAAACGTCGAGCCGTATAATTTAGTAAGGCTGATTTTGCTCTGGTATAAAGACGAACATTTTGATAAAGAAATGATTTAACAAGGGGTAGTTTGCCTGAGAATTGTAACCTCTTTATTAACGGTTCATATATAAAGATGCTGTAAGATTTGAGCAACATCCCTAGTTGTTAATGCGTTACTGTACTCAGGTGTATGTGATATTAAATTGCTACTCTTATTGGAAACAACACTGGGCTGGTTGAAAATTTTGTCCAATCACAGTGTGAATCGAACGTACGACTTCAGGTTCGATTGCCACTGTGGTTGGACAAAATTTTCAACCAGCCCAGTGTGGTTTTCACTTAGGGTAGCAGTTTAATTTCAACATGTAAAGTGTATGGATCATGTGGTTTGTTACTAGATGACAGTGTTGCGAAATAGCCATTGTATAATTAGTGAAATGTTGCTTTTATAACACTAAAAAGATTATAATCGATCGTGATGTGTCACCATGCTGTAATGCAACCATTAGACAACGCTTGTGTCTGTATGATAGATTGTGGTCAATATATTAACATATTTCCATCTTCAACTTTACGTACAGTACACGGTGTTAATTATTTTAATATTTTAGGAAGCCTGTGGAAAAGAACGAGAAAACCAGACTTCACCGTGCTGTAGAATGTCAATTTTAAAGTTATAGCTAGAATGAAGAGTCGTCAACTCAGGTTAGAGATACTAAAACATTAATTCTTATCCAGATACGGGAAGTGGGAAATGTTGCGTAGAAATCTAATTACAATTATTCAATATATAATGGTACTATGCAGGACGAGGTGTTTTTAGATTATCGAATGTACTGAAAGGAGATATAGCAATGCCGTGATATTTGATATATAATTTTCAAATTGGGTGATTTGTAAATCTAAATAAAGTTGACGTAGTTAAATTTTCCCTGACTACGTCAATGTTGTTTAGAGACAACATGGATGTAACTATATGTGTCCTTTTATGAACTGGTTGAGTTTTCTCGAAGTTTTTCGGAAAATTTCTGAAAAGTTGAAATTTATTGGTGCAGATTTCCTGTTGTGGACGGAAAAATCTTTTAAGACGTCCACAGAAGCTTTTTGGTCCCCACAAGTGACTAGGCACGAGCGAATTCTATTTGGTTATATTTTTACAATTATTAAGGAAAGCTTTTGTACAAATAGCTACTTTAGTAATGCATCGCTTTTACGAAGTTTCTCATTAACAGCCGTGTGTTACAGATAGAAAGCTAAATGTTCAACAAACCCGTTTTGAAAAAATGATTATTCGAACCTTTTTGAATATTTGGTACACATGCACTGCAATTGAGGTGTGTTTTCAGATTTCGCGCTCCAAAAGTAATAGGACAGAGTATGGCATTGTCCTATAGAAAACCAGTGATTCTGACCTCATGAATAGTTGTATAATCCGCTGACTTTTTGTTCTTCTTTTACAAGGATCTACCTTGTGCCCCCTTTTTTCTTCACATGCAGATGGAATAGACGTCTATTCATGCAGACGTCCTGTTAGCATTAAGCCTATTTTCCACTTGGCGAATTTGTTCGCGCGAACAGACAAAAAATAGGAACGGTTCCTACTTGTTCGCGGCGAATTTTTTCGCCAGCCAATTTTAACCAATCACGTTGCCGGATTTTTGTTTTCGCGTCGCGTGAACAAAGTCGCCAAGTGGAAAATAGGCTTTATTCTGTATATAACATCACGTATTTTACAAACAATATTTTGAAATAAGAATCCCCAAATATGCATGTGACCATTCGTCTAGAACTACAGGTATATCTTAAGGTAGGAAACCTTTGAAATAGTTGAGCCTATATTTGATAAGGCAATTTTTCTATTCAGTCACATAGAAGTAGTTCCAGCCGTTCCTGATGTGTTTATAAGAAACCTCGAGCCGTATAATTTAGTAAGGCTGATTTTCCTCTGGTATAAAGGCGAACATTTTGATAAAGAAATGATTTAACAAGGGGTAGTTTGCCTGAGAATTGTAACCTCTTTATTAACGGTTCATATATAAAGATGCTGTAAGATTTGAGCAACATCCCTAGTTGTTAATGCGTTACTGTACTCAGGTGTATGTGATATTAAATTGCTACTCTTATTGGAAACAACACTGGGCTGGTTGAAAATTTTGTCCAATCACAGTGTGAATCGAACGTACGACTTCAGGTTCGATTGCCACTGTGGTTGGACAAAATTTTTAACCAGCCCAGTGTGGTTTTCACTTAGGGTAGCAGTTTAATTTCAACATGTAAAGTGCATGGATCATGTGGTTTGTTACTAGAAAGCTTTTTAATTTCACGAAGTTATCACTGACAGTGTTGCGAAATAGCCATTGTATAATTAGTGAAATATTGCTTTTATAACACTAAAAAGATTATAATCGATCGTGATGTGTCACCATGCTGTAATGCAACCATTAGACAACGCTTGTGTCTGTATGATAGATTGTGGTCAATATATTAACATATTTCCATCTTCAACTTTACGTACAGTACACGGTGTTAATTATTTTAATATTTTAGGAAGCCTGCGGAAAAGAACGAGAAAACCAGACTTCACCGTGCTGTAGAATGTCAATTTTAAAGTTATAGCTAGAATGAAGAGTCGTCAACTCAGGTTAGAGATACTAAAACATTAATTCTTATCCAGATACGGGAAGTGGGAAATGTTGACAGTGTAGAAATCTAATTACAATTATTCAATATGCAGTGCGACAATAGCGGGCGGTATGTTTTAAATTGGCGAATGTATTCAAAGAAGATTAGTGCATGCATACTATAGCATATCGGTATATCTGGTGGGTTCACTTTGTGCCTAGAGTTCGAAATTCTTATCAATTCCATTTCTTAAGACAATTGTGAAAATATCACAGACATGTTGTGCATGAATCTTTAGTTATTCTTATTCGTGCGTTTTTGCTTTATCACTTTGCTTTTATTACTGTGTGTTCGTCTCCAACAAATTCTCTGTTAGTTAATGTATCCTCATCATGACATACAGGGTGAAATGGAGAGACGACAGTTTAATTAATTTATATTGTACAAGACGTGTGTAAAATATAAGGCTAATTCAACGAAGGTTGTCCTTCCGTAATATTAAACTGTAAACTGTGTGCAGGCAAGGGGTTACTAGCCTACGACGTAGACCTCTGAGGTCTACATCGTAGGCTAGGGGTGACGGGCTGTTGCTTATTTTCACCTCTAAACTGGGATTATTTTTTTCAAACAGCATTGAGGACACGTCGGAAACTTACTACCTAAACCATCAACCATCATCACTTGCGGGCTCACAGTTTATGCTTTTGGAAGGACAAGCTTAATTTGATTAGGTGCATACTTTACTATATACCTTGTAAAGGTGGTTGAAGCCACTTAATATCTGTGTAAACCATCGGATAAATTCATGTATTGATAGTTATATCTTATCGATCATGTCCAGAATATACTATATACTGAGTGCCATGCAGGATAGGTGATCACAAAAAATAGCGAGTAGGAGCTTGTAAGCAACCGTTTAACGATTTTGTTTTGGTAAAATTGGTTGTTTGTTATATTGTGTTTACATGTAAAAATCTCTACGTTACGTAATGTTTCATGTCTTAAACGTACTAGTAAACTTTCAGACACATTGCGAATATTTTTAGACCAATTCAGTCGCGTATCACCATTGAACGTAATACAATGTATTTCTTAGCACAGCCTGACAGAGACAAGAAATAGTAATGGGCAATGCGATTTTCCAGTTTCAGAAATCCAAAATTAATTACTTGATCCGAAAACTCTGAAAGCAACTTTTTTTTATGCCACGACATGATGCGCGGGAATCAGCTATCGCACCTTGCAATATAACAGAAAAAAGATTCAGGCGGCCGCGCGTGTTTTTTTTACGCTGTAGGAATAGAAACCTGTTATGTTGTAAGATGTGGAGCCTCGTCATAGCATGCTCATCGCACATGCGCAAAAAGAACTTTAATCTACCTGACTATCTTTAGTAACTGACAGTACGTTTTATGCGGTCTACCATGTTGTGACGTTATCGAAATAGACCTGATTAATAAATTAGATAGTGTTATTTAATCTTTAAGATGGCCTTCCACTCAAAATTACTAATATTAGCCATTGTTTAAAATATACATAATGCAAATCCTGACACCGGTCTTAATAACATCTGCATATTTTTAAAACATAAAGCTATATCAAAAGCTGAGAAATCCAGCCTAAGCTACGAAGATAATCAAAGTAAAAACTATGATTTTACCCCGAGGAAATAATAGTATTCAATTGGTTTATCCTTTTTTGCCATTTCAATGGCATTGTTGTATTTAAGCTCTCTAATATATGCATAAAGTTTAAAGTGGATTATCACACTTCTAAAATGCTTCTAAATCTAATATTGTACAAATTTGTCCTTAAAAATTTGTCCATTTTGGTACTTACGTGTTGTGCCAGGGCCAGGGTGTGAACCTAATCTTATACAAAGCCATCAAAAACAACAAGGTTTAGAGTTTTTCTGTCGATATATCTATTAAAAAGGTAACTCTGATGGTTTAAAATTATAAACTCTGTTTTTAGGTTCAGGACAAGAAATGCTCTTTTAGGTGTGCACTAAATTTTTTAAAAGTCCTAGTAGTTTAGTTCGGATCAAATGCTTTTCAAAGTATACCCTTTTTTTTCGATAGGAAGTCATTTCTAGGTAACTAAGGGAACACGAAATGTAAAAGTGACAGGCCCTGTATCGGTGACACTCAGTCTTTTGATTAACATAAGCATGTTATGCAAAATTTAACAACCGATATTACAATTACTTCAAATGTTCTTCCCCACAAATACAGTGTGTATTGGGAATTTGGTCCCCACAAATACGGTGTGTATTGGAATTCGGACCCCACAAATACAGTGTGTATTGGGAGTTTGGTCCCCACAAATACGGTGTGTATTGGAATTCGGACCCCACAAATACGGTGTGTGTTGGGAATTTGGTTCCCACAAGTGACCAGGCACCACCGATTTCTAGTTGGTTATATTTTTTAACTGTATTAAGGACAAATAACTACTTCATTAATTGCATCGTTTCTACGCAGTTGCTCCTCAACAGTCGTGTATATGGACAAAAAGCGATAGAAACCGTTTAACCCACTGCAAGTAAGGTGGGTATTCGGATTTCGGTGTCCAAGTGCCGAAACCCATGTAATATATATTCGAATCTACATTTTTTAATTATTCAAAATTATTGATTATTCTATAATGGAACCTCCATACAACGGACAGCTTGGGACCAACATCCAGTGTCCGTTGTTTGGAGGTGTCCGCTGATAGAGGTTTTCTACTGTTTCGCTTATTTTGATGCACTATGTATATTTTGTTGTGTGAAAACAGTTATGTAGCTTTCGATTTTTTTATAACGTCTTCAGAAACATTAGTTAACAAAAGAAGTGATTTTTTATATGTACCCATTTTATTTTTAAATCAAGTTTTAAAAAACCGATTATCATAACATCTTCAAATAAATATGGGCCTATTGTTATCGTTTTTAAAAGCAACTTGTACCAACGAGAAATGAAAAATAAAGATATTCACTAATTTGCAAAAGATATTTTTGAAGCTTCGCAACATAAAGTTGTTTCAGTGTGTATTTTAATTATTTTTGATTTTGGCTGTACGTTACATGGAGGTAGATTTCTAGCAAGAACTTCAATTGAAAATAAAAATGTGTTCGTTGTTAGGAGTTGTCCGCTGCTTAGAGGGTTTTATAATGGAGATCTCAATTACAAACGATTCGGACTTGAACTGTCCGCTATTTGGAGGTGTCCGTTGTTAACAGTGTCCGTTAGCAAAGGTTCCACTGTATGTATTATTGGTTGTATGTCTTCAAGCAAAACAATCGCGATTTTTGATGGGTGGCAGTAAATAAATGCGAGGTAGAAGCAAATTGGTTTCTGTATTCCATATCTATTGTATTTTTAATGATCTTTTTGTTTCAACTAATGAACATTGTTGGCTTTTTGCCCAAAATGTACAGAGTGCAAATTGCTTGCTTTGCGATTTTTCAATAAAAATATTTGTGGGGACCATTATATTGACTACACACTTTTGGTGGTCCCCACAAATCTGCATAATTATGTGTGTTGCTAGTTGTGGGGACCGATATTTGTGGGGACCGCCGTGTGTGAAGACATGGTGTGTAATCACGCAAATCCAGCGGTTTTTTTAGTTTTCAAGGATTGTATGGGAGATATATATGGTATGGTCCATTCAGTACCGTTTTCATCCAATTTTGGAGAGTTTCATGTACACACTACAACCGACTTGTGGGGACCGTTAGAAAATTCCTTTTATACTTCATGCTCTTTGAATTGTCGCTTGCTTATTGCGCACAGAGTATTGAATATGCCAGCAAAGTCCGCTGGTCCAGGTTTGAAATAAATATTTAGCAAAATTTTCATGGTATAAAGCAAAATATTTGTGGGGTCCGGCAAATGGTCCCCACAACTCCCGCGGACCCCACAAGTGTAGTGTGTATTTAGGTTTTGGTCCCCACAAGTCACCAAATACACACACACACACACAGAGTATATATACACACAGTATATATACACACACACACATTTATTTGACTCTTCTAAAGAATTTTACAACTATGGGTAAGTCGTTGCACGGTGTTTCATGCCTTTAGGCAATCATCAGACGATAGATTACATTCAATTTTAGTTCTAGTATTTACAGTCCACTACGTGGTTATGTTGGAAGATTAATTGTATTGCCTATTATTTGCCTTTAAAATTTGATACTTTTAGTTGCTTTCTAGTAGGTTTTTTGCTTGAAAACAACTCGAAAAGTAATTAAAATTTACCAAAGTATTGCGTGTTGTTTTATTTTTTTGAAACGATTCGGGATGCTATATGATAGATCGTTAAATTGTAATAATTTGTATTTGGTTGCCAAACTTAATAATTATATGCAATTACGCCACAGACGGCAGTGTTTGAAACTGAATGGATGCTTTAATTTATACAAAACACCGAGTTTTGGGCTACCTAGGATTTCACCCGCCATGTTTGTTTGTTTTGTTAAGAAAATTTGCATTCCCGTTTCCAACGTCATATGTGATTGGTTCTTCTGTTGTTACATTTTTTTCACTGTTGGTACAGATTTTTGCGCTCCTGTTTAGGATTTAATTACTGCACTGAAATTGCAGTAATATCACAGTTGAGATACCTTTCCTTGTATATTATTAGGATTGTTAGTGTTAGGTATATAGAGTTATTTTTAATGCATGAAAATACAATTCTAGTAACTGAGTTATGGGAATTGTTAAACGTCGTCACCAATGACCTTAATGGGTTACAACGTCACGATTGGCTGAACCATTCCGGGGAGTGAGCCGGCAATGGCGTTAGCGGATGAAAATACAATCTCAGTATGTTACTTGAATAGTCAAACGTTGTCAAAATAATCGTTTTGGATCTCTTAAAATCTTGACGTTTAGCCCTTGACAATAAAAATATCATGAGATTTAGTCAACCGCCGATCAAAATTCATAAAATATGAAACATGAATCTACACAAATTATGAGTTGCAACCTGTTTTCAACAGAATCAGATTTTTGGTATGTACAAGGTTGCGCACCTCTATCAGCTTGTATAGCCGTCAAATTGTTAACGTTTAGCTATGTGAATAAAAAATCATTGAACATAAACCACTATAAACGTACATAAAGTTATTTTTTATAAAAAATTATGTAAAGCGTTTAACGGTTGATAATTTTATTTATATGGCACAGATTTGTGAGTCCGAGGTTTGCCGTAGACGTATATAATGTCTAAATGTCTCTGATTGCACACGTTCTCCGGAAAATATCTCTCGCTCTAACGTTGCCAGTGTAAGGACAGTAATGCAGGTCTGAGCATTTATTTCTCATGTTATAGTGGATCGCTCGCTGCGTGTCCTGCGTCCTTGTGTGTTGCTATATAGTATGTAAGAAATTCTCCTGAACAAAGTGCCCACAGTTTTTCTACATGCTATAAAAACCAATCTCCCTTCGCGTTACATTATCGCTTTATACAGTCTCTCTCCTTGGTTTAGTTTTTCATTTCAAGTTTTCTATTCGCAAGTTTCTTTTTACATGTCCACCTCCAGTGCATTATTAGATTGAAATGAAAAAGCATGCAGCCATGGAGCAAGGTTCCTTTCCAAACTTTGTTAGAGAAAGGAACTTAATGATGGAAAGGGATTTTGTTTGCTTACAACCAGCTTTTGGTGTTGATGTGAAATGTATCCTTTAATGTAACCCTATGAGAAAACAATATAAAATATTGAATATGTTCATGTACCGTGTATAGCTTTAATAGTTAAACATATTTCTATCAAACTCTTAATTATTCTTTATAGATGTTCATATCAAAAGCCTGTAGTATTTATCGAAGTACTTCCCGATTTTCACATCAAGCTGAGATAGCTATAATGACTACATATTTGATAGATTTGAAATAGTGTCTTTGTAGCACTTTAAAGAAATACACAAACATCTTTTTGTAGTAGGCAACACATCTTCTTTAAAAAAATATGCCACAACTAAACCATACTAAATCATAACCATCATTATTCTTCCCTACCTCAAATATCAGGTTTGCCACTATACATTGGACTTCAATCACATCCATATCATGAATCTGAACAATTATAAATTCTTTTATTAGGTCTTATGCTACTATTAAGTTGGCTACAAAATTTAGCACAGTCGATGGATGATCCATAATGTGGGTACTACATGCAGCTTCGCTCTTTGGCGTGAAATTTAAAATATTTCTGTTATTAGGTCAACCATAGTATATTCTGTGGTTCCGATTTCCATATTTTCCCTGCCTGTCCTAGATATAAGATTGTTGGTCTCCCTTGTCCCAGAGCACCATGTTTCATGTTTCCACCTATCATAAGTTACTGGAAAATTTTATCAAAACTGTGACCACAATAACGAATTGTCTATGTTGGTCAAATCCATAAGAAATCAATTCTTCAGCTTTATTGCCCAATTGTTTATGTGGCGGATGCCTAATTTTTCTAAAACGTTGTTATTAGTTAAGCGAGAGTAGTTCTAGCAGGCCCGTTTGGCGGCAGAAGTGGCAACGGGGTGCTGACGTCAGCATAACGTTATGGTGAATACGTTATCAGGATAACGTTATAGCGCTGACGTCACCAGGAAACGTCATAGATTAAGGATACATCTGTAAATGCGCAACTCGGGGTATTTCTTGTCTTACGAAGATAGCTTGGATACGTCATACGCACGCTCATTTCTCGCAAGTATACATGCGAGATTTTATAAGGAATTAGATGGGGAAATGTCATATAAACGGAGATTTTAAGAAAACTTTGGTTCACAGAAATATATAAAATGAAGTTGCCCTGTATATTTCAAGCAACAAATGTTTTTGTCCTGGTCGCTTATAGCAAAAACCACTTTTCTGTAATACTTTTATATTGAAATTCGAACAAATGTACTTGCCAGAAATACGTGCGGATGATGTAATCCGTGAGACAGCGAAATCATCGGCGAAGTATCCCCAGTTGCGCATGTATGTATCGTCAGTTTATGATAACGTTATGGTAGTCAATTAGGAGCGTTTAACCCTAACGTCATCGATACATACGCACGGGACGATTAATAACTCTTGTTACAGTATGGTATCTAACAGTATGGTGACACAAATACAGTATGTATTTTAGCACATATTACTTGTGCGTATACCTGTAAATAGTGCAGGGCTGAAACAAATGCCGGCAGTGCAATCTGATGTGTCTTCAATAAAATATATCTAAAGAAATGACAGTCATTTGTTTAGTTATGTTCTTACACTGAAAAGATTTATCCTTGTAATCGGTTGACTTACAAATACTTACACTTTTTTAAAAAGGTTTCTATAAGTGATAAGTTTTAATTTTTCCAATATTAAAAACACTCCATACGTTATGAAAAACGCCTAAAAACAAATAATTACAGCGCTTTTAGTCAGAAACGCCACCGGTATTAAAATACCAGTTTCGCCAATTCACAGAGTATTGATTGCGAATTAAATTTACGTGTGTCAGTGTGTGATGACGTTTTGCTCGCTGCTTCATGACTTATGTCAAAATGAATTAAATGCGGCCCGCTCGAATTGCATTCGCAATCGAACGGTCAGTGGCATTTCTGACTGTCCTGTCTTGAAATTGTCAGAAATTCTTTTAATTCATTAAGGAAAGACTTTAAGGAGTAGAACAAACCATGCAAATATACATGGAATGGATACTGATCTTTGCGGTTCAAATGCTCTGCGGTTATCAGAAAAATTAATCTGCGGTTATCAGAAAATTTTAATAGTAGCTAAATCTAATCATCGACAAAACTCTACGGTGTTCTCGATTGCAAAGTAGCCTAAGGTTATGCGCAAAGTTGATTTGAAGTGAGCATTAAAGTGGCTCTCTGTGGGTGGGAAGGAAAACCTACATCGATGTACTAATCTTCGTACTAATCTTACATCTCCGGTTTTACGCATGCAACAAGGACAGCGATCCAGTTCGTCTCGAACTACTTGAACAACTAAATTTTGGTGTAAATTTCAATGACACTTGTATAATAAATGAGCACAAAAACATTAAACATCTTTAAAACAGGTTTTAGACATTTGTTTAATATATTCTTCATATACGACTTTAATAGAAAAATCATGAAATCTCCGTTTTATTTAAAACACTATTTATCTATGAAGGGCGATAACAAGAAAGAAGTTTTACAAAACTGTCAAAATAGCCGTATTTAAGCGTGCCGTTGAATTAACGTTCGAAATAGGACCACTTTTCTGCCTTTTCAATTCATATAACATTAGTTTTATAAATCGACGATAAATAGTACACGTAATATACTTATAGTAGGTCTATACAGGCTCTCCATCGCTCCCACAGAGAACCTGCTTGCAGGCTAACTTGAAGTTGACTTGAATGCAGGAAAATCATGTCACTTCATCAACTTGCGCGGTGCCAAAAAACAAATAGTAAAACCATTACATAATAAACAAACCTCGTGCTTTTCCAGTGTGTTGTTTAGCAACAGCAGATTACCAGTTCTATAAGGTAAGGCAAATCAAAAGAATAAAGGAAGGCATTAGCTAAAAGCATGCAGAGTACGTTATGCATGTGTTTCCACAAAATCACACTGACAAATCTAAGAGAACTTCTGTGCAACAAGTATTTCTTATCCCGTCGTCGTATTTAGTAAAGAATTAAACAAACTGTATTCTTTTACCTAACAGCTTGAACAATATCACTGTATTGCTTCAAGTCGTATTTTTCAAGGATTTCATGTGGCGGTAGCCGACCCTGGAAACACGAATATGTCATAAATTATAATACATTTTGCTTGACAAAGGTTTCTAGGAGGATTCATAAACTACAAAAAATGGCTGAAACCCCTCCATACTTTCCAAAAGCCTATTTGGTAAACGTGGTGAATATGATTTATGCCGGTGTAAAGTCTCCACTGCGTCAAAATTAAAAATGGCCGTCGACTATGCGTCTGGTTTGTCAGATTATCCACATAAACGAAAGAGTGGCACCCCCGAGGTTTGTTCTTTTACGTTGTTTTCAAGGAAAATAGTTGTACACATGTTCCATGTTTAATTTTACTGTTTATACAAGTTGGGTGTTATCTTATGTGCAAATAAATTATGCATACAACATACTACGGAGTAAAAGGGCCTGGGTCTAACAGACCAAAAGTTCAGATGTTTTGAATAAAATATTTTATAATATTTATTAAATATTTTATTAAAAAACTTTATCAAAATATTAATTAATATTTTATAATAATTATTATTATTAATAGCATTTGTAAACACTGAACGCGCATTGGTTGAGGGCTATGTTAACATAACTGTATATAAAACACGGAAAATGTTTTACATTTCTTAAATTATCATTTTTCTACCTATGTCTACCCAATAACATACTAACATTGAACTTCAACTTCTAAATTTCCTGAGTGAAAAGTAAAGCGGCCTTACCGCTAGCATTTTAACTGGAACAAGATAAATTAAAACCAATCTATAGTAAGGTATAAAAAACAAGTAAAAACAACTGTATTATGGACTCTGTAAGGCTTCCACGGACAAAATATTGCGAGATAGCTATGCTATATACAAAAACATACCGTTTATTTTTCTTACTGCTTTTATGACAATGTTGGAAGGCGAAGTCCAAATACTCTTCCGCTAAAAACCAAAGTGTCTTCTGTTTAGTATGTAAAACTTGAACCTTGTTGTTTTCGAATTATACTTATATGCCCCCTCAAGAAAATGTTTTGAAATTCTTTGCATTAAAAGCATTAGCTGATTCAAAAAATATTTCAGTGGTCGTAGGTGTAACGTACTAGTTTGCATCAATGTACATCACAAGCAAGTTTAATAGCCTCAATAAATGAAGAATAAAATCATTCTTATGTGCAAAATCGACCTTGATCATTTTGTAAGACAATCTTGTTGTAATAGTAGAGCATACCACAAGGATGTACCTACAACCATCAAATAACAAGGTAGCCCTGCTAGTCTGTGCTGAGCCCAGTTTAATTAGGGTGAAAGGAACAGAAACTGCAAACGGACGGTTATTTTTCAAGCATGCGCGAAGACAGGGTGTGGGACGTCACTAAAATTACGGCACTTCCTGTATCACGCTAACACATTGTACAGCTGCAGCTGCATCACATTTACGCATGCGCGTGACGACTAAATAGTTGCAAAACGTATTTTACCAGTTTTTATACATATACTCGTCCCGGCGTAAATACGCACGACGGTTACATCAAACAAACGTTCGTTTGTTCGCAATGGTTTCTTTTCCTTCACCTCAAGCTTAGAAACCGCAGCTAGCAGGAAAATAGAACTCCATGACATTACCTTCTTGGCAATCAGCTGTAATAATCACGTTACATATGTTGCAAGGAAAACCACACGTTCAAAACGACAAGTAATATACGAAATATAAAACACGAGCGACAATGTTTCACCGAAATTTCCAACCAACGAGAAGAGAGTTGAAAATACGACGCGCAGCGCAGAATTTTTGAAGTTGAGGTGTTTGGATAGCCGATGAAACAGTGCCTGGAGTGCTTGATAATCGTAAAAATCTATGCTAATTAAGGCGTCTATAAAACGAAAATTTGTCCGAATATTTATCGATTGCATTGCAAAGATCATTTAAAATGATAGTGCAAGTGATTCTTTGGTACGATTTCATTAGCTCTCTTCCTTCTCGACATATCTTTGAAATTGCTAATTTTGCAGCATATGATAATCAGAAACAACTAAAACTGTGCTGTACTGTACTTGCGCAAAATCGCTTGGTATCTGCTCTTTGTGCGGAATATATCGATCACGTTGTTGATGATGTTTGAAAAGTTATTATAATTATGCACTGTGATGTTATAAGTTGTGTAATTTACATATCGAATAAAGTCGAATGTCTCGAGAAGGAAGAGAGCTAGAGAAAGGAAGTTACACTGTGATTTTAAGCCAAAATTGCAGTGCAATCACTAAATAGTTGGACAAAATTTCGTTTTGTAGGCACTTGAAGACCGGCTATCCAAACCTTCAAAGTTATGATTAAGTATTTTAAGGTGGCTCGACAGTCAGAATTCATTAGAAATTTTGTGTTTCTACGATTAAATGTTTTGTAGTGAATGCTTGAGCTTCATTTTAGGTCATTGCACAGCTCTATAGCGCTGTTTGCTGTATTTAAAAAAGAATTTCTTCAAAGTTTGCCTGAACATAGAAATTACGTTTCTTGTTGGAACTCGATTCTAATTATAATTTCATTTGCATAAACTCCACACCTTACCTATGACAGCAATATCTCTAGACATACGAACGGTAGGAGTATAAAACTTTTCCAATTATGAAGACAACCAGTAGAGCTATACAATGACCGAAACTAAGCTTTACACGCGCACTATAAAAGATTCTATGGCGAAAGAAGTATTATGTGTTTTGAGTTAGACTATCGAGCCACCTTAATACGTTTGAGAGCTATATACACTATGTATTACCAAGTTTCAGGTCGTTATCAAACATCGCCTTTCTTCCAACATAATACCTACAAATCATATTAAAAAATGCATTGATAAAGAAGTAGACAAATTTATCTATACTCAATTGCTCAGTAGACCGAGCGGTGATCAAGAAGCCTCAGTCCTGTTTAGAGGAAAGTACTAAATCTAATTTTAATAAATATACATAAGATGGTTTTATAATATGGTATTTACCTGTAGGTAACTTGATTTGATATTTCAAACTGATCTTTTATGGCCAAACTATCAATGGCTCGAATTAACGGCTTGCAAAGATGAATCCGGTTCGTCTACAATTTAAAACACCATGAATGAATGGTTTGATGAAATAAAAGTATTTAACATCAAACGCGAGTTGTTACTGGGTCATTAACATGCATTAGTTATGCAATTACGTCATTATGCAGTCCGCTAACCAATCACATGCGTTGGGTTGGGTTGCTGGAAAGAGTTGCTTGGTGCTGGGCTCACTTGCTTGCTGCCAGCCTTACTGTGTGCTTGATTTCCTTTTGCTGGTTCAATTGGATTTTGTGCTATCTTTTTCATTGGATTTTTTGCCCTTTTTGCTTTTGGTGGATGCCTCGGCTCACTAATAATAGGCTACAACAGATTTCTTGTGCTGTATCTCCTCACTGTCGGGGAGCTTATCGCCGCATTCGTTGCCCTAGTTGCTCCTCGTCCCCCCTCGCCACCTGTCCAGCTCGCCATAATAGTGCCTCCACGACCTGGTGGTCGCTTGACCAATGGATATCTGTTAGGAGCACCATGTATGTCTTGTTAGTCTTTATCTCAATAAATACCTTAAATTTGTTTTTGCCTGGTTTTTTTTTGGGGGGGGGGTTGTTATAGGGGCCATGTTTTGGGGGTGGTGGTTGCTTGTCCCCCTCGTTTTCAAACTCAGGAGGATACCAAGTGTTTACCCGTTAGGTATTCTGTTGCATCTTGAAAAATCCCTTCCACGGTCGTGATCTCGGTACGCCGGCGGTCACTATCGCCTGTTTTTAAAATCGTCCAAAACGGATCAGTTTAACCAAAGTTGTACTAGTAGTTATACTACAAGGTCCGTCTGGTCATCAGACTTGTCCTGTTGCGCCCAGTCTCGGTATCTCGCCATCAGTGGTCACACCCTGGTCCTTTGTTCATGTGCTCCAATGGTACATTTCTGTTACCGCCCATGGTGAATGCTTGGCTCCACTCCATCCTCAAGGCTGCGGGTGTCCCTCGTAATTATTCCAGCCACAGCTTTATGACTAGTGCAGCTGCTACCGCCGCTCTGCCTGGTGTCCCGGACCATGTCGTCACGGTTCTGGGTCGGTAGTCTAAACGGCTCGTTATCTTGTTTAACGCGTTCTCCGCGCCAGGGAAAGCCTTTGGAGAGGGTTCGTGTCTCGAATCTCCTTCTCCAGCTCCGCTCGAGGGTGGCGATGGAAAGGTTAACTCTCGGCATCATTGATGTTAATCATCCCGGGATATTGGCATCGGCGGAAGTCTCTTCTACCTACCTAGAAGATAGCTGCGCAGAATGGAGTTCATCGTAAGCTGGCTTGCCGAGTAAACTAGCCAGACTGAACCTTCTTCTGAGCTACACCCTCCAGAACACGGCTTGCATTTAGTACGAGTGAGTTAGATGTTAATAATTTAAATTTAGACCACACCATGCAAGGGAAAGTACAATGAATTAACTGTAATGAAAACAACAGAAAAGAAGCACGCAAAAACACTGAGTAGCATAAAATGATAAACAGTCACCTATATAAGGAATAAAAAATAATGTTTGGTAAGTTTGCTATTTTTAACAAACGTCTATTACCTTGAAGTAAATTTTAAAAAGATGGTTTACCAAGGCAAGCATCCCCCATTTCTTTGAAACTTCTTTTGATGCACGACTAAAAACAGTAACGTCATGTGCAGAATGTTAGAGCTGGCCAATTCACGATCATTGATATCAAACAGTTTGAAATGCCATGCTCAATACAGCTTGCATTGACTACAGTATATGCATGAAAATCCTCTACAAGTTATACACTAGAGGCAAGCTTGCCCTAGCCTTACAACTCCGTGGTCAAGTTATGCAAATTTTTGAACGGATTAAATATTTAAATCTTTAGTCCAGACCTGCAAGGAGTTCGTGCATAGTTAATTCAACTGCTCAACGGTAAAGCCGGGACAAAGTCATAACTATGACTTTGGTTTGACTATTGACCCTGCTATTGACTATGGTTAACTATTAATGAGTACTTAAAATATACCACAGTAATTTTTCCTTCTAATAACCAACCCTTCTATGAACACCATAAGCACTTGAGAAAAGCTGTTGCTTTTGCTTTTTGCACGTTAGAGCTACAATGACACTGCTGAATTTGTTAAATACGAATTACTGAAAGATTTTAAACTTTTCCGCGCTCTGAACAAATTGTATCTATCTTTGCAGTTTGTGCAAACTATATATCATCGCCATTGTACACTATATATACTTTATCCACGCTCATATGTGTTCGGTGATATAAAATAACATGCAGGTACGTATCTATGCCGGTTCATGATTGGGCTTGAATGAGATGAATAATTTACGTATATTTTTAAACAAGGTGAATTTTCCAACATCTCCTACTGCTTTGGATGAAATTCATAAGTATTTTTCACATACAGCAGTCATGGCAGATGATATAAATAAAATGGTGTTTCTAATAACCTTTTTTACAAATACATCTATATTGATACATGTATGTTTTCCAAATATAAAACACAATGAACATAAGACATAGGAAAGAAAGTAAAATTTAGCAAGTAGTTTTCAAGCACAGTTGATACCACAAACTGTGCCTATAGTGGAACATAACTTAATTCATAGTAAGTGATCATGTAAATAAATTAGACTAGATTAGACTTGATTAGTTAAAACCAAAAATACTTGGTGGACATGTGAAGAGTGTAAACGTGAACACTGCCGAATTTGTTAAATAGGAATTACTTAGAAGATTTTAAGCATTCCCGCGCGTGTAGGTCTAAAACGTGTAACTGGTAAGCAGCCTTTATTCCTTTTCCTAATTATTTTCTGCTACAAAGAGACCATACCATGCTGAGACATGTGACACTTGTTGCAACAACAGCAGCTGTTGTTATTAGTGCAAAATTTTGTAAATATTGTTTTCCTGTTTTATTGCTGAAATCTAAATTTGATTATATCATATTATGAATATATACCTGTCTGCAGCACAAACTCTAAAGCATCCCATCATAAGCTCCGCTGCACGTTCAAGTGTCTCCCCTGCCTTTCCTTGTCCAGATTTTGACAGTAGTTCGTCTGCCTATGCATGCACGGATAAAGTATATAATGTACAAAGGCGACGATATACAGTTTTTGCAAAGATACGATTGTCATGCAATTTGTACATTATTCCTTTGTACATTATATACTTTAGCCCCAGCGTTTGAAAAGACGCTCTGAACAAATTGCATGACAATCGTATCTTTGCAAAAACTGTATATCGTCGCCTTTGTACATTATATACTTTATCCATGCTCATGTGTGTTCAGTGATATCAAAAATAACATGCATGTACGGTTCATGATTGGGCCTGAATGAGATAACTATGTCTGTATTTTCAAACAAAGTGAATTTTCTAACATTACCTACTGCATTGGATTAAATTTATAAATACTATTTAAAAACAGTAATAATCATGGAGAAAGGGGTCTAAAAGCCTGTAAAAATCTTAAAAGTTTAAATGTATAAGCACACATATAACTTACCTGTAAAGCTAAAAGTCGCAGGTCTAAGACAACGTATTTCATGATTGGAAGAGACCTGCAGAACAGGATGAAGCGATAGTTTGCAATATTTGAACAAATCAATAACATATATACATGCGACATATTTATATTGGGGCTTATGGGAATAATACTACAACTATAATTGTACAATTTTGAAACTGATATGAGAATTTTGCTATTCTCAATAAATGGTTTATTTTTTATCACACAAAATCCGCAATGCACAATGTTTTCAAAAACTGTTAAATTTAGCAGACATATTCTATTCGCCAAATATACGCCATTATCAGTGACATTTTTTCAGTTTACAAGTTTTTTCTATGTTAAGGGGGTCCAATAGGAAAAATTTAGCAATTTAGTAAAAAATTTTTTTTTGTCTTATAGGAAGCATTAAGCAGTTAAGAATAATGCTAGTAAAGTTCGGGATCGATAACAAAACTTTTAATATGTTTTTAAAGGCTTTTTGCTGGAATTTCGAGCTGACCGCGCGGTATATTCCTCGTAGCTAGTTTCGTTTTCTGACACTAGAGACAAAATGGCAGTTTGGAAAACAAGCTTTTCGAAGCGTGAAGCTTGTAATGTGTTTACTGCCTAGATTTGACCATAATCAGTTGGGTGAGGACATCATAAAGTCCGGGGAGCCCGATCTCTGTTGCACGAAGAAGTGTGTGATATAAACACTGCGTAAGTCGTCGAGTATTTTACGAAATTATACACGACTCGGTAGTGCTGAGAGGCTGATGTTAAATCTGTCCACAAGCATTTGAAATTATATGAAAACTGGCTTCATATCCGTAAGTTTGAGGTGTTGAAGTAGCGCTCTAGTGTTTCGAAATGTTTGTATTGTACAATGCTTGTGGACAGCTTGTTATATTTTCCTTGTTTTGGCAGGGGGCTATGGGTCATGTCAAAATTTTTCACAATTACCCAGAATCCTTCATGGTCGTAGTATTCTTTAATCACATTCAAAAGGCTTAAACAAAGTAATGCGCGAGTCCAAATCGATATAAATTAGGAACGTGCATAAGAAAAGTGCCAGCTGGAAAGTAAATTTTTAATTGGGATGTTGTACATTTAAAATTCATGCAAAACCCTGTTGAATGCAAAGATCGTGTAGTAAATATTGCTGGATCGGCTGCAATAAATACTTTTTAGAGGATAAATGCAGAAACAAGTGAATATTATGTCGACAAAGTGAAAGAGCACAAAAACTGCAACACGAAAATAGCAACAAAGGCACCACAACAAGCCTTGGAAGCATGCCGATAACCAAAAATATTACCAGATAATAGAAAATAAAAGGAGACCCTTAAACCAGGATACTTTTAAGAGGCTTTTCGTTTAAATTTTGTGGCTTTAAAATTATAAATTCACAGATACTTTGGAACATAACTTTAAAGCTGTATTTCTCGAATTGTATAATTCGTTCAATAATGAATTTTTCATGCACGATATCAATGGCAGATTTCAACCAATTGGACTCAAATTTTCAACCGTACAACATTTTACATTAGGCAAGGTACTAAACCAAAAAAACCTGAAAAATGTTTTAGAAATATTCCTACATTCCTTCTTTGATACCACATTATTTTTTCAGAAATTGCTATTTTCCAGGAAAAACTTCAAAAAACAGTGATGCTTGCCATTACTTAAGATTTTTTTAGGTTTGGCTCCTATACATCGTTTATAGTCACAATGTGAAACAAAGATTAAAGATTTTTGACCATTCTCCAGGCCCTAATCGTGTTTCGAAATAGGTGCCTATTTTGCCACTAGGGGGTAACTATCAGGGTAACCATGACAAGACACATGTGAACAAGTGTATTTTTTTTATCACAGCTTTGTTACCTACCATAATATTAACTTGTTTCTATTTTAAAACACAATGCAAAAAAAAATCTTTTAAAGGTATTGGACCCCCTTAAGCAGATAATGTCTTACTCGCCCAATTTAAAAAACGTGTTACTCTGCAATCACCAAGTTTGGTAACAATGGTGATGGACCTTTCTTGCTGGTACAACAGTACACATAACCACACACGTAACAGTAATAACAATCGATTTGGCACCATTTTCAAGCGTCAACCTGACAATTTTTATGCCCTCTGAAAAAATTTGCCGAAAGGAGGACGAGGAAAAAGGGGTATTGGTAAAGGGGTTTTAAAAAAAAGGAAGGTCCAACCGATCTTCCAAACTGTGATAGGTCGGTTTTATTTTAATTGCATCTACGATCTTTGAAGAGATGAATTATTCACTATTTTCACCAAATCCCAAAATGCAGCTGTGTGCATACTGTTTGGGATACCAAATCCCGCAAAATCAGAACAACATGTCGTCGCTTTGCACCTACAGTATAAAACATTCTTTCAACTCGTCTCTTCTTTTAGAAGCCTTGAGCATTTTATAGCTCCAAAGCGACGATGTTTTTTAGTTTGGCGGAATTTTGTACCCCCAAATAATGCGCGCGCACAGTATTATGACATTTAGTGAAAATAGTGAATAAGAAGCCATGCTTGTAGCTAGTGTTTCGATGTAAGTCAGAGTTGCATTGCAAGTTGCAACAAGACTTGTCCCGTATAACAATGCCGTAAGTAGGGGTATAGATTTGGGTGCTTTGAGATTTCTGGTCTAAAACTGTTTCTGATGTTTTCAAATAACCGTAAGTTTAATCATCGTGCTAATCTTACTTCAACACGCAGGACAAATACAAGCCAAATGGTATAATTATAGATGAACTGTAATCTTGAATGAACGTACCAGTTTTCATCTTTTTGGACTTGAAATGCTTTTATAAATGCCTTGAACGAGTTAAAGGAAATTTATCATTCAAAAAACATATTATATCATGTGGTATGTCAATAGCCCTGGCGAATAAGAGAATCTGTGCTTTCTGATTTTTAAATAGCTTAGGTGGTTAATGCAGGAGGGAAAGGAGTTTAAAAATGGAGAGTTTTATTAATCTGATAATTTTTCAGCCACTTTACAAAGCAGGATTTCTCGAACGGAAATGCTGGTATTAATCTAAAGGATACTTGAACCACCACTGCTTGACAAGCAAAAGCCTCGTTGAAATCTTGTTTGTTCATCGCCCACAAGGCTCTAAACAGAAAATAAGTTGATAGGTGAATAATTTATATTATATAATAATCAGAGTTCATTCTGGATTTTCATTGGTCGAGAACTGTGATCTATTAAAGGAAAGACGCACGCTGACGCCATTTGAGCGACAAGCCAATCACAGCAATTTTAGAATTATCGGCGTGCTTTGTTTTGTATAGCCTACGTCATAGCCCCGACTCACATTACGAGTCGGGGCTATGACGTAGGCTATGTTTTGTATAGATCATGATCACGTCAAATGGCGTGCTAAAGCCCTTCAGTCGCACTACAAAGCTTATTTTGGCAATTTTTTCACATTTTTATTATATCAAACAAATAGATAAAATTTTGCCGTTGTCTGTTCAGTTGTAGCTACATGGTAGACGTAATACTCCTGTACCGCTACTGATATTACTGACGTGATATTAACCCAACAACAGAAATGCTCAGCCCGTCGTTCTTTTATCTTACAAAAAAACAATATTGCCGTTGTCTGTACAGGTACACATCAGGCCCACACGTATTACTGTCAAGTAACCTCAATGATTTGTGGGCTACTTTGCGTCACGTCATGACATCGCTGCATATCAAAATCTTATTGACCTGTGAAGTATTGCGACCTCTGCACGCGCATAATCATGGTCTGTCAGTATTGCAATCCATTCACTAAAATAGATGAACGAGCTGTCCTGTTTTGACGCATCTCAGTGACCCAGCAAATGTTCAGTATTCCTTACGGGTATAAGTAAAGCATTTAAGACGCGTTCCCATGTCCCTTTTTTCGTTATTATTTTCCCCTAAAGTTAGGAAGTCTAGGTTTAGGTCACTAAACTCACATTTCCTTCTGATTTTTCAACATAAACTCAGTTTTTACAAACGAGATTTACAAAGGGGGTTGGTGCCATACACATCCACCCCCAATCAGTAACAATCTGACAGTTTTTGCTCACAACGCACATGTTTACCAAACCATGGTTAAAAAAGGAATAATTACTTTATCGTAATCTTATGGGCATTCATATAATTTAACAGCGACTGAGCTAACTGCAGCGTAACGTATATCGAGATTTGTTAATCAATAAGGACATAAATAAAATTTATGTAATAAAATGTATCAAAGGTGATTTGAACCTGAGGTGCGCAGCAAACATTTCATCATAAGGAGGGTCCAGAAATCGCTGACATGATTCTTGTGCATTTTCTAGCTGTATGCAAAGACAATAAAATAAACAAAATGTTTACTATCAAATGAATATGCTACACATAACTGCTCACATGTGCCAACTGGGAAGCTTGGTACACACCTATAACATTTCATTGGCAAATTTCCTTTCCTGTAGGACCCCTACTATATGAGTTATTCTTATATTAATTCCAGTTTGGGACTGTGGCCAACTTGCCCTTTCAACTGCATCATAGTGGAACATAGCAGAACATAGCATATTTTATTTTTTCACGACTGCTCACACAGAACTGGTGGTATAGACAGAATATGCTACAGTACTAAAATATGATTGAAGTGGAAAACAGACTTTAAACCAGGATTGTGTTAATGTATTAAATTTTAAAATGAGTCAGTAGACTTAAAGAGAAGTTGAAACTACAAAGTAAAATTTTGGTCCTGAAATTTTACATGGTGTTTCTAATAACCTTGCAAAACAATCTTTTCTTACAAATATATTAATATGTTTTCTGAGGGACATAGAAAAGAACATAAATTTAACAAGTAGTTTTCAAGCACAGCTGATACCACAAACTGTGCCTATTGTGGAACATAACTTAATTCATAGTGATCATGTATTTAATAGATTAGATTAGACTAGATTAGATTAGCAACATAATACTCAAAATGGTCAGTGAACATGTGAATAGTGTACTACTTGTGAGCCACTTGTTTAATTTTGCATAAGAAAAACAAACCTGAAGGCGAGTATTTGTTGCATGATTGTCTTTAAATGAAAGAAACCTCTAAAATATGCAATTGCAGGAAACAAATTAGAAATATGTAAATATGGCAGCTACCGTACAACATTAATAACAATGAGAGTTCCATAGAATCCATTAAACTGTATGATGGTGCCAGGATCCTTACAGGAATGTGCTAGGATCCTGTAACATATCTAGGCAATGATTCTCATTTGCACAGACGTTCTGTAGAATGTGACAGTCTTTCCTTAATATAACATACTGTACAAGTACTGAATGCTTACAGCAGCAAGTTCACCTTCTCTACCATCAATTGCTTGAGAAGCCTATAAATATAAAATAATTTATGTAACAATATGTATAAATAATATGTACCAATAATTGGGTATAAACAAACGTTAGCTGGTCTTAAAAGCTGAAAGCATCCTGAAATCAACCTGGCTTGTTTTATTTTTGTGTATCTAACATGTCATGTTTAAATTTATGATTATTTCATGCTCACATACCCATGTTCAGGGGGGGGGGCTTCCTGAAAAATTGTATTTTGTGTGCAACCTGTGACTATATGATTTTGTAAATACATTATTATTATGAAAACAGTGATGCTATGTGTAGTGGCTATGGTGGACATTGTATATGATATCTCTAGCTACTGCTGATATACGCCACCCACATGTCCGCTATCGTACCTATTTTTATGTGTGGAAAGAAAAACCAAATTGCACAAAAAGCTATCAGTTGTCATATAACCAAGGTATGTCCAATAATTGATGGTAATATAAGGTTGGTTCAACAAATTTCAATGAATCTGTGTTTTATATGCTTACATAATGACTATTACTCAGTCTCTCACTGTTGTGTTGATTATGTATGTGTGGTGAGCCTGTGATGCATCATGTTTAATTCCATATACCTGTACATATAATTCCTTAATTGAATAAATTATATGTATAAGTGTGAGATTTATGAAAAGAAAGATCCTGAAGTAGTGTGCTAATTTTTTCTTTAAAAAATCTTGACATTCCCTTGACATACTCTACTGTCTGGTTAGTACATGCAATCTAGTAAATCTACAAGGCTTCTGGGCACACCCATGTAAACTCCACACCAGAAATACTCAAATATTTACTAAGAGATGTCCAGTAGAGTGCATGGAATGCAGTCTGGACCGGACTGCAGTTTTGTAACGAGTTGTGAAAAAGGGTGAATCACAAGTCAAGTTGACTCTCTCCAAGCTTGAGTTACAAGTCGAGTCATTTTATCACTATGGACTCAACTACTTAGAGTCGAGTCTGAAAAAATTGTGTCAGAGTCTATGACTTGACTCATTACAACACTGCCAGACTGCATAGTGCTAGTGTGAGTAGTGCATACTATAGCAATAAACTACCATAGTATAGGCACACAAAGGCTACAGGAAAGTAAAAAGCATACAGTGTGACGTTTTTGTTTACTTTTATTAAAATGATTTTTAATTTTTTACTAATAGTTTAATAACGGAATTTGCTTTGTATCATTAATACTGTCATTTCCTAATAAGGTTAAAGAAGTTATCCTTTCATATACTGTATGCTAGAATCACAATTCTACATGAAATATAGCATTGCATTTCTGCTGTATTGAATAGATGACTGATGACAAAAATTAAGGCTATTTCGTACCTGATCTAGATAATCTTTTACAGATATAAAACCCGCCATATTTTTTGACGCACGATACTTGGTGTAAGACCTTTTGAAAGGAAATTAGATAAGAATGAATGCTGGGAGAGGGAAAATGACAAAATAACTCAAAACAGTAATCTCACTTCCAGTGTCATCCAATATATTGAAATCATATGACATGAGTATGCAGAAGAATCATATAGTCACTAAATACTAAATAGTCACTTTTAATAAGTGTGGTTCCGTGGGGGGGGGGGAGGAGGGTTGAATGAACGCGTAAAGCAAAATTTCCTTGAAAATAGAAGGGAAATTTAGGTTTAAAGAACTGGTAGCATTACAGCAAATTAGAACAATAGGAACCGAAAAATTTCTAAAAAAACTCAAAATCAAAACATATGTTCATATTCAATCAGATAAACATTGGTATTGGAGATTTATAGATCAATAAAATAAGGGGAAAGCGAGACAGATATATTGGAATGGCAAACAAAGACTATTTTAAAACCTACAGATAAATTAATGGATGAAGGTGCAAAATACTGAAGATACTAAGGCTTTGACTGTATAAATAAAAGTCTGATCACAGCTGCATACCTTACTATATATGTTGAAGTCCAGCATTTGTTTTCTGATTATGAAGGATTTGTGATATTACACTAGTGCCTCTATGTAAAACGTAAAGACTAACATTACATGGTTTATTTCTTGCTATTGAAACGAATATTTTATCATATAAAGACATTTGGATGTTAAATTTAGATGCCCAGTGAGATGGCCTTATTGGGATCGATATGGCCAACGGTTGGCCTAATTAAATTAGCGGTGATTTTGAAGGTAGTCATATACTTTTCCATATACGGTTTAAGTGCCCAACAGACAGTGCTGTCTTCAACAGTATGTTACATGCAAATTGGTCAAAAGGGAACATGTCACTGTATTAATGACAACAGTAAGGAAGTGCAGTGCTTGTTAAGGAATTTAAATAATACAAGCTGTGAACACCATGCAAGGGAAAGTTTTAATTTTTTTTGTGAAGTGATGTCACAATTTGACTGTCGAATTAATTATTCTGTGAAGTGGAACTGTTCAGATTGTTTGGTAAGTAGTATCAACGTTATGTACCCTTATTTTGCAACCTGCATGCAACCAGTATGATTGACAAGTTGTAACAAGTCTGTGGCAGTTACTTGTATATATTATTAGCATATATGTAATTTAGCACATATACTTTTAATATATTATTTAGCATATATAATCATAAAAAATTTGTATCTATTTACTTAGAACACTTACTTTTGTCCTGAATTTTGTCCCCCAGGTTGCTTATACCAAGTGGCTATTGGCAATCTTCAAACCAAATAATGAATGGCTGTCAGGTTGTATTGGGATAGAAGAAACAGAACTCACAAACAAAAGCATAATATCATTTTGTAAAGATGTCTTGGCAAAATGCCCTTATTTTGCTGCTAAGGATAGTTATGGGGATGCTCCTGCTTTCTACTGCCCACTTCACGATGGAGGTAAGTCACTGCAAAACGCATGACGAGTCTTGCTCAATATTGAGCCATACTGTAGGTAATTTCCTAGATAGAGATCTAATTCCCCAGGCTTTGGCACTTGTTATTATACCATTTATTGGCCAGCATGCTTCACTATAAGTTAGCCACAATATTCTTTGGATGCTTCTCCTAACTATTATCCTAGCTGACAACCTTCCCAGTATTCACATGAAGACTCATTGTTTTGTTCCAAGCAGAATAATGCTAGTGGATGTATTAAATAGAATATTGCTAGCAGATTTAGTGGAAATCGTCAACGTGCTGGCCATGGTGGCCGCCATTTTGACAACTGCTGCTTGTCAATCTTGCAAACTTGTTCAACACGCTTCTTTGGGTTTGATGTTGGTCGTTCTTTTTAAAGATGTTGAAGTAAACTCTGGTTACCACCATGTTGGTGTTAAAGACATTAATGGCTTAAAGATAGCTCACTTGAATGTGCAAAGTGTTAGGAATAACTAATTGCCTTGAGGTAACTAATGATAAAGTGTTTGAAATTCTCACTCTATCCCAAACCTGGCTGAATGACTCTATTTCAGACTCAGAAATTCAAATGCCTGGTTATTCGGTTAAATGACAGATCTGGAATTAGACTTGGCGGTGGCATGATTGTTCACATTTGTAATGGTTGCCTTTTAGTATTTGCAATTACTTGAACACTGATAATAATGAATATCTTTGGATTCAAATTTCTTGGCCCAAGTGAAGCCTATTTTTCTTTGTTGCACTAGGGTCACTGACTTTTTAAAAACAATGATTGACTTAATCTTTGTAAACAATTATGACGGTTTTATTGCTGATGGAGTTATACCCTTAACAATTAGCGAGCATTCATTGATCTATTGTAGTTTGAAAGTGGGTGTACCAAACGGGATCCCTAGAACTGTAGAGTTTCGTTCATACAAATCATGTCTCCTTTGTACAAGATTTCAAAAACATCCCATGGCCGACGAAGAAGACATTTATGATGCCGTCTCCACTTGGAATGCTTTGTTTCTGGATGTAGCAAACAACCATGCACCAACTAAGAAACAACGCGTGAGTGGAATAAATCCATCCCCCCCCCCTGGGTGACTCCCGTAATCAGTGATTTAATGCGTGATCGCGATTATTATCATCGAAAGGCAAAAAATCAGGCGCTGCCGACCACTGGCAATTATATAAAAACTTTCGGAAGCTTGTAAATAAAGAATTCAAGGCTAGCAAATTGGAGCATTACATCAATTTGATCGAGGAAAGTAAAGGAGACTCCCAGAAGCTATGAAATGCTGTTAACGAAGCATCTTCTAGGAAATGTCAATCGTCCAACCCGCATTATCTCGGATGGAGTTGAATATACAACCAGTAAATCGATTGCTTCTATTTGAACAAACATTTCTAATTCGCTACTATTGGCCAATATCTTGCCGAGAAGCTACCCGCTATAACAACAAGTTATGCATCAAGTTACTATCTATCTAATGGTCAACATTTTAATATCCTTCCTGTTGATGAATCTTTGGGTGTTAAACATCTAAAATCTTTTAAAGCTTCGAAAAGCAACTGGTTTGGACAAGATAACTATAAAGTTATATACTTAAAAATGCATCAGAAGTAATTGCTTGCTCGTTCAATTGCAAAGCTCACAAATCGATCCTTTCAAAGTCAAACATTCCCTTCAAGTTGGAAATGTTCGAAGGTGATCCCTTTGTACAGATCTGGGGACAGAACGAACACAAGTAATTACCGTCCAATATCAGTTCTCCTGCATTGAGTAAGTTAATGGAAAAAGCTGTTTATACCCAACATGATTATTTAGCAGAAAATAACATTCTCAATGACGATCCATTTGGTTTTCGCCAAAAGTGTTCTAAGACAACAGTACTTTTGAGTTTTGCTGATGAGATTCTTCGATTTCCAGTATGGAAAAGGAAGAAGTGTGTGCTGCTGTGTTCTTGGACCTATCCAAGGCCTTCGACACGGTCGATCTTGCTATTATGCTGAAGAAATTGTCTCCTATTAGTGTTTCTACTGACGATTTGGCATGGTTCGCATCTTATCTAAATTTTCGATCGCTTTGAACTAATTGCGCTCCTGGACTGTCTGAACCATTGCTCTGTAACTTTGGTGTCCCACAGGGCAGTATTCTTGAGCCTTTTTGATTTTTATCAATGAGAGGCCAAGTGCCATTAAACATGCACAATTATCTCTTTACGCAGACGATACTGGCTTGTATTACTTTTTAACACCCCGCAGGATCTGGAGGAGAAACTAAATGTCGACCTGCGTAATGTTTGTGTTTGGCTTTATGAGAATAAACTAACTTTGACTATAAAAAAGACCGAATTCATGATTATTTGGAGTAGCCGTTAACTTTCTAATATTGATTCCGTCACAGGTAAGGTAGCTGGCAGTAATATAGAAAGAGCCGAAGAATTCTCGTTTTTTGAAGTAACTTTTTCGACTAATATGACCTGGACCGAAATGTCAACCAACTTTGTTTAAAGATCAGCAATCGCCAGGGACTTTTAAAGATAAAACATCTGCCACCGCGATACGCAAGACTACTTTTTTACAAGAGTCTTATTTTACCTTTGTTTGACAGCAGCGACCTGGTTTGGGGGATAAGACCAATGAAGTACTGATGGGCAATTTACAAATTCTCCAGAACAGCAAAAATCATCCTTGACTATCAATCATATTCTTCGTCCAGTGCTGCGCTGGATGAGTTGGAATGGAACAGGGTTCACCAACGTCAATTCTATCAAAGATGCTTATTCATTTTTAAATGTTTGAATGGTCTATCTTTGTCTAAGTTAATCTTGAAATCACAAAGAGAAATTCATTCCTATAACTCTAGAAATAAAAACAATTTAAGCTTGCCTAAAGTTAAAAGAAATTGGGGCGAACAAAGGTTGGAATACCACTGGAACACTCTTAACGAATAGAGTATACATTCAGACTCAATTGCTAAGTTCAAAATAAACTTTTTAAAATTCGCTAGTACTGAATTATAACATTCATAGCATGTTGACGTTCTCGTTGAATTCTATTTACTTTTAGTATCTAATGCATTTGTAGTTGTCTTAGTTGTGTAGTTGTATTGTTGCAGTATTAGTTTTTGTGACTGATATTTACATATGTATATATTTATATATAGGACCTCTCTGAAAATCACTCTACGCGAGAGAGTTTCCTGTCAAAATATTGTTACAAATAAATGAATAAGGTTCAGGTCCTTAATATTTTCATGAAGCGGGTCGTTCTCTTTTACACCAATCTCTGGCATTCCTCCGCGCTCTACATTTATTCTTAGCTAGAACTCCTGCGACCAGTTGTTCAAAGGCCAGTTGGCTTAATCCTGGTTTAGGGTAACATTTCGTTAGAAACTTTCTAGCAGCTTGTTTATCAGCTCCGAAATATTTCTTTAGAAATGTTGTCTAGCTGGATCAACAGCAGTTTTGATGTCCGAAGCTTAGAAATAAACGGACATGCAGACATACATAAAATAAAACAGTGTGTTATAATTCAACCCAGGGTTAGTGCTGGGTTAGTACAACCTGCTCCGGATTCTTGGATCAAAGATTACAACCCGAAACAGTTCAAAACAGTTGTGTTTAAAAGCCGTACTTCTTATACAGTTCTTTGTTGCATTCTTTTTGCAAGTTATTTCAATTTTTTAGTATAAAAACTGTCTTGACACGCCCTACAGACCACAAACAAGCAACCATAAAATCCATAAATCACTTGAAAATTATCGATCAATATATATCTTTTAACTGTGGTTTAGCTGAAAATTCATTAGAATGGATTGGAAATAGCATTGGAGAATGGTTTCAAAACTGTATATTTATTTAATACCGACGTTCACACTCCGCTTTTCAACCCTATAAATTAGCACTTGTGGATAGGTCCATTTACCCGGCAGTGCAACACAAATGGTTATTCAAATACTTATACAGGGTGTATAAAAAAAAAACGGAGCCCATCTTTTGTGTCTAATTATTTCTAAATTACTGAAGCTTATAGCACAATTTTGAAATTGTTTAAACGACGTTCTTTTCTCTTTCTAACAAGCCATAATTCGTATTTTTACTCACAGTAACGTATGTGCTATGACAAATTTAGTAAAAGCTATCGATTTGAGATGCCCTCCAATTATGCAAATTCACTATGTCTTTCATGGTCGCCAGTTAAATTTTTAACTTTTCGCTTATTACATGAATGTTATTTCTGTTAAACTTAATAAAACTTGTTATAAAGCTTTACAGAAGATAACGGACCGTTTACTTTAACAAAAACCTTAGATTTATGCCAAAATAATGATCAAAATTAGCGTTTTGTTTATCCGCGCGTGCACAATGTTGTCGAAATTGCATAATGTCAATATTCATGTCGATACAAGCTTGAACTATCCGTTCGTAGTGCACGTTAACGGTCCGTTATCTTCTGTAAAGCTTTATAACAAGTTTTATTAAGTTTAACAGAAATACCATTTATGTAATAAGCGAAAAAGTTAAAAATTTAACTGGCGACCATCAAAGGCATAGTGAATTTGCATAATTGGAGGGCATCTCAAATCGATAGCTTTTACTAAATTTGTCATAGCACATACGTTACTGGGAGTAAAAATACGAATTACGGCTTGTTCGAAAGAGAAAAGAACGTGGCTTAAAACAAGTCTAAAATTGTGCTATTAGCTTCAGTAATTTAGAAATAATTTGACACAAAAGATGGGCTCCGTTTTTTTTTATACACCCTGTAGTTGATCTGATAAATATAATTAAAGCATATAACTAAAAAAAAACTTTCATCCTTTCTATCGCAAAATATAGGTTACGGGACTTGGAATTGCACCAAAAACTGACCAAATCCTTGAAGTCATGGACAATGTAAAGTACATTGGTATCCTTCAAATCGTGCAGAGTTCTTGACGGCTCTGACTCTCTAACTGTGTGGCATGTCTGTCTAGTTATGTCTAATTTGTTGCAAATAATTTGTATATAATTGAATACATTGAAGTAGTATATATAATGTAATTTTAAAGGAGATGTTTAAAGGGATATTACGTTTGTCTCATTTGATAGAAATTCTATAGATACCTGTAATCACGGGGCATGTAGTGCCATCAACTAGCACAAATGGTTTTTGAAAAATGAGGATAAGAAACTTTTGGAGCCTTGTGCCCTGTGATGATTGTATGAATTTGTAAAAAACCACAAGGTGTACACGCGTACAGACTGTATGTAAATTACTTAAATTCATCATTCATGTATATTAAACAAAATTTTACAGAAATAAGTTTTTCCTATTGTAAACTCGTTACAATCGTTTGCTCAATGTCAATGTCAATCCCTCAACCTCTTCATCGTCAAACACCTCAATCTCTTGATTCTTCATACAGTTCCACATCCTGGCTTTCTGTCCTTAATCCACCGCTCTTTGAACACCTTCGTGTTGCGGTCAGCGTATTGGAGCATGAGTATCCCCTTGGTCTGGACGAGGACAGACCATGCTGGTGCGTCTTGAAATGTTCTTCTCCAATCCCAAACGTGAATGGCTATTATAAACTCGGACAATTCATGACTACGATATATTTTTGTAGACATTCAGTTTACAGCTGTACAGTGTCATGTCAACACTTTTCTTTCGAGTTTGACAAAGAGTTAGACTCTATTTTTCGGAGTATTATTTCACTTGTATATATGTAATAATCAATTATAGCTTCTGGATATTTTGTATTTGTAGAAAAGACTGTAGTTTATATAATAACCAGAAAAATATGTGGTTGCTTGAAAATACCAGATTTATTTCTCGTTCGTTGTGCTCATTCGTGAGATATCATGTTCAACACTCGAAATAAATCTGGTATTTCCGCGCACCCATGTGTTATTTTCTATTTACAACCTCCGAGGCCTTCATGACCTTTCACCTTTAGCAGATAAACCTGTATCCTTCCATGGCTTCAGCCCCATCCAACAATGCTCTGTATTACTACTTTCGACGTACTAACATCGTAGGATTTCAGACGACGTTGCAATGTGTTTTTCTTTAGAGATAAGTAATTATCTTTGCATTCAAAACCTTTAATAAACCAGCTCTATTATATAGAGCTTTCCTATCCCCCTCATGCATGTTGTTATTGCTATTATCCGTGATATTCACTGCAAGTTTGGTTAGTGAAACGGTCGCGAAATGTTTTACCAGTGTCCGAAGTCCCTATGAGCGACGGTACTTTATACAATAAAAACCTCTTTTGAGTCAGCTTGCCTAACACGCCATCGGTTAATGAAAAGCATATACCGAAATGACGGTTATGATCATAGCCGGTGGCACAGCAATTGGTATTTTTAAAAGAATATCTAAACCATTGAGATTTGCAACACGAACGTCGCGCGAGACTGATCGACTATGGCACGAGAAAAAACAATTCCGCGAGTTTCTGACAGCTGTAAAAGGAATATGTGCAAGCTTGATTTATTTAAGGTTAAAAACCACCAATTTCTGGGTCACGTATGTTATGATAAAAATTTTCAAACAGTCCACGGACACATTTTTGTTATGACAAAAAGTTTCTGTCTTTCGGGAAAAACAACTAGTCATGGACATAACATAATAATTGGTGTTTCAAAAAATAGAATTTGCTGCAGAAAAAAATGTTTTGTCAACTCGAAAGAAAAATGTTGACATAACACATGTGGGCCAAGACCACCGTATTCATGGGATTCGCAACCACCCACTGACAAAATGCCTGACACTTCAATAACGTTGCAACTAAATAGCCAACCAAGTGACAGCGCGAAAATATTTCATAATAAACAGTTAGCTAAACACAATCGCGTCAAATTATTAATGCTTTAGAAATTAATTGTTCACATAGTCATTGAACAGGAAAATACTTGCTATACTTTAACTACTCAAACCAATGAAATTTATCACGATTCGTTAACTTGCATAGTTTAGCCTCGATATTCGCAAATTATTAAAGGACTCTGCAATAATTAAATCGTCAGAAATAATTAGTCAGAGATGCAGAGGTAATTTTACCTACCTTCTCGAGGGGCAAATCCATTTTGTCCTTAAATTGTCCGTTGGATGCCTAATATAACAATTCTGAATGTTGTTTGGCCCGATATATTTTGTGGGCTTCGATCAACGCGTTTTTCTTCAGTTTTATTATAAAAATATTATGCAGTCAAAAATAGCGAACTTTCAGGTTCGTTCATTTGAAAATAACTTGTATCATAAGAAAGCTTATAAAAAACAACATATAAGACATCATTACGGGCACCCTGGTTTTTCAAGCAGTTTTTTAGCTATCGCTGCTTCAAAATGGGAAAGTGTCCGAAAATGGCGCCAATTTCCTGGGCAGTAGTCTGAAAATAAGTTTTCAAACGCTCATAACTCAACAAAAATGTGAAAAATAAAATTCACCATAATAATGAGTTATGTGTATTTTTTTATTACCTTTTTGATAACGCAAGTGGTTTTTCGTAGAAATAAGTTTGAAATTTCGCCTTTTTTGACAATAATATATTTTTATAAAAAATTTAGGAAAAAACGTGTTGGCTGAAGCCCACATGAAATTTTACCGCGTTAAACAGGCAGAACTATAAATTTATTAGACCTAAAGGTACAATATAAACATAAAATGAAATTGCCCCTCGATATGGTAAGTAAACATCTATTTTGTACCTCTGCCTTTCTGACTAAATATCTTCATTATTGTTTGTTCTATTATTCTTGCCAAGGAGTTTGTCCACAGAAATGCAACACCAGTACTTACAGAAATATGACCACCAAATGCGAAAATATTAATAATGACCAATATAACCTCCCCTTGAAAAATTTCGTCCATTGTCCCTTTTTAAAACGAAAGGGACGATGCCTTAAGGGGAACAGATGCGATTTTTTCCACCCGAAACGATCTCCTACGCCAAAATATCAAATACCATGCCCGTTTTAGAAAGAAGAGGTTCTGTTTGAAGGAAAACGCCTGCGACTTTAGTCATGTGAAATCACTCACGCTGGAAAACACGTCGAAACAACCTCCACGGAACCCTTTTTTGACCCATCACCGAGCCCCCGAAATACGACGCAAAAATCCGATCTCTTACTTTCCCAAAAAGAACTACCACCAGCAGACATGGGAAACTCTACCTTTACCTCAGTCTGTGCCTCTTGTGAGACCTCTGATGGAGATTGCAGTGCCGCCTCCATATCCTTGTTTTCGTCCTTTCTAACATCTAAAGTTCCGTGGTTACCTGACCGGAATTTTGATCTCCCAATTCCGGTTAGGATAACGTTTCCTAGGCAAACTATGAGATCAAATGATCGGAGACATTGTTTACAGAATTGTGTGCAAATATGTCAAAAGACGGGAACGGTGATATCTAGTTACGCTGTCGGTTCTTGCGTAAAGAAAACTACACTGCCGAAAATTTCCTTAATTAATGCCCGATCACTTTTACCAACTAAGTTTGATGAATTGTCAGCATCACTTTCTATTAATCCAGTTGACACCATGGCAATTACCGAAACATGGTTTAATGAGGATATCGAAGACGATCTAGTTTCTATTTATGGTTATAATCTCTTTCGCAAGGATCGCTTAAACCGTCGTGGAGGTGGTGTGTGCATTTACTTATCAAAGTTTTTTCATGCCAAGCGCCGAACTGATCTGGAAAGTGACAACTTTGAGTGCTTATGGCTCTGGCTACGCCCTACACGTTTACCTCGTCCCCTTTCAGGCATTGCAGTTTGTGTTGTCTATCACCCACCTGGTCTGCCTGAACAAGAGCATTACCTACTAAATGAATATTTGATCAATAGCACTGATATCTTGCGTAATCAATATCCCAATTGTGGACTTATCTTCTTAGGTGATTTCAATGATTTCCAAACATCAAATCTTCTATCAAGACATAACCTAAAGCAACTGGTTCTGACCCCCACAAGAGGATCTTTAATACCCTGGATTATTAACTTTCTTTGCGAGCGAAGACAACGAGTTAAGATCGGAGAAACGTTCTCAAATTGGCTCCCTGTGACCGCTGGAGTTCCTCAAGGAACAAAGCTTGGCCCAATACTTTTTCTTATTATGGTTAATGATTTGAGAGTAAACACCCCGGACATGAAAATGTGGAAATTCGTAGACGATGTTTCATCTTCCGAAAATCTCACCTCGAATAGTCTTTCTGCCACCCAATCAACTCTTGATGATATTAGCTCATTGGCATCTAACAATTGGATGAAACTAAATGCCAAGAAGTGCAAAGAGCTTCAAATTTGTTTCCTTAAGGAAGATCCACAGTTATTACCTCTGATAATCGATGGACACACACTAGAAACGGTACAATCTCACAAAGTACTGGGGTTAATTATTCAAAACAACTTGAAATGGGATGAGCAAATTTTTTCATCAGTTACCAAGGCACCCAAACAGCTATATGCTCTTGGGATTTTAAGTCGTGGAGGAGTCCCTCCTGCTGACCTTATTATCGTATACCACGCGTTTATTCGTTCTATTTTGGAATACTGCTGCGAAGTGTGGAATTATGCCATACCGCGCTATTTGTCGGACGAACCGGAAAAAGTGCAAAAACGTGCTATGCGCATTACTTTCCCTGATCATTCATATGATGAGGCTCTTCAGTTAGCTAATTGTACAAGACTTGACAGGACAGGAGAAACAAATTGTGTATTAAGACTTTACAAAAGATCGTTAAGCGTGCAGGTCCATTAGCAGAACTTGTGACCGAGTCCAGAGCTTGCGTCCATCAATATCAGATTAGAAATCTAAATCATTTGTCTTTATACAAGTGCAACACTGAACGTTTCAAAAACAGCTTTTTTCCAAAAGCAATCGTGCAACTGAACAGTAGGAGCTAGGGAAAAACCCCATTTTAGAGACCTCTTTTTGAATAAATAGTTACATCAACACGATATATTTTTATAAGTTTTATAATTTTCAACTCTTGTAATTATTTTAATCTTGCAAACAATTATAATTAGTTAGATAATAATAATGTAAACACATTGTAATTCATATTGTATGCGAAAATGTGTTATTAAACATCAAATAATAATAATAATAAAATGCGATAATCGTCGACAATAGCAGCGTAACCGCACAATGTTTTCTGACTGTTATTTTAAACTTAAACTGTGCTGGGCCTAAATGGATAACTGCTGATTATACTGCATTTTTTATGCCTTGATCAGTTCAAAGAAAGCAAACACGTTCTTAAAAAACCAAATCTCTACTCCGCAGATGACTTGAATGACTATTTGAGCGTCAAGGAACTTAAAACGTCTATAAGATGTCTTCACAACGCCGCCAAGAGAAGAGGGGGGGGGGGGGGGCTTGCCCCGGGCTCCAATTGAGGCCCTCATCAAAATCGGGGCAAGCAGAAGACAACAAGTGCCACGTTTAGCGTTTTCAGCCTTGCTTTTTGAAAATAAGGAGTCCCAGATATAAGTTTGGCCCGCTCCCCGAGAAATCTCTCGGCGGCCTGTGTCTTTACCTACACTTTATATCACATTCAACTGTATTGAATACACAGATTATCAGTTCTAACACGATTCTGATCAATAAAAAAGGTAAATATCTCGATTATATCGTTTTTCAAATACTCATTATTACATTAATCCTCGTTGGGACAATGTATTAATACACAATGTTACACATACAAATAGCTGAGACGTTTCTTAAGCAAAGTTGGCAGATATAACTGCTCAATGTCATCATATTTAATAACTGCCCTCAAAAAGATCAAACATAAGGTTTTTAAGCTGTAAACTGCAGGTAATTTCCACACGCATACAACGTTATCATCATGAATAGTTGCCACTTTGCACGAATGTCCAAAAAACAAGCTTGAAGCCAAAAAATATGTTTCAGAATTTTCGAAACAATATGAGGAATCAGGGTAGACTAACGTAAACACAACGTTGGCAGAGCTGGATGAAATGATATACGTCTTCGACTCTTTTCCTGACGTTAATGCAATAAATTGGCCATCAGGAGAGTAAACACAATTGCTTGTGCCAGGTGGAAGCTTCAAATGATGTACTTTATTGGCTTCTTCATTTCCATCATCTGATGTAGTGATATTCCAAATATCAAACGCACCAATTTCGCTACAAACTGCAAATTCTTCATTACCGAGTAACGGATTGTAATGGCACCCAGTCACCGTTTTACAATAACCATAAGCGCGTTTACAATGAAGTACTTTCAAAGTTGTACTATCAATCACGTAGATTTCAGCATCGTTGGTACCAGCCAGTATGCGTGTGGTGTCTGGTGATATCGCCAAACAAAAAAATCCAGCATCCAAATTACTGGAAAAATATCTTGTGTTGTATATTGTGAAGTACTCTTCTTCCGTTAAATCTGGGTCACCTTCTCTCATCGCTGCTTCATCCACACTTGGGAATTCTTGTTCATAAACATCGATGTCGTCGCACGGTACAGTCTTGCTGCTTGACGGTACACTCCATCTTTCTTCCGACCAATTTTCGGAACGGTCACCTTCACAAATCAAACATGCTAAGATAAGAAAAGGTTCGTATCTGATATTCAAAAAGGGAAGAGAAATGTGGGAAGAAACGGAATACAATGAAGTCACATATGTAAAACACGCCACTCGTTAGTTTTGACTTTGTCCACTCCTTCTGATTATGCGCATTATTACAAATAACCGATGAGTAATAAGTTGTATAGCGTTATCTATCAACGTATTTTCATATTCATCAAAAAGGACTGCAACGATTTAATCTTTCTTTGCTTATTGTTTAATTTTTGACAGTAAATTTAATTTGATGTAATAATGGTCTAATCTAATGTACAATGTATAAAAATATGGTGCTAAACAGATGGGGCAGTTTCTTAGCTAATAGTTGCCTTGTACACTATGGTTGCCGCGCAGAATAGCGTCATCCATGCACACAGATTGTTGCAAAATTTTCAGACGAGACGAGATCACTTCACTTTATATTCACAAGAAGACTGTGGATGGTATACTTTATTGCCATAGCTCTTCTCGATTCTCAATCAGGTGGCCTTGGACCAAAACTGGTGCGATAATTAGTATTTAGGCCTGGTTCACACTTGTAAGGGCCAGGAATGACTTCTTCTGGCCAATGTCATTCTACATACCATTACAAAAGCAATCTTGATCATGACTAATAATTGTACTATACTTTAGTTTCTTCACATATTCATTCCCATATTCATTATAACGACAAGTGTGAACCAGGCTTTAGTTTTATCTTATTAATATTGCACCAAGTTAATATATCAACGACCACGTGCACCGATTACAAATTCGAATATTCATTTCTGCCCACAGATCCGAAATATTTGTTCATATACTACCACTTGCAATCTACCATGTTTTGTAATAACAATTGTCGACGTTTACAAGAATAATTCGACTTAGCAAGACAGGTGTATCATAAAAACTTATCACAATGATGAAGAATTATTGAAAATGTTGTTCAATTCATTTAAAATTACATGAACAGTTAAAAAAAGCGAGCAAACGTGTAAATACAAAACATCACGTGTTCGCACCCAAACGTCATAAAACAAAACAATTGATTGGATCACGGTAGATTGAAAATAATACATCGTACAAAATAACGTGATCCATTGGATTCGCAGTCACGAAATACATCTGAGACGTTTGCCCGCAACCCTCAAACAGTCTTTGCTCAAACAGCCTTTATAGCGTGAACGTAGTCAAATAGTGATCAAGAACGAAAGAGAAACAGAGAGAAAGCTTTAAACTATTTCCGAACGGACACATCAGTAGCTGTATCATCCATTTTCTTGATATAGTTATCTCTTCTGTCTAAGGCTTTAGTGAAGTCGAAGAAAAATACGTGGAATCGTATTAAAACCGTAGCCGTAGGTAAAATAGGAAGGAAAGCTGCATATGAGACAAAACACACTTTCTCGTTACTTGTCACTCGTTCATTTTGGCTTGGGATGAGATAATTTGTCCACTCTTTCTGATCATGCACTTATACGACAAATTTCGCATGTGAAAATACAGTATGCTGTGAAATACAAATTTTATTTCAGCCGAATACTGCACGTAAATTTCATATAATAATTAACAATAATTCGCCGAAGGCAAAGTGATTATCGGTGAATATTCAGCAAGACAAAGGTGAATAATTTTTTTATTATAACGTTTCATATTTCAAAACAGCATCTGTCATATTGACGAAACGACTGGTAACCATTTTGAAAAAAAAACGCTTTGGTCATTATAGAGTCATAATCACTTCTATATGGGGCAACAAATAGAGCAAAGAATTTTCATTTTTCACCGACGTGATTTAAATAAGAATACTAGATAAATATTACTTATATAATAAATAAGATTACTACATGTATAATGGTGTTTTAGAGATATAGGTACCAATAGTGAAGTTTATTAATCAAAAACTAAGTACAAGCTGGAACAATATACTTTTACAAAGCTTATGCCGTTGTAATTATCAAGTTATTGAGACATTAGTGCTCTTGAAACCTTAATAGAGCCTTCACTCGGGGCAAATTTAGCAGCCTAATGATCTGCAGCATTTTAATATTTTAAACGGAAGAAGGGGATTAAGGACTTAAAAATGCAAAGGACATTACCCGTATAAGATATAAAAAGGAATATGGAAGAAATAGAGTTCATTAGAGACTCTCCAACTAAACAAAGGTTTAAGACAAAATTGAGGCTAGCAGCACAAACTCCAGAACAATTGCAATTTGATAAAGGCGAGTGCGCAATCAAATTGAAGGACTCCAATTATTTGTACTATTGATTAAAAATATTAGAAATGATGTAAACAATGTACTTTTTATTATTGCTGTTTACGAGAGGTTTGTATCGCAAAACCAACTACGAGTGTTTTGAGTGATTTAAATACGCCACGCAAATATATATTAAATTCAAGTAATATGCCATTCAAATATATATTAACTTCAAGTAATATGCCACGCAAATAAATATTAAATTCAAGTACAATGCCACGCAAATATATATTAAATTCAAATAACATGCCGCGCAAATATATATTAAATTCAAGTAATATGCCATTCAAATATTTATTAAATTCAAGTAATATGCCACGCAAATAAATATTAAATTCAAGTAACATGCCACGCAAATATATATTAATTTCAAGCAATATGCCATGTAAATATATATTAAATTCAAGTAATATGCCACGCAAAATATATATTAAATTCAAGCAATATGCCACGCAAATATATATTAAATTCAAATAATATGCCTTGCAAATAAATATTAAATTCAAGTAATTTGTCACGCAAAATATATATTAAATTCAAGTAATATGCCACGCAAATAAATATTAAATTCAAGTAACATGCCACGCAAATATATATTAATTTCAAGCAATATGCCATGTAAATATATATTAAATTCAAGTAATATGCCACGCAAAATATATATTAAATTCAAGCAATATGCCACGCAAATATATATTAAATTCAAATAATATGCCTTACAAATAATATTAAATTCAAGTAATTTGTCACGCAAAATATATATTAAATTCAAGTAATATGTCACGCAAATATATATTAAATTCAAGTAATATGCCACGCAAATATATATTAATTTCAAATAATATGCCACGCAAATATATATTAATTTCAAGTAATATGCCATTCAAATATATATTAAATTCAAGTAATATGCCACGCAAATATATATTAAATTCAAGTAATATGCCACGCAAATATATATTAAATTCAAATAACATGCCGTGCAAATATATATTAAATTCAAATAATATGCCTTGCAAATAAATATTAAATTCAAGTAATATGCCACGCAAAATATATATTAAATTCAAGTAACATGCCACGCAAATATATATTAATTTCAAGTAATATGCCACGCAAATATATATTAATTTCAAGTAATATGCCATGCAAATATACATATTAAATTCAAGTAATATGCCACGCAAATATACATTAATTTCAAGTGATATGCCATGCAAATATATATTAAATTCAAGTAACATGCCACGCAAATATATATTAATTTCAAGTAATATGCCATGCAAATATATATACTAAATTCAAGTAATATGCCACGTAAATAAATATTAAATTCAAGTAAATGTAATATGCCACCAATATCAATCTAGATATGGTCTGGAGACTCGGCCAGCGTCTTTGTTCTATCTTTTTGTTCGTGTTTATGTTGAGTTGTGCACGGTGAAGAGAATGAATTTTTGGTATAATGAAGCAATCGTCCAATAGCGTTGGCTCGCCGAAGCATTCAACCGTACTATTGAAATATTAATAAGCAAAATTTCAAAAGATTTGTGCACGGTGAAGCCAACTCAACATAAAATGATAGCTCGTTATAAACGCTTTGAAGTTCGCCGGGTTTCCAGACCATGTCTCGATTGACTATGATGCCACGTAAATATATATTCAATTCAAGTAATATGCCTTGCAAATAAACATTGAATTCAAGTAATATGCCTTGCAAATAAATATTAAATTCAAGTAATATGCCATGCAAATATATATCAAATTCAAGTAATAAGCCAGGCAAATAAATATTAAATTCACTGACAAGGTAATGATTTCATTTGTCTTTTGTCTATAAATTATTTTGTTTAATGTCTAATATAATACGAAAACATTTATGGTATATGAGCCATTGGATAGTAAATGACAGAGAACAAATCAATACAAATTAAGATACCATTAAAGGAATTACCTTCATAATCCACGGTGTCTGGAAGTGTAAATATCTTGCACCAAGAACCATTTTTTTCATTTGAATATGTAACCAGTAATCTGGAACCATCAGGAAAAAGCTTCATATTATTGATCCGACAGTTGTACATATGCGGATTCAAGAACTGCGTTGCCTCGGAGTTAATCAGGTGGCATTCATGGGGATTTTCTGGTATCTTTGCTAACCTTATATGAGTTGGTAACCTGTGGTCGTAGTTGAAGTATACAGAAGGGACACCTAGTGCCAGTAAATTTCTTTCTGGATGCAGCAGACATATATAAGGTCTTAACTCATCTCTACATTGATGTATATGTGTAGTATGCTGCACTTCTAAATTGGTATCATTGATAAATCTAAGAATACGAGGAGTGGTGAGATACGTCAAGCATTTTAATGAAGGTAGATACTGCAAACGAGGAGAAACACTGTATGCCTCTCTAGTTTCTGTTAAATCACGGTTCGGGATGATAGCCGCTGGGTCGATTATTTCGCTTGAAGAAATATCCGTTGGTTCATCCACTAAAATTCAAGACAAAAAGATAAACTTACCAAAAGGGTCAAAATTTTCGAACTTAACGATCGGCAGCATTAAAAAGCCTAACTATTTAACAATTAGTCGCCGAAGGCGAGGTGATTACAAGCCTATATTCACTGAGCCGAAGGCGAAGTGAATATATGCTGGTAATCACCGGGCCTGAGGCGACTAATTGTTTTAGTATAAATTTCCAGGTGTTTACAAATAATAATCAACAAACTTTATAAAAATTCACTTCAAATATGTTACTGTATAAAAAAACAGCAAATGCAAAAAGCTATAGTCACTGGCCAGTGTCTATCACTTCAGAGGCAGTGAATCTTGACCATAGTCACCTGGAAATTTATACTAAAACGTTGTTAGACTTGCTACGTATACAGATCGACTCTTTCCTTCCTTCCAATCTTGTACCCAGGCTCTTCACCTACGCTCTTCACCTACGCCTGGCGCTTCGGACGCAGGTAAGACCCCAGCTTGCGAGGTTCTCCCCAATACCTTGTGGTTAGAAGAGAGCACTTGTAGTAAGTCTATGAGCGGGACTAAGTGAACCTTGTTCGACAAAGAAAATTGGCAATTTAGCTTTATTGTATTATTATACGGAAGTGTCGATATGTACTTTGGATCGTGAATGCAGTCCGATGGGCCTCTGCCTTTGTACATGAGCAGCGAGTCCAACATGTTTTTATGTTTGCAATGATATAAACAACATTCTGTTGTCAGTTTAATCGATTTTGTTTTTATATTTTAGCCGTTTGTTGTGACTTGTGACGTGATAAAACTAATCATTGTTTTCTTTTTATTATATCTAAACCGGCATCGCTCCTGGGGTGCAAGCATCACACGAGATGAGTTTAAATATTGCACACCGGATCCGAGTCCAACAATAGTGGAATGAAGGAATCCCGTACATTCTTTCAGGGTTTTCCCTTGGGCCTCACGATTCCTTGACAGAGGATTGCGGGCTCTGACTACAAGAGGAGGCTAAATAATTTGCTGCCCCAGACTTTCCTCCACATTTCCACAGTATTACCATAGGTGGCCCAATTCAGTGTGTAGTTTCATATAGAGATCAGTGCGCACATAAACACACTTCGTAGTTTCTTAAATATAATTACGAAGTGTGTTTTGTGCGCACTGATCTCTATATGAAAGTACACACTGAATTGGGCCGCCTATGGTATTACTGTAATGAGTTTCTTGCACACTGTCAAATGTTAAATGACTTGACCCTAATAGAGTTTATTCGGTGTCAGTAATTTACCACTTCGCAAACTCAACAACTTCGTTCTTTGTCGAATCCCTATTTCTTTGATCCCAGTTGCGCTCAAACAAAATTGTGATTAGACAAACAAACAAAAGTAGCTGGTGAATTACAGACATTGTCACCATATTAAATGAAACATCGTCATTTTTCAGCTAATTAGGCACTGTCTCATATCATATTATAATATTCTTTGCTTTAAAAAATAATAACTATCTGGAATCTCAGGTTGACATACAGGGTGTCATACAGGGTGTCCCAAAAAAACCCAAAAACTATTGAAATCACCTATTGTTGACATTTGAATGCCCTAGCACTTGTTAAAAAATTAAAATATCTTTGTAAAGTATGTTTGTTTTGCTCATGGGAATATTGATAAAAACCAAAATTGAATAGGCTAAAATAACCCAAGCATAAAATTTGATTGCATTTTTAATATGCACTCGTAGGCTTAGTTTTTTTTTGTCTGGCATAAAAATGGTTAACACTGAGTATTACTATTAATTATGACGGTTATGTCAATAGTTTATCCACTCGTGGGTTCAATTTAGTGCTAAGCATTGAAATTCTAACAATAGATCATTTTCAATAGTTTTTGGGGTTTTTTGGGACACCCTGTATATGCACCTGGAGTGCTTACTCCATATGCTTGTTAATTGAAAGTTACAAAAGCTGACAAATATGAGAGTAATTCGAGTTTGATCATAGGCAGCCCAGGAACGCGGTGTTTTGCTTTGTTTTTAAAGGTGACGTATGCATAATTATAATTACCCATAATGGTGACGCATTATGATTATGCATACGTCACATCAATAAAAACTAAACAAAACACCACGTTCTTGGGCTGCCTATGGTTTGATGAGAGTGTTCAGTGTTATAAGAGTTGACCTTATGGGAAACACTCTCATACTTTTTGTCCACATGAATATAGTGAATGTCAACAGTGCAAATCAGCAATTCTTGCATTTTCATTAAATTTTCACCTTAAAAATAGGTTACAGTGTCTTGCACATATTGATTTGGCTCATAACAAATGGTCCCAACAGAATCTAAGGATTGTCTAAATTTCACATCTTTCAAACTATCTTTAAACAAATTAAAACACTTGTTGACTGGTTGGTACATTGATTTTACTCGTAAAGTGAACCACAACAGTGTCAGATATTCAGTTAGCAAATGACATTTCACAAATATAAGTTCAAAATGTAAACAAACCATTCACATTAAAGAGTATAACCCATCTTTAGATGATATGCACTAGCTATCTAGTACCGGTACTTTTAATAAGAATACCATGATTCACTACATAATGGTGCCAACATAAATGTGTGGATATACAGTAACAGGATATTATATCTTAACACAAAGCAGAGTATTATACTATGCAAAATTGTTTTGACATAGGTTAAGCACTAAGGGGTGTGTATTTAAATCAGGAACTCTAAAGTATATAATTATACCTAGAACAAAATAAATTTGGCCGTCATTGATAACCATTAGCAGTCACAAAAGTCAACCATTTTCAAATGCTATTTTCAACCCTAGACCAACCTCCCCCCCCCCCCCCCCACCCCCCATTTGAGCTCAAATATCGTCTAGACTTTAAACATGTGAGTTTTGTGGTTCTTGGTTATCAATGGCAGCCTTTAATTAGGCTTCAAAGATGGCAAGAAAGTATTTAATCCAGGTACAATTAATGTATAGAGTTTGATACAAATGTAAAATTTTGTTATTGAGCACAAACAACTCCAAATATGGAGTGAGGAATTAAAGAAGCTCGGCCAACATGCAACATGTTGCAATGCTGATGCAAAAATGTCTAAGCATTATCATAAGGAGGAAATATTGTGTACTTAAGCCTAGTTTTCAGCAAGTCATGAATGTCATCAATATATCAAAGTGACTGCGGTAACAGAGCATGTACCCTGATTTACACATAAATATCTAATTTGAGTGCATCCCACAATAGAAAATGTAGGTCTAGGCTGTGTCACATTGTCGAGAATATTCATATACTCAGCTACAGCAGTTACAACCAAATGGAAACTAGCTATACTGACTTTCAGAACAGGGCAAAATAAACAATATTGATATTACAATCAGGTATGTTCTTTATTGTGAAGATGGGTGAAGTATAGCAAGTTTGACAACCACTATCTAATAACATTTATTAGTAAAATCATACTAGTATATTATTGCAAATGCTGTAATTTGATTGGTTGCTCTACTCGCTATCTATTCCTCGATAGATAGCGAGTAGCAAAACAATCATCTTCCTATAGAGATTTCTTTTAAAAAAATGGCTTAAAATTCAATTTTTTTGTTGAATATTCCATGTTTGACCTCTGATTCTACTAAAACAATTAGATTACTCGCTCCGATTTCTATGCGGTGATAGTTGCCAGATAGTTGTCACCGCATAGAAATCTCGAGCTCGTAATCTAATTGTTAATTATTAACACATATTAAATTGACACTTACTTCACAGTAGAACAAGTAAAATGTAGAATTAAAAACACTGTATAACTCCTTACCTCCGCCTAGTACATCATTTAACTTCAAACTGTAACCGGTCATTGACTGCATGCCAAAACAATATTTGGTATAGCCACAAAACACAGACCAGATGCAAGTGGTAGGGCAGAATCTCTGGATATTTGTTCATTTATTTGTTAAACTACTCCTTAGAATACTTCATGTAATAATGTCATATACCGGTAAGCCTGTTATATGAGATGCATATTTGTCAAATAAACAACAAACAAATACACAACATAAATACACAAAAAAAACGTAACGAATTACAAAGTAAACAAGACCAGTGTGTGCCTGAATAAATTTACTTGCCTTGTGGTGAGTATTTGTTTCGAAAACCCCTTAAAAACGTTCTATACGGGTCAAAGTTTTTAGTTTTGCGTTCAGCGATTGGATCAAAATATGAACTTTATAACTTTGACAAGCCAATCGCTGCACGCATTCATCCCGCATAGTCACAGCCGTAAAATTTAACAAAGCAAAAAATCTTTGATCCGAATACAATGTCTTTAAGCGGTGTTCGAAACAGAAACTCACCACAAGGGTACCGTAGTAAGTTTATCCAGCCACACACAGGTCTTGTTTACTTTGTAAATCGTTACGTTTTCGTTGTGTATTTATGCTTTAATTATTTCACGGTATGTATGTTCGTACTGGTTTGTGATTGATTTAGATGCCAACCAAAGGGAAATATATTTAAAAGAACCTACGAATTGCGAAGTGTGTTTATAAAGCTCGAATCTTCAGTTTACAAAAAATGTTGTTTTTCGGAGTGTGTTTTTTCTTACATTTTATTAAATTATCTGCTCGTAATGGTATTTGAATAATAGTAATACTAATAATTCTCATTGGTCAATTCAAACGGTCATCATGACATCATAACCGATACTGGTTATATGCATCTGGTTCAAATAAATCAAATTCCCCGTCCATGTCAAACTCTTCACCCTATGGATTTCCATGGGGTGAAGGGGGGGGGGGGGGGCTATGGAACAAAAAAGATCTTAATGCCAAATATAGAGACATCAAATAGAGTTCTAAATGTAGAAAGACAATTTATAATGCCATATACGACGCACATAAACACTATTATGTCTTGTTTACTATGTCAACAATTTTGGCAACACTTAGACTGGAGTCTTTCGTTTTAATCAAATCGTCTCTTTCTTTCCTTAGTACAATCGTCCCTTTGTTTGATTTGGTTTAACCTTCTACCAAGAGACGTTTTTCCTTCGAAGAATATTCTTGATTTTGCTACTGTGGTGCACACGGCACGTTTGATCTGATTGCCATTCAAATTCATAATCAGAATCTGAAATATCTCCTATTCACACTTATATAAAATTTGCTATATGACGCATAATTATAATTCATATAATTCATTTTATAATTCATTGTTCATACTGTAAACACGCAATCGATGTAAACTGTCTTTGCTCTTCATGTTCTGCTGATATTGACTAGTTGAAGTTGCCCTTTTTAGTTCACTAAACCCGAGCTGAAACGCTTTCATGACGATATTATGTAAACAAGCAGACTTTTTCTTGCTATGAAAAATATAAGCTTTCCAGGACTCCCTATCTTTAGCTTCTTTCGCGACCAGCACTAATAATTCTGAATAACGATCCAAACCTCTGGTTACATTTTTTAAATCAATCAAACGAAATGTGAGCAGTATCTCATTGCTGACGTTATCATATATGTCAATAAATTTATCGTTGATAAACACTGAAACTTTACAAGCCTTCTTTATTTTATGTTTCTTGTAATTCACGTAAGCATTGTGTAGAACTTTAGCAATTTCGTTATCAGAACCTCCAAATTTCAGCTCCTCTCCTGCATTTAGAAATGTCATCGACAACTTTACGCCTGCCGCAATTTGTTCAGCGTCCATAATGCAACACTCGAATATTTTCTGATATCTTGCCGACACCACACTTCACTAGGATTTTCACTAAATTCAATGTCGTTTAACAAATTAAAAAGGCAGCATGCGCATTGTTTTATCAATACTCGTAGGTATCTAATCAAATCTTTTCTACTTTGACAACAACAAACTCAAGTACCTGCTAGTGTTATGCTTCGACTCTATATTTAACTCAGCTGCATAGGATGTCGATTTGCATAGATAATTTTTACAACAACATCGTCTGTTGCATCGTAGTTCAGACCGATTATCAAGGCAAAACAATGTTAATATCAATACAGATGTTAATCATCACGCAATTTTTTACCATGAAAATCTTCAAAAATACCGCAGCAACTTGAAGTCGGTTACGAACGACTACGGCATAAACCATGGACATCGTCATCAGCAAAGTACTTATAATCAGAACGACAGGAACTATCGTAGCACAATTGCATAATCTAACATTTGCTTTCCTGAGCCTTATTATAATATTAATGTTTTTAAAATTTGCATTTCAAATTACATTCCCTTTCATTTGATTTTCTGAGACGAAGACGCGTTTACACGGTACCGAATCAACATGGTCACAATCGATATCAAATTGAGTAGTTTCAAGAAGAGTGCTGCTTTATAGAATTTATGGTAATACTACATGCATGACAGCTAAACATAGAAAAAGTGAAAAGAGTAAATATGACTGCAAACTGCCCGAACTCGAATTACTCGATATCGTGACCATGCAGATCCGGTACGGTGTGGCTTCCTAGGTTGTATGACAGTTTGCATAACACAGGGTGTTTCAAAGAAGAAAGTATGAATTCAGATGACTTGGTCATTTAAAGTCATTAATTTATTTTTGAGTCGGTTTTCTTTGATGTACCGCGGGCTGTATATAGGTTATTTACCTTGAATAAATAGATCAAAGTCGTGGAAAAATCTCGACGAGTCTCGACTTAAATTGTTTAAAGTCAAAAGACTCTTCAAAAATAAATTAAGTTAGTTAAATACCTCGAAAGTCGGGATGTATGTCATATACAGCCTCGGACGCTGCGCGTCCTCGGGGGTTGTATATGACATACATCCCTCCTTCTCGGTATTTAACTCTAACTTATATCCATTTAGTTTATTTTTGAGTCGGTTTTCTTTGATGTACCGCGGGTTATATCCAGGTTATTTACCTTGAATAAATAATTAGATGGAAGTTATGGGAAAATGTCGAAGAATCTCAGCTTGAATTAGAAGTCTATTAGAAAACCTCAAAAATAGCTAAATTAAGTAGGTTAATTAATACCTCGGTCGGAAGTCGGGATTTATGTCATATAAAGCCCTTCGACCCCCCCCCCCTCTCGGTATTTAACCTATACTTGAAGGCTATTCATTATATTAATTCACAAAATAGCCTCTTCAAAACACGGGCGTTGATTGGTAAAAAGCTTGAAAACACGTGTTTTCATAACTCTATGGAAACGTGTTCTGGGACTGAGTTCAGTCTACATTGCATTTGATGCGAATTGGAATGCTTTATTGTACTTGTGAAATGTCTGGATGAATTCTTTCATGATCTCAAATAAGTGAATAATATTTGGTTACAAAATGAAACTAACAGTTATGTAAATCAGCAGAAAATCTCCCTCTGGTATATAATGGTCTACACAACATCGTACTGCCTTTACTTCAGAGAATGCCTGATTAACTTCACAAAATCGAGGAAAATAACACCATTTATACGAGATTGTATGCTGTCTATGTTCGATATTCGTTAACTTGGGGAGAGAATTAGAGGTATAAAAAACTAATATATAAATATGTTATATTAAGAAGTAAGAACATGTTAACCGGGAGGTCTGTACGGGAAAGTATTGCCAGAGGGTTTTCGTACAGACCGAGCGACGAAGGAGCGAGGCCTGTGCGATAAAAGCCGAAGGCAATACTTTCCCGTACAGTTCGAGCAAACGAGGTTAATAAGGAATTTATTACATGGCTTTGTTGGATTGCAATTTGTTGTGACTTTGCAGAAAAGACCAAAAAACGCTTTCGCTGCTTAACGCTCAGCCGTATTTATTTGGATCATTTGTTTGTTCAGGATAGTAAAACTCCCTCGGGGAGTGACTTTCGTCGTCATTATACGGCATAATAAGTTTTAATTTCCTCTAAAATTTTATTTGTGCAATGTTTACACGAGCGGGCAAGATGAGTTCCTTGAGAGGGAAAAATAACTTTCTTGAGCGGGCAAGATGACTTTTTCCAGACCGCTAATCAACCAATCAGCGTGCGTCATTTGTCTCAGCCATATAATAAAAGATATTCATTTGCCACATTTACTTATATATATATTTATTGAAAATTGATTACAAATATTTAATGATCCAATCATATACTTCTTAATTGAACAATTTATAGTATATAGTAATAATTCTATCAATTACAAACTAATAGCTTACAAACGTCCTAGTTATCTAAATTATATAAACATCAATAATTCTCGGCGAAATTTGTCTTCTAATATATTTTACGGATGAATAAGCTTAACAAAATCTTGTTTGTGTTCATATCGTAAAATATTATTCTTAACGTGGGTATAGAAAACACGTCGTACAATGGTGCTTTTTGGCTGCAAGGCTCTGAAAAATATTCCCCTTCATTGCTACAAATGAAATTGAATAGGATATCCAAACTAACTAATTATAACGAACACGACACTAAAGAGTTTGCATTATACTCAAAAGGAATTTATGTTAAAACGTAAAATTTCATGTATCTATTTAGTTATGAACAGTTAAAATTCAAGAAGTAAAGTTAAAAGGAGTTGAATTAGCTTTCATTCAACCAAAATTTAAAAACTTTAAACAGTTGTTTGTTGTTTCAATATATATATTGTCTTGTCTAGTTCAAGTGTCTTACTCCATTCCACCGTGTCTCAATAACGGTTTAGCATTGGCAGCACCTTGTGTCTTCGTCTTGGGGTCAGTGACATCATGCCAGAAAGCTGGGTGTGGTTGCTGACGGTTTGTCTTAGGAGGTCGAACACAAACACGACATCGACTAACGCGCAATCTTAAGTCTTGTCCTTTGGCCGCAGATAAAACTTCAGGAGCTTGCGATTTAAACATTTCGCCAGTTTTTACAGTTGCCATCCAGAAGCTGTACTTATTGGCGAAATAATGACATGTCCCGCGACCATGACATTCGATAAATGGATTTGGACGGAATTCTTTAAGACATGAGCCTGGTGAAGACAAACTCTGACCGCTTCCACTCCCTCCTGCACCTGTATGCTGTATGTGAAAATATTTTCTGTTTAGTGTTTGAATAATATGGCTTGACGCCTACCTAATTTTAGGAGATTTTACGCCTACCTAATTTTTAAGAGATCGCGGCACATTTCGGAAAAAAGTTACCCACAAAAAGTACATTAAAAATTTCTGCATCCCAAAACGTCCCAAATTATAGCCTGATGTACCATATGCTAGGGTAAGTTTTCATTGAAAATTTCGTGCTTCTCTATAGTTTCTTTATGTTACCAAGCAGTTTCATTTATTGATAGCTTATGTTTGTACCGGTAGAAAACCTCTCTTACAGGAACATTAAAAATATAAATACATCGAGTTTTTGTTCATCACGTCGGATAATAATGTCCAAAAGCTTGATGCACATATATTTTTAACTGTTTAAAGTGCTGCCTATGACAGGAGTATTTTTATTGCATACGTGAAAGAACTTTTAAAACTACTGAATAAAAGCGCTTTTCTACTTTTGTACTGCCGTGATAAGTTGGTAAATTCCGGTTTTAATTTTGTATTTTGTCCACTAAATACGTCAGAGCTTGCATCGAATGAATAATCAAAAAGTAAAATATGAACTTGTTTTTCCATCAATACAAATGTCTCATCAACAAAGCAACGTAACACACAAAAGCACAGAAAAGAACTTGTATTACAGTTTCAAGTACGAAATTGGGTTTATCAATGTGCGTATCATATGCATTGATAGCTCTCTGATTAAGCCACGTATTCTGATTAAATTATAACTTTCTAGTGAAAATTCAGCGACAAACAAATATGGGACAATTTAAATACAACTTAATCAAACAATAACTTGTACATCAAACTTACCATAATGAAACTGTATCCATCCCATAATCCCTGCCATCCATCAGGACACGATGGTATTGTTTGGTCTTGACTGTGCACAGCTATGACAGGTCCAGGTGTCTCACACACTGAACAACGACTAATATGTGGCTCTACAGCATCATTATCAACAGGCATCATAGGTATTCTTTCGGACGATGACAACCAATAACTGTAGTCGTTTCTCGACGCAAGATTACATCGTTGGAATATATTACAGAATAAATAAGGCATTGTCGAGAACTGACGAAGACATGAACCAGCTTGACCAAGATCTTGACCATGAGATTTATCATTTCCTACATAAAAATTACTTGAACTGAGTGTGCGCATTGAATCCCTTTCATACGTATTAAATCTCCAGATGCATCAATTTATTAAATAATAGTTGTTGTTAACTTGCTCTGTCCCTTCTATTTAGCGCATAAAAAAGTCTGTAAAATATTTAATAATATTGAATTACCAGAAAAATGTACCATACCTTGGACATATAACAAACTGTAACCGTCCCACATTTTCTTGTAGCCAAATGGGCATGATGGTGGAGTTTGATCTTGACTATGCCGAGTAACATAGAACCCTGAGGCGCTGGCAGGAGGACCAGGGTCTCCAACAATACCATCAGGTCCACGTTCACCCTGGCGACCTCTTGGACCTTTCTGACCTTCATCACCTTTTTCACCTCGGAGTCCTTGAGGTCCAGGTACTCCGTCTCTTCCTCGGACACCTTTAGCTCCGTCCCTTCCAGGTGTACCCTCGCGACCTGCGCAAATGTTTTTGGTGAGATAGTAAATAATCAGCTGTAGATAGAAATCATTTTCACGTTTTCCTAAACATTTTCTTCATCACAATATTTTGTCATGTAATTTTGTAAGATGTTCCACCCTATCGTTTAATTTGTCAATGTTATCATATTTGGACATCAACAGATTACTTTTTACCTTGTGCACCGGGATTGCCATCTGCACCTCTATTTCCTTTTGTTCCTCGTTCACCTGATTTTCCCTTCGGTCCCCCAGAACCCACTATATCCACTGATTCACCAGTATCACCATCATTACCTTTATCACCCGGTTCACCAGCATCACCTTTCCTACCTCTATATCCTTTTGGTCCTGTAAAGATAAGAAGAACGATATTTAAACAATAGAAGGAAAACGATAATTGGTAGCATGTTACTGGACTGAACATTCGTCAAATTATAGTCATATTGTATTCGCCGCATTCTTTTGACTAGTATAGGGTTTTATACAATAATCAGAATTCATTCTGCATTTCATTGGTCGAGGGCTGTGTGCTATTATAGCATACACGCACAGTTGACGTCATCCTATGGCTTGATGTACTTGAGAAAAATGTCTTCTTGGAGGTTTTCTTGGTTTATTCAATTTTATTGTATAAAACAAATACCTGTAGATTTCATTTTTTGTGCTTAAGTACCGCAATAGATCATAGAAGACGTCATGGCGTGCGAAGAACAAAAAATCGCTTTTGTTTTATACAGTGAAATCTAGAATTCACTAATGAAATCCTGCGACATTACACACAAAAAACATTCCGATTGGTTAATTATTTGGGCTGGAAATTTCGGTGGGGGGGGGGGTGGGAGGGAGAGAGATTGACAGCGCGAGGTCAAAACCCCTTAATATTTAAAATTGGCTTAACAGCGAAGCACAAATTTCACAAATTACCTCTAGATTAAGGGCCATAAGTCAATCATAGCATTGTGTCCAAGTTTTCACACGACACAATATTTGAAAACAATAAATGCGTTTAATTGTGCTCGCAATTTTAACCAGTGCTATACTTTTACATTCATAGCAATGTTTTCAACTTTGTATACAATATAAAAGATAGCCAGACATTTTTCTATATCAACGAAACTACAATAGCCGTCAACAAACGCGAACACAGTGCTGTCCTGTTCTCATGGTTTATGCGTTACTCCATTCTTGCTGACGCTGTGGGTATCATTGACAGAAAAGCTCCTATGACATGCACATATTACTGCTCATAAAACGTGTTAGGCTGTGCTTAGGACAGGGCATTTAGCAAGTATCGTTGTCTGTGCCTATAACTTCTAATTTTAAGTAAATGTCATTTGAAATTTGTACGCAAATTAGGTAAATGCATAAATCATGCATGCACAAAACCGGGTTTTTTTTAAATAGGGACGTTTGCGCGCCATTTCGAAAAGCTTAGACTTTTGAACAGCAATACAACATATACAACCCAATAGGTTTTTCACCCACCAAAGTAGTGAAGTTTGTATGTAAGTATTGAAGTTTCGGGCCCAAACCATTTTTAACCTGTTGTAAAATACGCTACCCCCGTTTCGAAGTTTGATTTTGTCAAAATTCTCTTTATTTACATTTTATTATACGCAAAAATGTTGCATAGATAAAAACTCTAACTAAAAACTCTTTCCACTACAGCGGGGACAAAATGAACGAACAATATATACTGCAGTGTTTTTCTGGTGAGGTACCTAAGAAAATCATGGAAACACATGAATGCTGGTTGTATTCAATCAACTGCAATCATGCTTAATAAAAATGAATTCCACCCACATTCAAAGCCGACAAAATCCAACCAATCAGAGACGAGCGGAAGTATCACACATAATGAACGTTACGTCACTGGTTTAGTATTTTCACCAATCAGTATTTTCCGTTCAGAATTCGAACGGGGAATTCATTTTTATTAAGCATGATTGCAGGCGCTTTATTTTTCCCCTTTCCTCTCCCCTCGCCATTTTTTTCTCCGCCATTTCCCCCCGTTCCCCCAAAAATAAAGCGACTGCTTTGCAGGCTATACAAAACTACACAGAGCAATATACTGGTGTAGATACAATACCTTCATCACCATTGTCACCACGTGGTCCAGGATTTCCAGGATTACCACGTATACCTGGTTCTCCAGTATCACCAGCGGGACCATTATCACCTTTAGCTCCAACATCCCCAGGAGGTCCAGGAGGACCTTGTTCACCGTCAGTCCCATCTGTTCCACGAGGTCCACTATTACCTTTTTCACCTTTTTGACCTACTACAATACTATGTTCGCCCTCTGGACCAGGACTACCTAGTAAATAATATACATTGTTTATTAGTCCAGCTATTTGTAGATTCGAACTAGACAGAAAAATCCATTTGTAATGGTTTTGTATGAAATACAATAGTCACCGGAATTTCACTTTTGTAAAGTAGTATGGCGAAATTGATAAAAATGGCTAAATTAATATGCCTATATTTTTTCACATAAATGAAATGTTTTTTTTCGCTATATCTTCTCACTATCCTTTCACAACGGGCAATCCAAAAAAGGAAAGAAAATGAAAGAAAAGAAAAGCAAAAAATATATTTTATTTTTTACCTGGGGGTCCCGTGTCGCCAAGCAGTCCCGGTGGTCCGACATTTCCCGGTGGGCCAGGATCACCGGGTTCACCAGCTTCTCCTTCATTTTCTGCACTCAGTCCACCACCACCAGGTTCACCTTGTTCTCCAGGTGGACCAGCGTTACCAGATAAACCCTTCTGTCCGTCATCACCCAAATCACCACTATCCCCGATAGATCCAGGTGCTCCAGGTGGACCTGGGGGGCCTTGGTCTCCTAGATAGCCTGAATAATTGAAAGTCGCAAATTGTTATATAGAGACATAGCGTCGTGGAGACTTTACATGGTAAAACGAGAACACCATGAAAACCGCGAAAAATATGTATTTGCATATTGGATATTACAGGATGTATCGAAAACGGTAACCGTACTTGGAGTGTTCTGGGCCAGTCAATATTCAGCATACAGAAATGATTCTTCCACAGTTCGAAAGACCAGGCATTAACTTTTGAATGACGTCGTTATTGTAAAATTTGAAGAAAGATCGAGCAAATACGAATCAGATAACAATTGCTGGTTGAAATCGCACTTTTTCACCATTAGGAATTTCGTGAAAATCTGTTATAATTTAATCCCATTTGGAAATTAATATTTATAAATTTTAGCTTGGGTAGTAAAATTGGTTATCTTATTTGCAACGTCAATTGTTTTTCGTGACAGATAAATGATTACTGGACTTTTCTTTTGTTCAGAGTTGAAAATATGCGATTTCGACGGGTTGTTTTCATTTGATTCGTATTTGCTCTAGGTTTCTTCAAGTTTGACAAAAAAAGTTGACAATCGAAATCTAAAAGCCTGATCTTTTCAACATTCTAACTATCAAAGGATGATATCTGTAGATTAATGAACGTACCAACGCGAGCATTTAAAACTTCGATCGCGATTATCTTTTTTTATATATCTGAATATTCATTACAACACACACGTATGAATATGATTACCGTCTAAAAAAATCCAAATACAGACTACTCTGTAAACAGACCATTGGACAGACACTTGAACTCGGAATTGTCAAGTTTTGTTGCAAAATATTGTAAAATTTGGAAAATATAGTCCTATAAAGTGTGCGAATTTTGTATACTAACGCGCGAAAAGGCGCTGCCACCATGTGGAAATGTGGTAACGCTTTTTCCCGCGTAATACAAAAGTATACAAAATCCGCAAACTTTATATTACTATATTTTCGACATTTTACAAGATTTTGCAACCAACTTTGACAGTTTCAATAAATTTAGGAAGCTGCTTTCAACTGTGCTAAAATTGTTTTCGAATTTAGAAGTTTGTCTAATTGTGAAATGGTCCATTCAAAAGAGTGCGATCACAAAGCAATTACTTGGATACAATTCATGGTGGGTACTTATTTTGCGCTAAAACTAACACTTCGTTGTTCGAAAAGGTTTAAAAGACGACGACGTCATAGATTAAGGATGCAGAGATGTGCAATTCGGGGTATTTCGCGTCTTACATGTATGGCTTGGGTACGTTATACGCACGCTCATTTCTCGCAAGTACACATGTGAGATTTTATAAGGAATTTGATAGGGAAATGTCAAATAAACGGCGATTTTAAGCAATCTTTCCGCTAGGTTGCCTTGGTTCAAAGAAATATATAAAAAGAAATTTCCCTGTACATTTTTGTTCTTTTGTCCTAGTCGTTTATAAAACGGCAGAAACCATTTTTCAGTAATACATTTATATTGAAATTCGAACAAATGAACTTGTCAGAAATGCCTGCGGATATGACGTAATCCGCGAAACAGCGAAATCACAGACAAAGTATCCCCAGGAGGTATGCTATGTACATATCCTTCAGACGACGTCCTAATTCTCCATGATGGAAACTGGATTATCATTTTCCCCATCTTGAATATTTTTAATTTCATGGTATCGCCACTGCAGCTTAAAATCCTTAATTAACAATCAGATTACTCACTCGATTTCTGTCAGGTTATAGTTAATGATAATAACAGGAAAAGCAAATATATAATTTCAATATTTATGAAAATGCACCAAGAAAACGAGAGGTGGCAAATTAGACCCCATACCTTTATCACCTCTAATCCCTCGTCCACCAATCGTATCTTCACCAGGTTCTCCTTTTGCCCCTTTATCACCAGCTACCCCTCTCGATCCACTGTTGCCCTTAGGTCCTCTTAAACCGACGCCTACAACGCCTGGTGATCCTCTCATACCCTTTTCTCCTACAGATCCTAAATAAACGTTAATAATAGCTAAGCGAAACACAAACAGCAACTGTCTTCATACATTGCTGGTTTATTTATCAATCTCCGGCCCCGTCTCCATGTTGCCCTTGGGTCCACACGTAAATGGCATTTTTGGCTACGGAAAACGGAGGTATTCGAAAACGCTCTACAGAGTGGAGGTTTTCGAAAACGCTGTTTTCGTGCAGACGGGCGAAAAAGAAGGTTTTCAAAAACGATGACGTGATAATTGGGTCAAGTCTATAGCAGTGGTCTCTATACATGTGGTTATTTTACTTGGGCTGATTTTAAGTCTAATAGCATGCACTCAACTGCATGTTGACATATGTTAAACGTACGCGGAGAACATTTGAGAAAGCGAATAAGTATTATGAAGATGCTTTCCGTCTCAACGTCGCAAAGAATCGTTTAAAGTTAAAACATTTAAAGAAAAAAGCCAGCTAGTCCGAAAAGATTCTGGGTAATGCCAGTACGAACAAGTGCTTGGCGGGATAACTTTGCCAGCCAGACTGTAGTACTGGAAGAATACAGGAACATTATATAGAAGGAGTCGAGAGTCGCTGAACTCGTTGGCTAAGCTAGGAATTGCGGCCGCATCAGTGCCGCGCATTGATATCATATTACTAAGCAATGCGCATGCTCTAAGCCGGGCGCTATCATATTTCATGTGTTTGCGATTTTATTTGCGGAAATGTTACATGTGGATGCAATTTTTTTTAAAAATGGAGGAAAAAACCGCCGTTTTAAAAAATATCCGCTTACGTGTGGTTAAGGCCTAAACGGTGATCGTAGTTGTATGGAAAAAAATTTATGGAAGTTGGAATATTGATGAAAATTTATTTTTTGTATTGTTCATATTAAGTGGTGTAGTAAAATGTCTATCGGGATAACTCATGGGTAAGTAGGTTATCGCGGATGTGAATAGGATGAGCTAATTCAGACTGTAGTATTATTCCCACATAATTACAGGTAATTCAAAAAAGGTTGTCTTTCAAAATCCTAAAATCTAAATTATGAAATACAAAATCCGAGACACATAATGCGTTTTAGTAATAAAATGTCCAATAGCAAACACAGTACTATCACGACTACACTATTATATTCAAGACATCGCTCCCGGCAACCGATATAACGCTAACTGAAAGTCATGAAGTCAACACATTTTGGTCTCGTATTTTGAATTTTGTAGTTTAGATTCTAGATTTTTTAAGGACAACTTAGCTGTATAAATAATAATAAAAATTACCTTTGACTCCTTTATCCCCAGGATCACCCACTCGACCTTGTAATCCTTTCAAGCCCTTGTCTCCAGCAATTCCAAGACCACCTCGGTCTCCTCTATCACCCTTGATGCCGGTGTCACCAGAATCACCTGGTTCACCATAACCTTCTTCACCGATCACGCCTTTAGAACCTTGGAAGAAAAGCAAGCAGGTTACAATTAAATTCATCGAATGAAGTTCTGTACATCTTTAAACAGTGGTTTTTCCCTTACCTGTATTTCAAATGTCGAACTAAGGAAGTTGTTTGGAGTGAATGGTATGTAGATTGGGGGCGGTCTGTTCTAACTGCTTTTGTTTAGGAGATTTGGATTATTTTACGGTCAGGTGCTTTTTGAACGCATGTCACTCTATCTAAATTTATTTCAATTAGCTAGTCTCAGACATTCTAGCTTAAATATGTGAGTAAACATGTGATTGCCTCTAACTGTGTGTTAAAGTATGAACATCAAATTATGAAATTTCGTCAAGAGAATATGCGAGGAAAAAAAACGCACATTTTTGGCGAGTATTTTCTACAACTACAAAGGAACTCCGTATCAAACAATTGTTGACTGCACAAAATTTACCTTTTTTGTTTCAATAAAAAAATAATCGCCCAGAACAATGCTACTGACACCAAAAATAGCGGATTTTAAGGCTTGGTAAAATAGCGTGTACAGTGAAAGGCTAATAGTGAGAGAATTCATTATTCTTGCAATTTATTAACTATATTTGTTAAAAAATTATAATAATTAATATTTATTTAATAATTATATTTTGAAACAGGAATGCTTACGTACGTGTAAGAAACGCATTACTGAAAAGCCGCCATTTTCAAATTCAAGTGACGCCGAGAATAATATTGCGAAGCCGGTGGTCTCGTCCGGAGGAGAGAAAGAGAGTAGTGTGCAACGCAGACCATACTAATCAAACATACTCCTTTAACTTTTAACCTATTCGAGGAAACACTCCCATAATAATTGAAAAACCCACGAAAGGCAAAACACTGAAGACTTTAATTACCTTGAGGTCCTACTGGTCCCTGATCTCCTGGCTCTCCAGGAAGTCCAATTTGTCCCGGCTCCCCTTGGGGTCCTCGTTGTCCGTCAGGGCCAGGCAAACCATCCGGTCCAGCCATACCTAAAATGACATTATTTTTATTATTATTCGTTAAAGTAATTCAAAAGTTTTGATTGGTTAAGACCGGTGGATGCAATCACCACATTTGTTCGGTAGTTACCTAAATTTGACGTTATGACATCACCGTAGAATATTGATAACACATATTCGACATTATGACGTAATTTGTTCGTATATTGAAAACACATATTCGACATTATGACGTCACAATAATTTATGCTGCTCATCTCAATTCTTCAGTAGCTTCAATGATAGCTTGCGTCTTGTTTATATAAGCCAAGTGTTTATTTTGGGATAAAAATTGGAACTTGGCTCTGTAGGATATGAGAAATTATTAAGGATTAGGTTTGTGTTCGGCAGATAACACAAACCTCTGCCTTAAAGATTCTTCATATCCTACTCAACTTCATTCAATAATTGTTTATTATTGCACATCAATTATGTCATTCAAAACATTATCGGCGCACACGCTAAAGTCGCTCTTTCGCGATTTATATTCGCGATGAAATCTGTCAAAATTTGTCCAGTTTCGAGACATTGTGATTGAAAATTGTGAGATGGAGAAATTATTCAATGTAAGGGACTGATCATAAAGTATGGTGGGGGGGGGGGCTGTGGAAATTGAAGGGTGGGTCGTTAATTTTTAAAGTCACAAATAGGGGTGGGTCATGAAAATTTTAAGGATATACTGAGGGGAGGGGGGGGGGTTATTATAATTTCCAGTGCCAAACAGGAGGTGGGTCATGTATATTCGTGGGAAAATCTAAAATTATAGGTTGGGCCACACAAAATAAGCCTTTTAATAATTAAATTCTTATAGCCCCCCCCCATACTTTATGGCCTAACCTTATAAGCCTAACCTTAATCTGGCCTAACCTTAAGCCTAACCTTAACCTGGCCTACTTAATTAAATTCTTATAGCCCCCCCCCCCCTATACTTTATGGCCAATCCCTATAAAGTCGAAGGATATACAGTTTCTAACATTACTGCCAGCGACATGTTGAGCCAATAAACCATAAAACGTTTAGCAATATTGAACAATCACAATACCGTTGCCGCCTTTTGGTCCAGCCGGTCCATTTGGTCCATTATCACCAGGTTCACCATTTGTCCCTGGTGGTCCAACTGGACCTTGGTTACCATTCATTCCGGGTAAGCCAGGTTCTCCCTTTCTTCCCCGGTCGCCCTCTGGACCACGAGGAGACTCGCCTGGATCGCCTGGGTCGCCCTTAGGTCCTGGCCTAAGAGCTGAAAGATAAATTGTTAATAATAATAATAATAATATAGAAATAAATTCTCACCGAGCTTCTCGAGCAAATTAATGAATGCCATTATAACTTAGGATTGCGCCTTAAAATTCAACCTCTGTGGGTTGAACATAAAATGGCCAGGTCAATTTTCACCCCTAGCTTGCTTTATCGAGTTTCTAGTCACTGCCTGACGATAGTAAAATTTAAAGCAACATACGCGGGGGTCCAGCGTCTCCTTTCTGACCCTGGTCACCAGTCGGCCCTTTCTTTCCATCTTCGCCAGGATCACCATCATCACCATTGTTACCATCTGGCCCCGGTAGTCCCGGATCTCCAACATCTCCGGCAGTTCCAGGAGGACCAGGATTACCAGGTGAACCGTCAAGTCCCTTCTCTCCTCTCTCACCTTTAGCACCTGAAGAAAATGATAAAATATAACATACCTCAAATAATATTGTCTAAAAAACAAATTTTGTACCATTTAAGCATATTTTATTTTAAGATGATTGCCTTACACGTTCTACAGGGTGTCCCAGAGAAAACGGGACACTATATATGTCACTTAGATGGCGCTCTGATTGAATTTGGATGCCTGGGCGCTATGCTGAACTCACAGCTCAGGATAAACGCCTGCTTCTTGACAACTATTACTATGAAAGTCCAATTACAAGTAAATTCTACGATTAATTGAGGTAACAATATTGGTTCAATTAACTACAAAGCAATTAGAATTTGTTGCAACAAAATACAGTGAGATAATTTCAAGATATCGGCTACTTTGTAATTGAGGGAAATGGCAACAAAAAATTCTTTGCTCATTTGTTACAGCTCATTTGTTACAGCAATTTTTTCAAGATGGCACACAGCACACATGTTTGAGTCCAAATTTCTCAAGAAAACAAGCATTGTATGGAAAAGCTGTAAAGACATTTAATGATAATTTTAAAAGTTCTTTCAAACGAATCAAAATTAATTTTTATATTATTAGCAATGCCTTTTAATGGCTCGAAGTAGCACTGAAATAAGAGTGTTTTAAAAAAAAGGAAGAAGGATAAATCTATTTGTTGTTTTCATAAATTTAATATGATAATAAGTTTACAGAAGAGCAGAAAGAAAGCAGTTTGTCACGATTACAAACATCACGACCAAATTCTGGGCGTTTCAAGCTCCTATTTTTTTGTTGTAGATACACAGAAACGCTTACATGCGCGCACCCCAAAATCTATAATTGAACTTCGTGAGAAAAAAAAAGGTGAAATCATGGCCGGACTCCTTATATGTTATGTAACAAACACCCACGTTCATTTGCTTTGATTTTCTCGCCTTATACAACATCTATATTCAAAATTCATTCGTAAACAAACTGACAAGATGGCTATAAAATGGATCATTTTTTATTTAAATTACTCGCAATTCGTGTTTTATCCGATATCATCTGGTAAAGCACTCCTGCTCGTTGCTACACATAAACAATCCTAGATAAATCTATCTCGTGTCTTTAACATAATATTTACAATTTAACATAAATACTTTAAACTTTACTAAAGGTATTAAAACTCACCGCTATGATACAATAGAACCGAGCATGAAAAGCCCTTGCTTACCTGTACATAAACCGCCTGTTTCAAAAATGGTTTCAACCAATGGCAATAAGTCATCGAAACTTTTTGGGTTAAAGCGGTCTGCTTCATCCGGAGAAAGTATTTTCATTTGCTCTAAGTCAACGTCTCCCACGCCAACCGTCACAATACGTATTCCTTTGTTTTTTATAGGTTGTGAAGCTTGAGCCAAAGGAGTGTAAGGTCCATCTTTTGTTTGATTGCCATCTGTTAAAAGCATCAGTATCTAGAGAATTAAAAAATGATAAATTTTATAAAATGTTTTCGCGCTTAAGAGTTTCTATATTGCTGCAAGCGATACCTTTATTGAAAAATATTTTTTATATATTGCACATTTATTATCATGTGACTTCGATGCAGTTTAGCTGCAGCTACAATGACGCTAAACATTGGACAATACTTACCAATTATGCGCACATTTTCTGGTAAATTATAGAAGTAATTAAAATAATGATAATAATAAACTAGGGATCCAAGGATAGTGCAAAGTTTCTGAAAAGACTTACACACTTAAACTCGAAAAACTAAGAAAAATTTAATGATAGCTTTGGAAATAAAATGTTAAAATGATGTGGTCTAAAAGCGTTTTGTTTACGTGGGACGTTTTTAGACACTCCGATAATTTTATAATTTTCATGTTTAGCGAGCATATTCGGTTTCACGTTTGCTGAATCTCTGACCTCTGACCTTAGACTCATATAAACAAAACGGAATGAACGCGCAATTAATATTGAACGTGAACTAAGATTGCAAACATACAAACTGTGCGCTCTTCTGTGTGTTAATAAAAAACTGTCACAATATTAGGCCAATATCTTTACTTAGTATACTTATGTACGGTTTACTTTAGGTCTACTAGTATTATTGGAAATTTTATGTACACAATCATCAGTCATCACATCACAACCTTGCAGAAACTGATCTCGCACGCACGCAACATTATCAAATATGCCGATTTCGCTTTATCTCGCTTGTTTTTCATCATTTTTTGATGAAGCCTGGCCGAAATGTAGAACAAAACTCCTGCAATTCATGTGGTGTATATTTAGGAATATAAGACGTAGAATAGCGAAAATATTGCGGTGTATTTATTGCTATGTATTCAAACTATAGCTCATATCTCTTGTTAGCCATTTATATTCATACCATATAGGTCAACTTATGCTGTCCATTTGAGCTCGTTTTAAGGCGAAAAATCGCTCTTCATGCATAATAAACGAAAGCATAATAGTCTGAAGATTAAAAAATCTTGTCCTGCCAGTTAAAATGGTGCTTTTAAGCCGTGGAAATACATGTTTAACTCATGTTTATTATCCCACTCCTAGACCTCTGCATAGCAACGGAAGCGGGCGCTACGCAATATACACGTGCTTAGTTGAATATTTTAAATTCCGGGGGAGTTTGAGAGCACTGTATATACATGTCTGCAATAAAATTACTACGCTCATCAGTTGCCATATGGCTCATTTACCTATCTTTTTCATTTGTATGAATAACAGCACAAAATGGTTTATAAATAATACTTATAATTTTAACTAAAACATTGCAATAGTAACATTCAAGTAATCAGGTGGCATATTCAAAATTTGCACCACCCCCCGGAGTTTACACTATGACTGACTGACTGACTGACTGACTGACTGCCTGACTGATTTGAATTTTCGCCACTCATCACAATACTGCAAAGTTTCTTTGAAACTTTGCACTAAAAAGGCGAGAGGAAACTAGAGATACACTATTTTCAGATAAAATTTTAAATTTCTTTCCATAATTTTTAGCGAAATATTCTCAAGTTAATTTTTTGACAATTTTCATCGATTTTGTTTTGCCTCAGCGTTAACATAAAAAGTTTACAAATAATGAGCCACTACTGTATACTTACTGAATAAACATCAGGTCTCCATCCGTCCTTACGAGTAAAGACTTGCGTGTTGGCTATATCAAATGCTTTGTCAATATATGTTTGTCCACCATCATGCTCGGCAATGTCCACGAATTCTTTCAAAGTATCCGCGTCATATTCATCAGCAAACCCAAATTGTACTTCGGCATTGTTCGAAAATCTTACCATAGCCACGTGAGATTTATTCTCAGCAATATCAAAGCCATCGATAAATTTCTTTACGAAGCTTTTGATGGTGCCAAAATGTTCCTTAACACTTCCAGATGTATCAACAACGAAAGCAACGTCTACAGTACCGCCACACGCTAGGAAAAAAAACGTTTGGATATTGAACAAATAAACTCACATCTTTAAGCCACTGTCTCATAGTGCTGTTAACATAGTGCATTTGCCCAGCATTTCAACACACATGCTGTTTTGGTGCAATACTTTGGATACCTACCATTTCTTCCTGGTGCACCTCGATTTCCTTTTTCACCATCTGGACCCATTGGTGACAATCCTGGATCTCCACTTTCACCCTTTTGACCAAGATTACCAGTCCCAGACTCATCAGAGTCGACTCCAGGATCACCCATGTCACCTTTGACACCTAAAATCGAGTAAGATAAGAAGTATTTATTGACCAAGGCTTATGATATTGACAACAATATCAATGAATTTAAAGTTATGTAACGTATCAATTCATTTTATGAACCAACTGATTGTCGAATCCTATCCCCTTACGACGACACCTTAAGGGAATTAACTTATGGATGCCCAGATCTAGATTAATTCATATTTTTGTCTTTTTATGTGTGGTAAGTTTCTATTTTCATTCACATTCCTTTTTAAATTTTATCTAAATAGTTTAGTAACTTTACCTTTTTCACCGTTGAATCCACTTTCACCAGGCGTTCCTTTGTTACCCTTTATATCTTTGCCAGGTTCTCCAGGTACCCCAGTATCCCCAACCGTGCCATTATCACCTCTACGTCCTTTAGTTGCACTTCTTCCCTTTGCGCCCTTTACTCCCTCTTCACCCTCATCTCCCAGCATACCTATTTCCCCTACAAATATTTTCAATGATTTAAAACAATTCTTAAAGGCATTTAAACTTTAAATTATCAGAAGTAAAATGCAATTTTCTAGCCACTCAAAATAATTCGATCAGAATTCTTGAATTAAAGTCTGATTTAATAGCAGGCATCGACACATAGCGACATTCGCCCGACAATTTATTCCCGTTGTGCACAGTTTATTTTTTTATACAATTGATTGTTTTCACAGCCAATTAACACGAATATATTTGCCGTAGCGGGAAACAGACATGAAGTCATGATCAACAAGGCAATAAGCAAGTGTGTGCATTTGCCGAATTTTCATTTGTGAAAAGTTTGCGAAAAAAAAACAGAGGTGATTTCAAGAAATTATGCTCCATGTGTGTTAAGGGAAACGTACAATAAATACAGGTACTTCTCCAAAACAAGTACTAAAGGTTCCATCAAGCACCAATATGAAATTTTATGAGTAAAATAAAACCCCGCGAGCACGGCTGTAAGTGTCTATTTTAATGCTTATTTTTATGACCATGTTCATTTTACAGCCTAAAAATATTAAGAGAAAGATGGCGACAGAGCAACACGAATATTGCAAAGTAAACCTGTAACTGCTCTAACATTGTGTAACAATGAAGTATGCGCAAAATATTTGATCTAGATAGTCTTACCTTCAGCTCCAGTTTTTCCTTTTTTTCCTTTAGGTCCCGTAGGTCCTGGTAATCCTTTAAGTCCTTTAGGACCCTTAGGTCCTGAGAAAAAATATAAATTTTAGATGAAATATATGAACTAGACTTGCAAGAGCGAGAGTTTTGCCCGGATATCCAGACGCAAGAAAATAACGGTGAAGTTGTTTAAATAGCTTTAAATATCTATGCGTGACTTCATGAAATAGCCTTGTTGTTTGCTAACAATAGTAGCACATACGTAATTGAGATAATTGAAGAAGATCAATGTTCGTTTTCATCACATTTCTCAAGTACGCATGCAACAAAAAACTATTGTTTTTCTCGGTTTGATTGTGTCGTCCAAAGGGAAGCTCGTAACCAAATGCAGCTTTTTATTTCAATGAATTAGACCTAATATCACAATTTATCACGATTGCAGGGTGTATGAACAAAAAGTAGACCCTTTTACGTAGCCGCAATTCAATTTAGCCGCAATCTGTTGTAGTAATTAGAGCGAAACGCACAAATCAACAAAATCGTCCTAAAATTTCCAAATGTGTCAGATTTTGTGCCGCGTTTCGAATCATTAGTTCCAAGCATTCCGAGCTGCCGCAGATTGCGGCTACTTCAAAGAGTCTACTCTGTATAATTCCACATCAAATAACTATTTGAAATTTTTCAACCCTAAGGCCTGAATCAGAATCGACATCAAAACTATCGTTTATTCGGTCTATTAATTTTTTAGTAACTTCCCGACGAAGGTCCCTCACGCCAAACGTAGATCTTCACTTTACCATTTCAGGTAGTGAAAGAACGTATACCTTTCGTGTACTATAAAGAGCACTACTTAGACTGGCAACGTTAATTTGAAATATTAAGCACTCTCGTTATCTTTTACTCACCTCTATCCTGCCCTGTTATGGCTATAGAAATAGAAAATAAGATAATTATTAAATATATGTATACAGTCAACCAAGCAGACACAGCATTCACGTCTGGATCGACTTTGAAGAATTGCATACTTGTGCTCACGAGGTCGTTTCCGAGCGTTTCCACAACATGTACACTCAAAATAAAAATGATATGGACTATAAAAATTCTCATCGCATGAAGGTTTTTGTGCTTAGACGAGGTCTATCCTGGTTTTCATTAAATTATGTCAACAAGTCGGGAGCTTTTTGAAATAATTCGGAATGAAAACACTCGGAAACGAGACCGTGTGCGCGTAGCCTTAGATTTGAATACCCTCACGAGCACGTCCATTTAAAAAACCCGGATTTTTGCCGAAAAAGTTTCAGTTTAAAAATTTTTTTACTAAGACCTTATATAGCTACCTAGATTAGCGGTACTAAATGTGCATGATCTGGCGCTTACATGACATAGGCCTTTCTTTCAGTCGGCATGCACTCCATCTGAGCGTATCCAGTAAATTTTTGGGATTGCCACTTTTACCGTTAGGGGGTTTGGGTCGGCTTTCATTTATATGCGTGAACTGTTGAACGTTCTAACCAATAATTTTATACAACATCTAATGTGACTCCTGTGTTCTAATGATAAACCTTGTGGGGGACGGGGGTACATTTGCTTAAAAAAGAAAATTAACTCTGAAATACCTTCTCCACTGTCACCCATAGCGCCAGGGTCACCCTTTTCACCAGGGGCACCTCGATCGCCTTTATCTGATACTCCTTTTTCCCCTTTGATTCCTACATCACCTGGGTCTCCTTTCTCACCATCAATTCCGGGAATACCACTCTCACCCTACACACGTGAAAAATATTGAAAATACAGAACGTTTGTTTTCACTAGCCAGTGTCCTTCACCAAAAACAAAAACAGTTTTTGATATCTGTGTTTTACCAATAAACCTTCGAGGGTACATTGTGTTATTTCCATCTGCAACACATGCTAATTTTCACAAGATTTCAGAGATGTTAAACGAACAAGCGCGTTTGGTCCGGAAAAACAATATCGGCTATTTAGCTTACTCTATCTGACATTCTACATGGTGTTGCAGATAGGTAGAATGCAAGTTCAAAAGAATCCTAGAAATATCATTTTGTAAGTTTGCAATATCAATATCCGTTTATATATAAATGAGACGAAAAAAAATGCATTTCAATATATATATCAATGAAAGAAACGATTCACATTGTCTTTCCTATACCTGCATATATCAGATAGATAACATATATATCTTTTAAATGAAGATGCGTCTCAACCGGGAAAGTGAAAAATATTTTAACCGCGGCGAGAATCACGACTTTGATGTTGCTGGCGTCACGCTCTACCACCTGAGCTACGCGGTCTGAGCCCGAGCGTTGCTTATTGAAGCTATACGATTATACAACGATTATATATAAGATTCCTTCTGGACGAAACAGACTGTAAGTTTTTGAGTTATTTTGCACGATAATATATAAAAACTTACCACTACAGTCTGTTTAAGGCGGAAACGTGGGCGCGTGGGTGTTTAAATAGCATGCATTCCCTTCTTTGTTCAGCTTGTTAAACTGAAATCTACTTAGTTTTATGTTGGCAGGCTGAAACTATTTCCGATCTTTTATTAAGCAAGCAATTGTTTTTTCTTTCAAAATGCTAATTTTTTCGTTCAAACATAAATTAAATCTTTTGGATTCTTCCGTGTAAGAAATAGACTTTTTTATCATGGACCATTTTATGGTGAAATGCCAAACGTGTTTCGAATGTTCAGTCTCGATTGAATAATTTCTGTGCGTAAAAGATTTAATATGATTCCTGTATCGCTCTTTAAATGTGTTTGAAGTGATGTCAATGTAGTGCTTTTTGTCCTGTGTGATGCCTATATTAATGGTTGCTTTGTATACTATGTCGTTACTCATGCACTTGTTCTGCAGTGGGCATGCGTGCTTGTTCCTACAGTTACAGTTCTCTGTACAGTTTCATTTCTAATGTGGTTGGCTTTTCCTAATTATGCGTGTGTTGTGGCTTGTGATAATTGACTTAATGTCACTCATGCAACTGTAAATAACCTTAATTGTGTTCCTATTGAAAATTTTGTGTAAATTCTGACCTATTGGAAAGAGCGTGTCTACAAGCTTGAGGAAACTGCGTTCAATGATTGTCTTGACGTTTTTGCTGAAAGGAGGGTTAAACCAAATGATGTTGCGTTGTCTGTTTCTGCGTGGTTGCAGTGTTGAATGTGGCATGTTTTCCAGCTTGTGGCTGAAGTTGATTTGTCCTAGTGCGTTTTGATATGTTTGTACTGCATCGCCGAATACTTGTTTGTCAGATGACAGCGTTGAAATGCGCTGGTTGATAGATGCTGGAAATTGCCTGAAAATGGTAGGTGGATGGTTAGAGTGTTTGTGTATGTATAACGGATCGTCATTGGGCTTCCTATAAGGTTTATATTTTCTAGTAATAAGGTCGAAAGTTACGTCTAGAAAGTCCACCACAGTGTGAATTTTCTTCTGCTGTTATTTTTAGGCCAAATTGTTCGAAAACGTTATTGAGTTTTTTTCTGGTTTTGTCTGCCAAACGTGCTGATCTGTTTTTAATAATTCCCAAACCGTCGTCCCTACACAAGCCATAGTTAATAGAGCTAGATGGTTTGGAAACTCATTAGAACTACAATATAAGTCATTATCTATGTTTTTGTTCTGGTTTATGCAGGAATGAGGTCCTTCGTCGTCACGTGCGTATTGTATTTTCTCCTAACTAACCAATAGCAACGTTTTAGGAAATTTAGCCATTCGCGACTTGAACAATAGGGTAATTTAAGAATTCCTATTGGTGGATTTGGTGAAAACACAAAACACACGTGACGATGAAGAATCATATTTTTGAATAAACGCTGACCAACATAGATAATGAGTTATATTGTTATTCTAATGAGTTTCCAAACCATCTACTCTATTAACTATGCACAAGCCGATGTTTTTCTTGCTAAACTTTTTTCCTAGATGGTTTAAGATGAAAATACCTACTAGTTCGCAAATTTCTGCCCCGTCATACCTATCAAACAAATTGCTATTGTTGCTTTTGGATCCACGGTTTCCCGTGATTGAAAAGGAGTGATTGTCTAGCGTGTTTTATTATAGAAATGTCTTCGTCCGAAATGTCGGCCAAATTTGAGGCCCAAGATCATTAATAATTGGTCCAGTAAATTTTCAGAAATTGACGAGTAAAAGTCGACTATGCCAAACGAAATGAAAGAATGCCTATTTTTTTTCTCGATGCTGCCAAACTAAACCGTGTTTCTCCATTGATTTACGTTCAAAATTGACCGACGTTTTGTGTTTATTTTGTCCAATATTGATGATGGAAATAGAACAGAAAATAGAACATACTTACTCTTTCACCAGAGTCACCTCGCGGCCCAGGAAGCCCTGGCACACCATCAACACCCTTACGTCCTTCTAATCCTTTAAAGCCTTTCAAGCCCTTGTCACCCCGATCACCACTATCACCGCGATCTCCTGGCGGGACACGTACATCTGTAGGTGCTGGATCTCCTTTGTCGCCTTTCTCACCGCTTGAACCTGCGTAGCCTCGATATCCCTACAAGGATAATTTAGCACATAGTATTTTGGCACCCACCCGCAAATTAAACATAGTACCTGAAAATTAAAAACATTTTCAAAATTTCAGTGGCGGATCCAGGGTATGTCAAAATAAATTATAGCAGCTCAATTTTAAATTCAAAATAACTTTATAACAATGTCACAGGTTATGAATTTCAAAAGAATAAAATCTAACCAATGAAGTTGCTTTGAAGGTATTTTAAAATGTAAATATATCCTAGAATGAGCTGTGGTAATTTATTTTGACTTACGCTAGATCCGCCACTGCAAAATTTAACCGCATTTTTAATTTATGTTTGCTATAATTGTTAACCTTTCTTAAACTATGTTTAAACGTTTAGCTGATGAAGTATTAACGACGTTTAAATGAAGATCTGATCTAATCCTAATTCGCATGACTCATTTTCATACCTTAAATCCCTTTTCTCCAACAGGTCCATCTAGACCTGGATCACCGTCAACTCCCGGAACACCTACACCTCCCGGTGGACCGCGATTACCCTTTGGCCCAGGTGCACCATCAGACCCCTTATCACCTCTCGCACCTGCAGGGCCAGGTGGACATATAGGACATAAACCCCCATTGTCACCTTTTGGACCACGAGGACCTTGAGCGCCATCCTCACCTACATCACCTGCTATACCTCGTGGCCCAGTGGGTCCTCTAACTCCCTTTGGACACTCATTAGCAGGGTCATCACAGTCAATGTCAAATGGATTTCCAGGCGCACCTGGAAGGTTGTAAAATAAAACATTTCACAAAATCATTGCTAATGATATATAATCTGGTTTTTCACATATAATTCAAATGAGTATTGAAGAGCACATTTTGGAAGACAAAATACAAAAATAGCCCGAATTATTTTGTACTTTTGAATGACACCAATGTTTGTGTTGCTCCTTCAATACAGTATTACTTATTTGCAAACGAAAACTGGTGGTCTTTATTAATTTCTTTTTCTTAGCTTCAACTACATAAGAGATTTTTGAATACGAAATGAGTAACTATAAAACAGAATATAGCTGATACCTTGTTCTCCCTGATTACCAGGATCACCAACAGTTCCTTTATAACCCTTAGGTCCTGGTTTACCGTCCATACCCTTTGGTCCGGGGATACCAATAGCAATATCTCCCATTTCTCCTTTTAACCCCTTTTCACCACTCCTTCCCGCTACTCCTTTCGGGCCTTGCATACCAGGTATACCTAAATTATACAATTAGTTATTATTACAACAATAGGCTCCCTTCCAACGTAAGAGAGTATTCAAACAGCATGAGCAGTAAGCGAAGTATACACAATGTATAACAGTGTCCCTCTCGGTTATCACCATAATCGTTTTGTGGCACGAAATTTAATGATCTGACTCCGCTACTGTTGGTAATTACGGTTCTCGGTACTATTTTTAGAAAGTGATTTTTTATTACCTGGATTGCCAGATTCCCCTGGACCACCGTCTGGACCACGTTCACCTGTTGCACCCTTGAATCCTCTCATTGGTTTACCAGGAGGTCCTGTCTCTCCTTTTGGTCCCACGTCACCCTGACCTCCCAAGTCTCCAGGAGGTCCAACCTTGCCCTTTTGACCTTTTTCGCCTTTTCGACCAGGGAAATTCTGAAATATCATTTGGATAGAAGATGTATTATTTCAGTTAAAAAAACTAATAGGTCTTCTGGTTTGGCTCTTCTTGTTTACGATTAATATCAAATTACTAATATCACAGCTCTTACCAGTTCAGGTCTATCTCCGACATCTCCACGTTTTCCAGGCGAACCTGGTTGTCCTGAAGGTCCCTACAGCAACAAAAATAAATAAATAAATAATATATTAGGCTTTGGCAAGACTATACACACATTTAAAACAATACATATGACATTGACATGGCTAGGTAATCGCTACAGCTTAAGCCAATTACAGCGGTCCTTTACACAATACGAAAAATACAATCAAATCAATATTTAAAAATTGCACGAAAAAGCAGAATACCTCATCTATTTCTATACATACAAGCACAGCACGATATTGGACAGGACAGGTTATCAGACGTATTACGACACAAACATATAGATTTCCACGTTCGTGGATCCTCTGCATCATAGACAGTTTTTGAGGCAAATTTATAGTAATTTAAAAGACCGCTTTTAAAACTGTTAAATGTAGTGTTTTTATGTGTCAGGTCTTTTGGTAGAACGCTCCACAATCTCGTTGATCTCGTCAGGAAAGACTTCTGATACGTTGCGGTCTAGCACTTTTTTGTTTTATATATCAGACTATATAACAAAACTCTGATTCTTATTTAAGACGAGTAGATTGTTAGCTACATGCCCGTTTATGGTGAGAATGTTTTTAATTACGTTTTTACTAAATGATTGATTAATTTATTGCTTGGTAGAAAGATTTTTTCTTGGGATTTTGCCGTGCAGAAGACGCAATGATATGGCGAAAACTAATGTAGCAATTTCGATTTTTTAAACGTAGGTAAACGGGCAACTAATAAAAAATTAGACTACTACTTCGAGATTTCTATACCACAATAGTTGACGAGGGCTAAGCTCGAATAACAAATTGACTATTGAGCAGTTAAAAAAATAATGCATGGAATTGTCTTTAAAGTGAGAAAAATACATCTGTCGAGGCCTAGGAACAGTTAGCAAGTAAAGTAGCCAATCAGATGACAGCATTTGCAATAGTTTATACTAGAATGATAGTACTAAATAAATGTGTTTCGAATTTCTCAGTTACCGTTGTAAATAAGCACGTGTTGCTTTCGCTCTAAAACTCATATAACCGTGGCTTTCGAGATGAGCTTGCCCAATTCATCGGACGGATGTGCCCTAGCGCACATATCAAAAAGCTATGTCTAATGTTTCTGTAATCCTTTGTACCTGCAATCCTTTGATTCCAGTTTCGCCTTTCGTACCAACCATACCAGGTGAACCCTTAAAAGATAAAATATGGAAATACGTAGCAATGATAACTAAAACTAACTACCAAATTATGTAAGTTTTATTATCAATAAAAATGAATTGACAAACCTGAGCACCGATCAATCCTCTGTCCCCTTTCTTACCCACTTCTCCCTATATTAAAGGAGTTCACAATATTTAGTTATACTGCATGGAATTACAGCGTATCGTTTCTCACCGCTCGTACTGTCAGGGGCGTGAACGTTAATATACTGCTGGGTGTGAATATTTATCTTCTGGCCGACTAATTTCTTTTGAAATGAGGTTGATTTAAAAGGAAACTAATCAGGCAGAACACAAATATATGAATATTCCCCCTTCCTCGATAAATAAATAAAGAAATCGTCAGCTTTGCCGGCGCATGCGTATTGCACACGCGATGCAGGGTGAAATTTTAATTGCATTTGTATTTATCTTTATTTATAATTCATTGTATTACTTTGAATTGCCAACTGTGTTAAGTTCCGCTGTTTTGTGTCGACAAATTGCACTTGGTTTTTACATTGCGACAAATTGTGTAATATATCCACGACCGAATTGTATACCTGTAATGTGTTGTGTTGTTAATAACGTCCATCTTTTATTATGAAAATTACACAACGTGGTCTTTCCATATATGGTAAATTACATTATAATAATTACTATCACTACATAATGTACTGCATCAAGCGCGCCTAGAGACATTTGGGAGCCCAGGACAAAAATTATTGGAGGGTGTTGTTTACCAGTCATTCTAGGATGGCTGTTGATTGAAGAATATGAATAGTTTACATTATTGATGACCCCCTTTCCTTCTTATATATGGCACACTTTTCATATTTTGGAATTGAATTATGGATTAGTTACCGAATCTCCTGGAGGTCCTACAAGACCAGATTCACCCTGGACTCCTTTGGATCCAAGTGCACCCTAAAGAACGGGAAATGAGCGGTGGTGAAAAAATCATGTATATATATTGGTATTGAAATATGGCTCGTGCTACGAATGGCATTGTAAATACTCATACAGATCCGTGACTCGTATTATAAATACTACTTGTTGCTGCCTTTAATTTAGAGTAATATTATGATACTAAACACAATGTACAACTCATGTATATCTCAACTCTTCTTACCTTGTCGCCTCGTACTCCTATTCCTTTATCACCTTTCATCCCCTGTTCGCCCTAAAATAAGAGATTTATCGGGTGTAAATTTTAAAAGTGCAGTGCTATGGGACACGCTATCGCGTTGGGGATCGCATTAATGTTTCAGGGCGACATCTGCCTTCCCGAGATTATTTAGATCCCGTTTACACGGTACCGGATCCGCATGGTTACGATATGAAATTGGATAGTTTGAAGAGGAGTGTAGCTTTTAAACTTATGACAATATTACAGATTTAAAAAGTGGTAATAGTAAATATAACCGCAAACTGCTCGAACTCGATATCGTGACCATGCGGATCTGGTACCGTTTAACTGGGTCTTACTAAGCACTGAATTTAAAAAGACTTCAAAAATTACAAAAAATTGTATTCCATGTGTTAAACTGAATATACTGAATTTTGATACTGGCATCGCTGCTTGATGTGGACTTCAGTTGTTTACATCCTTGCGCCGATGTCACCGAAACATTGAACAAAAAGGAAGCTTATGTCACACTAGAAAACTAATAAAACTGTAATACCTTATCACCACGAAAAACTGTATACCCTATTCCTTTCTAGGAAAAAAAGATTTTGAAGAATTATGAAGACTTCGTAATGATGAATGTTAAAATAACGTCGTTAAGATGACGCTAATATAATTAGAGGTGTCAGAGCATGTATACAGCGTCAATTAGCGGGTAATTTTTTTCATGCAATTCTTAAGTTCAAAATTACTATCTACATGTTTAATTAAATATAGTTTCCTGAGAGCTAAAGCGTAATAAGGCGTTCGCAAGTATGAGTTTCGTTCAAAAACGTAGCAAGAATTAATCGGTAAGAAGAGAGGCATTAAATGACTTAAACAGAATCGCTTACCACACTGAGTTTTCTAGCCCTTCCTTTCTCGCCTTTTTTACCGCGATCTCCCTGAAAATGAGAAGGATAATCTTTTATACCGAAGTTTTTGCTCTAAAGGATCAATGTTTGATTTATTTTATAATTTTTGTGCGAAAAGAACGTAATACTTGTACAATGCAGTGAAGAATTGCATGCATGGTTTCAAAACCTTCTTACGTAACATTACATTAGATTTCAAAATAAGAAAAATTTAAAATATAACTTTAAGTTTATCGCAGTTTTTGTGTTTCCACAAAATTATATTTTAATTTGATATTCACCATGCAAACATACAAGGAACTTATAACAGAACTCTGTAAGCAAAACTTTTTGAAAAAAAATCACTTGCATAGCTTTTATATACCGAATCGCTCGACTAGCTATTTGTCTTTGACATACCTTTTCTCCTTTAGCGGCATTTACTATCTGAAAAGAGAAAATATATTTAAATCTGCTTACTTAACTAACAGACCATTAATCTAATAGACCATGAATAACCATTAACCCTCGTTAATCCATTTCAAAGGACCGAGAAGTTTTCATGCAGGCATGCTGTATGTAATAGATAGAATATGAGCAGTCGATCTGTTTCATTATTTTGATAATATAGCGCCTAGCCTTGTCAGAATAATTTCATTGGTGCATCAAAACATTGATGCGGACAAACCTTTTTTATCGGATTATCGCCTCTGTCGCCTTTGTCACCTTCTTTACCTTCAAGACCCTAATATTAGGCAAAATAATTGTCTCTAATTTAAATACAAGTTGACAATTGTTTTTTTTTAATCTGTTAATTTGAGTGCACTGATCCTTGGGTACGTTTTGATTTAGATTTGGTCGAACAATTAAATACACCGAGTTGACCATCATTCGCACAAGGATCAAAGAATATTAATAAACTATGTATATTAATTACCTGTTCTCCGTCCATCCCTTTGTCTCCCTAAGATATGAAGTAAGTTGTACAATTAACTACATGTCGCACCCGGGATTGAGAAGGGGCGGAATTTTGAACTAAAAAATTTCCATATTTCTATATTCCCTATTACATATTACCTATGGAAATGTTTCCGTAAGTAATTTGGCAAACTACGCATGAATTCAGGTTTCAAATTTAAACTCGTTTGCTTTGTCTTCTTATTTTTCAATCCCATACCACGTAACGGTTATGTTCAACCACAATACCTACCAGATCACCTTTTGGTCCGAGATTGCCGGGATTTCCCTAAAATTTAACGGAAAATTGCTTTACCTTTGATGAAAAGTAAAATAATAAACGCCTCTTCCTGAAGTTGCCTATGGTTATGTTCAAACTGATCGGGTAATCTAAGGGACCTTACATTTGAGCATCAATTTTTATTTTATCAAATGTATACAAGAAAGTTGTATCAGCTCAACGTTTTCTTCTTTGTGGAATTAAAATGTACATGCACTGTGCTAACCTGCATTCCTTTTTGACCATCTTCACCAACGTCTCCCTAAGAATAATCCAGAAATTTTAATTCATTCATAATTGTCATGCGCATATACAATGGTATACAATAGCCGGTTCATTTATTTTTGTGTGTATTTGTACTGTAATACATTACAGGCAGTGTGCCATTATTAACAAAAAAGTACGGCGCGCGTGCCGTGACGTTTTGTTCTTCTCACGCAGTGACGTTTTCTGTTATCTATTACAGTACAGAAAAACAAAAAAATATTTTTTTGGGCAGTTAAAAAGTTGAAATTTAGAAAATACAAAATCTAGGTAACGTACTGTTGAGCCTTTCCTTTGTGGTGTAGGTCCAGATATGGGTTCACCCTAGACAAAAATAAACTTGCTCCTCAATAATGCTTTTCATTTTTAACAAATCAAATGCAGCACGGTGCAAAAGAAACAATTTCCGACCCTAGTTTAAAAAGGAGACAATAGAAAGTGAATGGCAACAAAGATATATTGATATAGATATAAATAAAAGTTTGGGCTCCTTTCAAAGAAATAATGAAATACTTCGCCCATATAAATACTTTAAACTCTTTAAAAAGTATTTCTTGTACCCTACTTTACAAGCTGCATGGAGCACGAGTCATTAGACGAATTTAGAGCTCTTACGGCCCCATACTCTATTAGCACTCTCAAATAAAGTTGTTACTCTGGAGTCCAGAATGGTCTTTTTTGGCGTGTTTTCATTTTGGAGTGAACGTGAGCAATGAAGACAGCCGTCGATACTTGATAAGGGCTTCCAACTGGACTACAAGCTTTAATTAATTAAATTCAGGGAGGAGAAATATGGACCAGGATAAAAAACTTCATCATCAAATCTGTTTACTTCAAGTCCATCTGGTCATTCATTCTTCAATTACCTCATTTACTATTCCGTCAGCTAATACGAGTAAAATGCTAACTGTACTTCCTTTTACCTTTTCACCTTTTGGACCTTGGTCACCATCAGGACCTGGTGGTCCTTCAAAACCAACTGAGCCTTTGGATGTGCTTGATTCACCCTATTCAAATAACGTTTTAAATTTTGAGCTGCATGTTGTGCATAACGCAACTACTCGTTTTAATATCAGATTAAAAAAAATAATACAGTAATTCAATGTATATTATATTTTGTGCTTCTTTTATATTTAAAAATATTTATTGTAAACAGAAATCTTACTTACAGCTTCACCTTTGCAACCTGGGATTCCAGGAAGACCTTTGGGACCACGATTACCGTGAAGACCCTAAAATTATTTAAACAAAGTTAAGTAAATTTAACAGAATTTTTTTCTGAGACGCATCGCTGTATCTTTGAAACAAATTGGGTTAACGCATCCAAAGTAAGACCATGATGATATTCTTTCTACTTACTGGTAGACCACCATATCCATCAAAACCAACAATACCCATCATACCCTATACAACACAAAAATAAACATAATTTCTTTACATGATATAAAAATATACTGCTTAGAATATAAAGTAAAAAATTACGATCAGGTTTTTAAAAAAAACCCATATTTGTCACACTTGTATGTCCAAAGTCTGTCTACATATAAACTGGAGACTGGACCAATGCCTTGGTTCTAACTTTTTGTTCGTGTTTAAGCTGACTTGTGCACGGTGAAGACAATGGATTTTTGGTATAATGAAGCAATCCTCCAATAGCGTTGAACCGTAGCATTGAAATATTAATAAGCAAAATTTCAAAACATTTGTGCACGGTGAAGTCAACACAACATAAAACCGTAGCTCATTATAAACGCTTTGAAGTTCGCCGGGGTTTCAGACCATGTCTGCATTGACTTTGGCTTGTCCAAAAATCATCATACAGTTTGGACAATAAGTAAATATCCCCCTTACCAAGCAATCCCCTTTCTAATACCCCTAAACCTCAAGAGCTTCGGAAAAAGCACCCGGAGACATAACCTAATACAAAGAATGTGGTAGTGCAACAATGATACAGTGGATTTACGACAGCCAAGTAATATCTCACCTTATCACCAGGCATTCCTCTACCGCCAGGGTTTCCCACATCACCCTTAATGCCTTTGTGTCCTGGTAAGCCCTGTTTACCGGGAGAACCCTGTAGAAAATGTCGTAAAAATTAGAAAGAAAACATAGTCACTAGCCATGGCAGGTCTCGGGCCTGCATGGAAAATGATACGGAAGCTGAAGAACATTAGATTTGCCTGATGGGATAGCTGAAAAAGTGGGGTAAACATTTCTACCGAATATCATATGGAACGATTTGAAGTATATCTGAAATGATCGCGGTATCGTGTTGATCTTAGAGTGATCCCATGACATTTCATGTTTTTTTTTACATTTTGTACTAAATTAAGTGCACATGGGAATAAGGTTGTTGTGAAGTGCAAATTAGAAGTTGCTTGCACGACAGAAAGTTTTCCCACTAAGTAAAACATTTCGTCTCAACTTTTCATATTATTTTCATAAGAAGGCGATATCTCGCTCGTACAGTAAACTTATTAAAGTAAAAATATTTCTCAAAAAAACTCTCTGTGTCAAAAAATAGACAAATATAGAGAAATGCACAAAGTCATGTGTGTCATCCCAAGATCGAAGCATGTCCAATTAAAATTTGGTATTGTTTCTATTAAATCATGTTAAACAGTGAACAACAGAACCCTGTACATCACAACTACAGTACATGCAAAGGCACGCAACAGGTTATGAGAATATTGCTTGTTGATGCATCCGGACGGGAGCAGGGCCGAGAAATTTGGGCATTATAAATTAGAGGAGGTAGTTCGGCTGAGGATATGACGTGCTTGATCTCCAGCTGACACTCATAGGTGAAAACGTTTATAACTTACACAGTAAAAAATGAACAACATGTTCTGGGCTGACAAAAATAAGCATGATTGTTCAGTCTGAATTAAGCCGCAACCAGATGTCACAATGCTGAACAATATGCTATTTTCGTCAATCCAGAAAAGGTTTATTTTTTCTCAGCAAATCCCTAATTTTCAACTATTTGCAAAATTCCTATTAGTTGTGATGTGTTCAAAATATCAGGAACACAAACTCCTGTGATATTCAATCCCCTTCCCGCCTGCGAAGCTTGTCAGTTTATATAAAGTGAAAAACGACACTTGTAAATTGATTTGAAAGTGTCGTCATATTTTGCACGCAAACTCACAGGATTTCCTTGAACTCCTTGCGCGCCCATTGAACCGATCCGTCCCTGAAAAAGAACAGATTTAATGTTTATCTAGTTTGTTATATGTTTTGAAAATACTTCATTTGATACATTTTCTTGGTCTTTCAAAGAATTTACAACTTATGTAATCATGATATTCATTCTATTTGAAATAACTTTATTCCAAATTGACGCAAGATTCATTTAGGACTTCATTTATTTCCAAAATTGCGCAAAACGTTTTTAACATTAACAAAAACTTTTTAAATTTAAAGAATAATAACAACTTTCACAAGAAACACTACACCCGACAACAACTAAAAACAACAATAGAAACAATAACACTGAACAACAACAATAATACAAACAACAAAAAACCAACAGCAAGAGCAACAATGACCTAAATTGCTATAACTTACCCGTGATCCTTTTGCACCCTTGAGACAATCACAATCACCTTTTGGCTGGCAATTTCCATATTCACATCCTCCACTCTAAAAACCAGATTTTAAAAACGCTATTAAATTCTGAATTACATCATCTTTGTCATTATATTTGATCGTAATTTCGACAACATTTCATTCCCATACCAGACAACTGGTACTTTGTATAAATAAAAATGTTTTATTTTACGAACATGTGATGTTTGTAATGTCACTCTACTCAGCATTAGCTTATATATTTTTTAAATTTGAAAGTTCTATTTACATTTAGGTGTGGTACAAAAGTACGTTTTACTTTACCTTTTGTCTTTTGGTCGATTGTGGATTTGTTGGTGTTTGTGCTGGTTCATTTGTAGTTAAAGCAGGTGGTATAGTAGTAGGTGGAGCAGGTGGTGTAATTGGAGCAGGAGGTGTAGTAGATGGTACTTCAGTAGAATACTGAGTGGTAATACCAGAGCCAAAGTCCTATATGAAATTCATATGCGTGCATCAAGGTTATGTTTTCATGTGTCATTTGCAATAGCGGTTGCCTCTGATGCATTTTAATGAACGAATATTTCATCGTCTAAAACGGCAAAAAATGATAATTCAACCAAAGTTTTTGCTGTTTTTGGCAAACGACATGGAATAGTTTTTACTCAGTCATATAATTAGTTGCACAGTGATTACCACAGTGTAATTTATTTTTGAGAAACACGATTCCAAGGGGACTAGTATTTTAACGTTTAAAAACGTAGCCGTGAGGCGAAAATACTGTCGTAGACTTGGGAACAAAATTGTACCAAAATGACGTAATACAGATGTATTTGCTGTTCATTGACTGAATTTAGCTCTGGGTGAAACATTCAGTTCAATGGGGTAAAACATTGCCATAAATACATCTGGACTGCCTGCTCGCAATATTTTTGCTTGAATTTTGCGTTATCAATTCAAAATCACGTAGGCTGACGAATACTGACGAATATGAGAGTTTTTGGACATCGCTGGCTCTTAAATCATACAAAAAATACTGGTCAGCAGTTAACTTCATGAGCACAAACACTCTCATGTTTCTGCCATCATTGATAACGCTTTTTGAAGCCGAGCAGGCTGTCCAGATGTATATATGCCAATGGGGTGAAAGTAGTGGCGTCATTACGACGTTATTTTGATGCAAATTTATTGGCATAGGAAAATTTTCTGCCTCATGACCAGGAATTCAAACGTTCATGTATTCCCCTTACCGGCATTTTCCTACAAACTAATAATCATCACTCAAAGAATCCTATGTGTGTAAAATAAAGAAATTCGTGTCATACGCACTTTAGCATTGTAAATACAATGCATTGACTAAATTTTGTGCTTAAGACAGCATTAATTGTGTTTTTTTTACATCAACTAGACGGCAATCTGGCCCTTCGCTTCAGCAGAAGACGAGAATAGCCATGGAATCGTACTCATTGATAGATTCCAGATTTATTGCATCTGGAATCGTAGCAATACGTTACCTTATCGGAGACCTTAGACAGGGAAATTTTAACATTTTTCTTAATTTGTTTGAAAAAATACTCACATCCCCCCCCCCTTCTTCACTTATGTGACTGTTTTTTGGGGAAATAATGCGTAAACTACTTGTGATATAATTTACCGTTGCACTGATTAAGCATAAACTGACACTAATAGAATTTTCATATTTTTGTACGTTCAGCGCCAGATTAGCGAGATATATTAATATTTGTACTGATGATGATCTTGGTTTTAAGTCTCCCAATTTTTCTAAAACAACAAATATAGTGTTTTGTACAAACAAAATGACTAAGTAGGCCCATATTTACTGCTATCTAAATATGCAAAGAAGTTATTAGGTACGCTAGTCAAGGTAAACACAGACAATGCAAAGGTTTAGGCAATTGTTAATTAAAAATGACCACAGGCCTAATCATCCCCAGTCATAAATTCTCTTTAGCAAAACGCAATCTGTGAACAAATGGGTTTCAAAAAGTAAATATTGGTATTTTAATGGAATATAATAAATAGAATAGAATCAGCTTTATTCTAACTCGTTAAAAATACGAAGCTTTTTTACCAAGGTTCAAAACGGATTCAGAGAAAATGTTTGGTGACAAAACAGAATTTCATAATAGCATCTTGGAACTCCTCGTAATTAATCCTTTACCCAAATCATACATTTCATAGTTCAAGTTTAAGGTAACTTCAGTTCTCTCATACAGTTCTGTACGGCAATTTTGCACACTAATTTGCCGTTTGAAAATAACCGGATTAATTATAGCTTTGATCGTGCGTATACTTAAAATTTATAAAAGTAGGTGACTAATTTAAGGTTATATAAAGAGAGAAATCATTATATAGAATACATGATCTATGATTAGAACAGAGTATACTGTATCAGATCAGGTTTCACAATGAGCACGTGTTGTGGTTACCATGCTTATCTTCTAGGCAGAGTTAGGTTTCTGTTCTGTTCAGTTTAAATGTGGGCAGGTGGAAAATATAGTTACCAATGAATTATAAAAGGAACAAATTTAAGTAGGTTCTATAGGAAGTGTTTCTTCTTGCTATCACTTCTTAGTTCACAATGGGCTTAGTCTTGCCAAACTTGTACTATTTCTGAGCAAGAACCTCTGAGGACATCCTCTGTGGCTCAGCGGTATACGCCAGCGTCGATATGCCATTTTACTGAAGGACAAAGCTCACCCAGATAGGACTGGGAATAATTAACACCATGACATCATACTGTGTAAGGAGCAAAACAATGGGTCAAGAATCATCAGAGTTTGATGGTGTCTTCGTTTTTAAAGATTAAAATATTATCATAAACTAGGGAGAAAATAAGAGGGCATCACAACTAATTTTAGTCATACGAAATAAACAAATTAGAAGTTTTTGAATTCACCAAGTCAAAATGACCTGAAACGCAGGTCAAAAGTCAGTTTTCTTTATTCTGTTTCACTTGAGATAACCTATATGTTAGTTAACTCTATATTTAATTCCAAACATATACCTGATTACCTTCACTAAGCCAGAACGTGCCTGAACAACAGTCAAAACGCGGATTAGCCAAAAACCTATTGCATTTCGTGTAGCGTGTCAGTTTTATACATGTACTTTTTCGCGACAGAATTTTATTAATTCGGTTTATAAAATTAATCAATAATTTAAATATTTTGAAACACAAAGTTTGTCCCATTATATACTAAGTATGAAAGATAGAAATATTCTGAAATTATCTTCAAAATATTGCTACGATATACTAAGAACTTTTGACACATTGAATGAGTTAGCCTGAATAAAGTATTTGTAAGTTTATATACTGTAATGTCTTTTTTATATTTTATTTTTTGTAACTAATGTATATGTAGGTATTCAATGTACCAATATTGGTATTTGCTTGAATAAAGATTCATATATTTATAGATACGCGGTAGACGCCATGTGGTAAGAACATCAGTGACCCAGTCGGTTCGTGAGCCACTTTTTTGTTCTTACCACATTATGACGTCATATCATTTATGTATAACTGAAAAGGCAACGGTAAAATGTTATCTATTTGTAAAGCTGTTGTCAATAAACAGAAAATTTTACTTGTATGTTGCATTACAAAAACTGCAATAATATAAGCAGCCATGGAGCCACTATATAACACTACAACGACAAGTTGTACCATGTAAGTTTATTTAAAAACATCGATTCAATTATTTAGAAATCTTTTGTTTTTAACATGTACACACAAATAACGGGAGCTAACGGGACAGTTATTTCAAATACTGAATACTGTTTTGAAGAATAATCCTAACAGTTCATAGTTTACTAATGGTAAGAAATTAAATAATACAAAAATGGTAACATAAAGTTTTGAGCCCCACAAAACCACTTCTACAGTATGTTCGAAAAACGTTTTGTATAACCAATCTTTCGTGCTCATTTTGAGCTTTCATTGCTCCCTGAAAACCACTGCTTTAATTGCCAAGAAAGAAAATAAAATTTAAAAGTGATAGAACTATATAAAGTTTTTTGCTAAATCAGATATCGCCATCTGTATCTGGGAACGGAATTTTGCATCCGGGAAACAATGCTTTAGCCAATAAAACTGCGTGCATTAAACGCTTCAATTTGTCCTGACCAGGCTGGCACTTATTCTTCTTGAATGGCAATGGAATCAGGAAAATATACTCTCTTATGTTTTGTGGAAAGAAATAAAAGAAATCTGAACTATAGAAATTATAATTTTGAAGGATAAAAACGACCGGATTGGGATTAAACTTGGGTTTCAAATTTCCGGTCGGCCTAAATATAGATATTGCGACAACGCGTCCACTGAATTTATTATTAAAATTTTATTATTTATTTTATAATGACTGACAAAGTAAATTAAAATAACTGTTTCTGATATGTTTTACAAAATATATAGCCAAAAATGAATTGCTGAAAACACAATAAGAAGCTGACATCTGTGCCAAGTGGTCAGTGGTTAACTCCAATAACAACCACCTTAATATTTCGTCATGTGCGGCTTCAATTATGCGCATTCCAAAAATAAATAAATAAATCAACAATTAGTCTTGATAGATGAGACGATATTTGCATTTTTCATGTCCGTAATATTCTAATTCGATCGGCAAACTACATGATTTATCTTTTATGGAATGTCCAAAACCAAATAAACTTAAAGGATCTGCTGAACAGTCATATTCTTGCAGTCATATTTTTGTCCTGTGATATTTGACAAAGTTCATGAATGGGATAAAAGGAAATATTTAGTTAAAAGGAAGTTTGGTGGGCGTGATAATAATAGCCTGGCAAAAAATCAAATTTAACTCATCACTGTATATTATTTCATAACAATCACGGACATGCAAGACTATTTGTAAGGTTAGATTTGTGTCTTACATCTCATTACCTTGCGCGTGTTAAGTACGTCAGGAATTTGGCAAATATTAAAGGTTGAGTGTTACATCATCTGTATGTATAGACATATAATTTGTTTGGTAGAAAAACAACTTTAAACGTTCATGCACTGAAGAATTCAAACTCTAAAACCAGATTTCCTTGACTTAAAGGATTTAAACGGCCTAATTAAGGTCATTCCATTATTCAGATTAGATACTTAAAGGTATGCAGTGAGAAAAATTATCCTCCCCCCCGGCCAAGGTAAAACCACTATTGTAGCGCATATGGCACGCCGCAAAACTATTTAAATTTATACCTGGAAAAAAGTAAATGTACATAATGAAAGAATATTTAATATATCTATAAGCAAATCAAAACATTTCAGCATATTGAATTGGACCAACGCAATTATAGGTCTATCACATCAGTAATTGTAAAGTAGTTGACTCATTTACATACAATATTTAGTTATATCTCTGCTCTACACTACATAAAATCGCGCATGGGAAAAACATGCATTGTTGTATGTGCATAAATCCCTGCGTGCAGGAAAATCAATTACCCTTCGAAAAATTTGGTACGTGGGGAATTGTATTTTATCCCCTAAAGCAAAGTTTTAACTCAAAACGCTTGCGTGTTCGTAATAGTTATTTAAATTACTGATTCTATGCGCGCAACTTTTCATACAAAATTCATAGGCGCAATGAAATATTTTTAAAATCTACAATTTATTGACACTTTGCTATTGACGCAAAATGTGTTCTAAGATTGTCAGCATATTACACTTTATTGTTGTCATAATATCCAACGCTTGCGCTAGCTAGAGTTCAGACGAGCGCGCTACGCTTGATATTGCGATTTAGGTTTATAAAATAGCGTAAAGGCAATGAAATAATATACCTGATTGTTCTGAGCTCTCGTAGCGCAGACGATGAAGACAAAAAGGAATGCTCGCATCCCGGTCATCCTAGAGCGAGAATATCAAGAATGAGAACATCAGTGTAATAGAGCATTGGTTGCACGCACCAGAAAACATACGACAACTGTCATGTAGTAATATACTCACATTTTCCTGAGAGAGAGTTTACGATCTCAAATTCAGGAACACTTGATGGTCTACGTGAAACAAATAACAATCCAGAAGCTTGATTTTGTTACCGCCAGTGAAGAAGTCTCTGTTGACGGTTCCAAGCTTGTCTATCAAGTAACTTAATATTGCATATACCGCGCAGTGCAATGATTGATTGCTAGCCTGACATACACCAGGGTCAAACCATCAAGACGTCCTTGACACCTTAAAAGTTATTGACGCTCTCTCAATATGGGTGGATAACTCAATATCCGGTTGCAGGTCAAATACCATGCATAGACCAGCAGGCATAAACTCCGCATAGATATCTGGGTTTATCGCTTTACAACAAATTATGCTTGTCTAGCTTAAATCATCCTGCCAAGATTATAACAGCGTTTTGGCGGTTTTGGCAATTGAGACGATTCACGCCTAAATCCGGTTATTTTTACTTTCTGTAAGTTAACTTAATAAATCAAATCATTGTGTATATTCTACGATATTTTTAGCTGCATTAGTTTTGTGCTTTTTGTAACACTAACATTGAGAAATATAAAACCAAATGCGTTCCAAACTCAGCGTTTCAGTTTTAAACACAACAAGACATGCGATAAAGTTTACTGAATTCAAAACGCTACTTTTCAAGAGGATTGTTTACTGTAGATGTTTTTAGAAATGAACAGCTACTTTAGCGTGGTCACATGCTCACAAGACCAACTACATGAAACTTATAAAGTATTACACGAAGCTATCCAGGTGCACTATATAAGAAGTTTAAAGCGAGCTTGTCGTAAAAAAAGAGTCAAACAGCATGCATTCTGCTTATGATAACAGGTGAGGCCGGGTTCAGACCTTATACAGCTCATCGCACCAAAAATATAGTTTCCGTTAGTGCCTAAAAACGCAGGTTTGGTGATTAAAGAGAAAATTGAAAAGAATGTCTGCCGAATGAATATTTTTGGCAAGCTTTCATCGTGAGTCAAAGAGATTTTGTCAATGACGCTATAGATACGACAGCGACAAAATTTCCGATATTTTGCTGTGTTTGCTTTAAGCCATGAGATAAGAGCATTTTGCTTGATTTGTTTGACTTATCTCCAAGATACAGAAAATGCTTCGCAAATGAACATATGTTTCTTAAGGATGCTGACGCAAATCATGCAAAATTTCGCCACTGGTGCTATATTCCACTTATTCGACAATTAAGCACTGGGCAGTGATGTCTGGTTGAAACATTCACGTAATCTGAAAAGTATTGAAATTCTTAATATCTGCGAAAAAATGTAAAGACACACAAGTACGAATTAACAGTGATTATTCCCTTATCAAGTCATTGTTGCAGTATAAATTTATCAGTGATATAGTTGCTTTGGAATGTCTAGCTCTAAATTTGCCAACACCTATAACACCTCTCAGGTTTCAGGTTGATCCCGGGCCAGCCAATAGAAATATAGTAAGCTCTCTGATTAGGAAAATACTAGGCTCGGCTTGACCACACCGTTTCCTTCTTATCTTACCTAATGGCAATTCTTGGGCACGTTAACTGATGAGCATTCGTAATTATATTAACATTGCCACCTGGTGCGAGGAATGTGATATGTGAACAACTCATATTTTGACAGGCTCAATCAGCTGTCACTGTTTATCCGAGACTATTAGAAACATCATCTCTGGTCTACTGGTGAGTGCGCATCTCTTTTGACATAGCCAGTTGAACTTGCGTCAATATCTCTTCATTCTTACTTGTGTTTGAAAAGAAGTCTCAATAGCACGCGCAATAACATTGCCGTATTCCAAGTCGTGCTTCGAGAGTAGCTGTAATAAACGAATATGCGGTAAGTGTTTGCGTGCTGTCTGTAATTCTTTGGTTATATTACACCTTGCTTTATGATTGCCGGCATAGATCGATAACTTACAACTCTCTTTTTTCTGTAGGTCTTCTTCTCTTGTGTTTTTAGTTGGCGCTGTATTTATTGCGTCAATTTTAGTCGAACAATCAGCTTCTGAAGAGGTAGGACAATCGTTTATTTAATCATCGTTTTCTAGTAATTGTTCAAAAATCCAGCAAACTCGCAGGAAGGTGTAAACATGGTTGCTATTTAATCGTCGCTTATGATACTATAGTGCGTACTAGCCGCACAAGCCATCGCGCTATTTTGCGCATTTCATACTAAACAGTACACATACATACTTTATACATACTAAACAGTATACATACATACAGTATATGTAGCATTTTTTGCATGACGCGCTTTACGTGTGCCAACTCCGCATGCAGGGGGGGGGGACGCATCACTATTTTGTAGCCAAGGGATTAATGTTCAGTTGTGTGTGTATAACACGTCTGATCAGTGGCGCTTTGACACTTTTGTTTTATTTTTGTGTTTTCAAAGAAGAAGTTGTGCGTGTATGTTTTCTTGTTGTTGTGTGAAATGAGGTATATACAAGACTATAATAGTGACATATTAAAGACATCTTGTTGCTTTCGACAAGAAAAGGAATTAAGCCCTTAAGGCATATCTCATCAATAAAGTGTTGGAATTTGGACAATTTTAGCTGGTATCAAATGAAATAAGTATTTTTGGGCCGTACTCTTGACTCAACTCTCGTATTATCTCTTATCTCTATATTCTCACATTTTAGAGTATGATTTTTGCTGCCATTACAAACATTGTTTGCATTGTCATATTTCCCAAGTATTTCCGAAAGCTCTATAAAAACCTAATAATCACAAACGTCAATATTTGTTTGACGCTTATAATAAATATATGATGCGAGCAAAATCCCGAATAAAATTTGGTTTTATGTCTTTCTGATCTAAGAAGTTTTATATGCATGCCAAGGGCTATATTTTTTGCTCGGTTTTCATGCATGATTTCCAACACGTATTTCCGTCAGTTAATCTTTAACAAAAAATAATTTGTTGATAGCTCGAATTTTTCGCACCTCTTGAATCTTTTAAAAAATTATTTCAGCCTAGACAAACAAAAATTGTGAGTTTCTTGTTTTTGTGCTTCTGCCTAGTTCTTGAACTTGAGTTCAATGCGTGTGTTGTGTAACTATCGAGGTTAAACTTAATTGTTAAGTTTAAAGTTTTTCTCTTAAGACGTGCCGTGACAAATGTTTCGCGTTTTGACAGACTATTTTGGCCCACTGAAAGCACTTGAACTAAAGTTGATAGTGTCAGTGCAGTTCAAAGCGCTTAAAACCGCAGGATCTTTCACTACCTTCTTTATAGTCCCGACAAATGACCTTCGCTTAGAACTTCGAAGTTTTATTTGTATTATTAAGGTTATTGTTTAAGATTGGAAAAGATACTACGAAAATCCTAAGGTTATTGTAACTGTGATTTATTGACCACATGTATTCTCAAACGTGCATCTTTACTCTATAATGCGTAGATTGACTACATGCAACTCATAGGTTCTAGACATTTCTCCAGTCCAATGATTGTATTTTGTAATTGTATGTATTGATTATCTCTATCGGTCAATACCGTTCCTTGAATGTCGATAGTTTGATTACCAATTTATTTCATGATAGTTATCTTTTTATTTCATGATTATTGTTTCTTCAATTACCTAAAACGAGTATACGGAAACCATATCATGGAAATATTATCTAATAATAAATAAATTGTGGTACTGGAATTTTCGTTTTTATTCAAAATAGAAAGACATTTTGTAAAATGAGAACCTCAATGGTGCCTCCTCAGATAAAATTGGGTAAATCCATTATCGTACTTTATTATTGAATACTATTGTCTCAATAGATGTAAATTGTGAAGTGTTAATGTCGCCGAAATATGTAATAGCTATAACCAATTGGTCATCGATCATATGTTACATGGTCGCTCCGTTGTTAATTTATCAAAAAAAAACAAAATGTCGAAACTCAATGGGCAACAGTTATCATAATTTAGTTATCATAATAGGACCTCTGAAGTATGAAGATAGACAGAAATTGAAATAAAAATTGACATTATCGCGAGAATGCAACAATATATAGCTCCCTAACGCCAATGTTCTTTCTGTTTAATAAATTTTTAAGTTGTTATTTGGTTATGTCTTATCGGATCAATCGTTACATTTCTTTTTTTTAATCATAATAAACTTGATATTTAAGATGATATGAACATGCGTCATATGCAGTGAAACATGCCAGCACGCATACCTTCATGGCGAATGAGAACTCTGATGTCTGGACAAAATCTTGGCAACGAACCAATTATCATTTTTTCATTTTATCACTTTCTCTTTTGAAGACACTGCACCAACCTTAGCCAAAAGTAACACCTCATTCGTGCGCCATTTATGGATAATTTCCTTCAAATATAGCAATAACATACATCCTGTTCAAACTGCAATTCACTCCAAACCGCTTCTAATTGGATATAATCCGATATCCACATCTGCTTCAGTCGTTCACACATACAGACTTGAAATATCGCCGAGGTCTCTCGAAGACAAAAAACAGTGATTTTTAGTAGAATTGTAAACACTGACTAAACCTTTACACAAGTTTTCAGTACATAACCTCGAGTAACCAAATTTCCGACTCGTTATTACCCGACACCTGGTTACTCTCTGGCCATAAGTTTCAATACTATGCAATGTGCATGTTGGTGCGCGATGTAACTGCGGTTTCGTACGTCCCATTCCGCACTTACGTGGGTTGTTAAACCGGAGAGGGAACCAATCTGTTAGATCAGGAATATCGCGAGCCATTTCAAGTTTCTTGTAAATCTTTTTAAGTGATTGAATTTTCTCACTTTAGTGTAGTATACAAAATTATTATTAATTTATATAATATCAAATTGTAAGTGTTTGCTATTAAAATGCATCTGATAGACTTTATTCCGCGAGGTTTTTTCGCATTCCAAAGATAGCGCAGCAAATGGTTTACAACTTTGTGGTTTGACAGTCTTTGTACTCCAAAGCCCAGATACTTCCCGACATGCAAAATGTGAAATTTGATAGGATCAAAAAGTGACATGCAATCACCTCAAAATGCGGCAAGAGCAAAGATAATTTGGGACAAAAGTAATTTGTGTTTATTATTCGGAAATTACCACCGATAAGGACTTCTGGTTCCATCGCGACACGTTTTGGCTGAAATAACATACAATGTATAATTGTTTTGTTTTTATTTCATGTTCGGTGTGGTCTTATGAAAGTTAGAACACAGAGTGTTTCCCCAGTGGCGAATAATGACAGATTCCTATCAGGATCTCTTGGGGGCTCATGCCAGAAACGCAATCGTTCATCCGGAAATCAACTACACAAATATTTCTATCGACGCAGTTGTTGGAAATTGTTTCTTCTAAAGCACACGAAGATGAAAATGAGTGCATTATATTTTTATCGCATGTTTTGATATGCACACATCAAGGCGGCTATATAGGTGACATGTGAGACACATGTGAATTTAATCAGTCTGTATAGAGAATAATGACTGTAGCAAAGAATGCTTGCACATATTATATAATTTAGAAATGTTATGAGATTTCCAATTATAGTTTAAAATTCTTTAAAAATATCTCGAAAATAAACCAGAAATGCCCTTGAGTCGAATTATACAGCAGCTCCCATATACGGGTGTGGATAATTGACCACGCCAAAATACTATACGCCCAGCCCAAACACCTAAATAATATGTGAAATGGCTCTAAGTGGTAACATATGGTATAAGAGACGGAATGAATGGAACGCGAGATAAAGCCTTTAGTCCTGGGAACTCTCAAACATTTGTAATACTTTATTTTAGAAACACTTGAATGATTTCCAACTATTTAAGAACTGAATAACTACTTCAAGAAAAAAGCTGGTCATTTAAGATGATATCACAAAGAGTGACATTTGCCATAACTACTACTCCCTCCCATTGAAAAATATTGAAATGTGCTTGTATTCAATGTAATTTGAGCATCATATTTCGTCCTTGAAAAACGCTAAGCCAAGCTGCAGCTTTCACATCAGTTGAGTTCCCGTCAGCCAAAATCTCTCCTGCGCTTCGAAGCTAGTTTTTTCTGCCTATAGTCTGGTCTTCCTTGCTCTATAAATAATCAACACACCCAAAGAGAGCCACGAGTTTCTCAGTATTACTTACTGTCAAGTGTTACCCTCGTAAAATAGATAAATAAATAAAGTTGGTAAATATGAAACGAAATTTACTACACATGGATAAATTTTACCGTGCAGCGCAGTCAGGTATTTTAATTCTACTTTTTCTCAATTTCATGCGATATACAAACAACACAACATTCTCCATCATGCTGCAGAATATGTGAAAGATTGTTTATTTTGCATCATATAGTATGGTAATATGAAACCAATATACACTTGCTACTGCGCAAAGTAACAATTGACCCAAAGATACAAGAAGAAATTCTGTTACATCCTCTCTCAGACAGGAATAAAATTTCTAGACAGAGAGAGTGATTTGTATGGCGGAAATTAGAAAAAAATTTTTCTTTAAACTAAATAGCGATATTTTGATATGTTCAGCATACGTTTAGGAAAGCTTCTCATTTTAATAATGAATGCACGCTTAAATGATTTTCTGGAAAAAAATAAGATTATAAATAAATGCCAAATAGGCTTTCGTAGAAAACATCGGACAGCTGACCATTTGCTACTATTAAAAAGCATAATCGACAAAATCGACTGTTATAAGCTGAAACTTAATATCAACGAGAAAAAATCCAAAACTCTTCTGGAACATTACGACATTGAATAACTGAACATGACATGAGTTTATTCATTTGTATCATGTTTTCGCATGATGTAGCGAAAAAGGAAATAACTTCATAGAACCATAAACAACATGCATCAAATGTAAAGCTTACGTTACTTTTCTCCTTGCATCATCTTCAAAACAGTATATATCGTTATCTAATATGTATACAAAAGCTTTAACATAGAGTGTTACAAAAGCATGGTTGTAAAATTTGAATTAAAAAAGCGAACAGAAACTACAAGACAAAAAAATTTTTGAAACTTATGATCCCATTAAGCTTTGCGCGTTTGGAGTTGGACAATATCATGTTTAAGAAGCCTGAACATTCGGAAAAAATGACTTTAGGTCATATTCGCTGTTCCTATTATACTATTTAAAAAATTACAAAATACTGAATATTCCGGCTTAACGTAAGGATATCCTGCTTAAGCAAAAATGAGCTATTTTAAACAAAAATGAGCTATTTATCAAAGTTTTGAATCCTAAGAACTATAGGTTACAATCAGAACCCTCCATAAATGCACCTCAGAAATCGAGGGTCGCGTAATGTAATCATCGTTTTAGTAAAATCAAAATATTCCGCATGTATAATAATTTGTTTGCCGACAAATAACTGTTTTGTTACTCGCTATTTATCAAGGAATAGATAGTGAGTACGGTAGTTCATCAAATTACAGAGTAGTGTACAAGAATAATTCTACAAATAAAAGTTGTTGAGGCATTAAGCTACGGTTTCCTGAATTCTTGGTTTATCATCATGTCTTAAAAAATAAAATGCAACAAAAATCAGACGTGATGGTGTCAAGTGAGAGCTATCTTTAACTGAAAGATATTTATTTTAGAAAACATATGATTTTCTAATTCCAAAACAATGTCACTAAAACTTGAAGCTTAAATTGTCTTATGACATCGCGATATCATTGAAAAATTTGATTATGATAATATTGTATAACCAAGCCAAACAAAATGAAGATCTTTCTGTATCCGAACTGAAAATTCAGCATGTTTAATCGCACACAATCAGGCTATTCTAAATCACAATTAAAAACGTATTTCACGCTTCATATACATTTTTTATTTAATGCTGGCGTATTTTTTTAGGTGGCATGCAATGGTTGTGCGCCCTGCAGACCGACATGTGAAGGCGAGAAAGGACAAAGGGTAAGGTTATGCAGCATTCCTAGCCCGCGAATAGGCGTCATGTATACTTACATTGTGTCTTACCTTTAGACACATTTATTCATTGTTAATATTGTCACATTTATGTAAAAGTTTGGTTCTTCGTCATCACGTGTGTATTGTGTTTTTAGCAATAACATCAATTCTTGAATGGTTCAATCTAAACATTGCTATTTTCTTCGTCGCCACGTGTGTATTGTGTTTTTAGCAGTAACATCAATTCTTGAATGGTTCAATCTAAACATTGCTATTGTTAGTTATAGTTAAGCACATGAGGCGATGGAAGACCTTCTTCTGCATAAAAAGATACAGATCACTTACGCTGAACTACTACTATTAAGCCACCTCTATTACTATTACGTCACTTCTATTACTATTACTATGGTTCGCAACAGTACAATGCTGCACAAACTAAAAAAAGGGTTTTAATCATTTTTCAAGATAGCTTTCGATCTACAATGGATTGCTGTGAGGAGAAATGAATCTTTCGTCAATAGATTCCTTAACTAGGAAATCATGCTTAACTTAATGTCGCAAAATATCTGCAAATATCATTACGATTCAAATTCGAATAAAATATGTATAAGATTTGCTGTAGTGAAGCACTCTCTGTAGGCCAGACTGTTTTTGGGCTAGTATTTCGTCATCACTTCAGCATGAGGTATTTTATATCATTATCTTTGAACTCTTGCATGAAAGAGAACTGATGTGAATTCTAAGGGAGACTAAAACATGAGGGGGACTAACTCTCCAAATGCACCTGAAATAATAGTGATTTGACCGAATTGCTAATTCATGAATAGGTTTGGCCAGCAATTTTAAATCATAACATGCTGTGTGCGTAAGATCATTTTACTAATGACTTGAAAGTTCAGTTTACCAGATGTGAAAATTACCACATAAACATCTTCAAATAATGGTGGTCGCCCGCCCGGAGAGCGGGAAGCTCAACTAACTCCGAGTAATATATCTTCTCGGGCATAGAACATATCACAATAAGAATGTAAATGGCTCATGCTGATGCAGGAATTTGTAAAATCCAGTGAAGAATTACTAATGACTGGCTATATCTCACTCCGCGCTTGTTTATTTAGCTGAAACTTCATGTAAGTTCAATATATAAGCTCGTATCTATGCTTGAGAAGGCTTTGCGGAGTGGATATTGATTGCACTGTTGCAAAACCACAGAACAATGATCAATAGTTGTTGTAGAGTTATGCAAGAATTCTCTTTTGGATCCGGAGTGGAAATCGCTTTCCTGTTTTTAATCACTTATATATTTTATTCACAACAACGTACACTCTGTACTATTATATGCAAACACTATAGCGTTAAAGTCTGTCATAGACAATAATTTCCTATAATAACCTGTTGTAATGTTTGCGTATTTAGGGAGTACAAGGCCGTGTTGGACAACAAGGAAACCCTGGTCTTCCGGTAAGAACGCATTAGCTTACCCGCAGAATATTGGCCCAGTCATTAGCCGGTTTAATCTAGTTAAAATTGTGGTGTTTTATTCACAATGGACCATTTCCCTTTTAGACAAACCTTTGAATTGGGAATATTCATTAGCATAAATACATTTAGTTTCCTAAATTCAGTAAACGAAATCTGATTACACTTTTCCGCGCATGATACAAAATTATACAAAATTCGCAAACTTCAGGGCACTATATTTTCTACATTTTACAATGTTTTGCAACCAAATTTCACAATTTTATTGCCTTTAGAATGCTCGTCTGTGCTAATGAATATTCCTAATTTCAAAGCTTGTATTAAAGAAGAATCGTCCATTTGTGAAAAGAAAAATCCAATGATCAATCATACACTTCTCATTGCATCGTCAAAATCACGTTCGCCCTCCATAAATTTCTTATTCAGTGCTATTTAGTGCACAAAATTGCGTTGGTTAAAACGTTAAACTAACGTTTTCCTGATGAAATGCGTTATTTTTCCAGGGACATCCTGGCGAAGAAGGACCACCAGGATTGACGGGTCCAAAGGTGCAGTATTGATAGATCACAGAAACTAAAAAGCCTGCGATAGCCAACCTGGGAACGTATTATTTCAAACATTCTGGCTTTATTTGCCGTATAATAAATACAGCGATGTCCAAATTATATTTTCAGATACCTGGTGTTTTTACAGTTATTTATGTGTAGCACTCTTCTTTATTTAGGGAGAGAAAGGTGAAGGTGGCCCAGTTGGACCAAAAGGAAATCGCGTAAGAAAACTAATCAGCACGTAAACGTGTATCAGATGCTTGTTTATGAATGTATTGGATGTTTTGCCCAAGTGAAAAAATCCATTATATTACAAAAAGCTTATCAGTATTTTTATTCTAGGGGAGGACGGGCCCTCCTGGGTTCAATGGAAGACCTGGCAATCCGGTAGGTTTATTTACTCATGATTTCCTAACCAATTAATACTATGACGCGCAGCCTTCTTTATAATATGGAGTTCGACATAAGTTTATTTGCCAGAGGGCTTTTAAACTTATATTACTGGTTATAAGCTCCCTTCCCTAAACGTTTTTTGTTCATGTCTAGGGTATCCCAGGCAATGAAGGACCCCGTGGTCATCCTGGAGACCCCGGATGTAACGGAACAAAAGTAAGATGCCTACTTTAAAGATTTGAGTTATCGTGTGTCTTAGTCATGACATAATCTAAAAGTTCGATATTGATAAAATTATGTTATTCTAGGGTGAACCTGGTCGTCCAGGTCCAGCTGGCGATCCTGGAAAATCTGGTCCTAAGGTAAAATGGAAAAGAAATTTTTTGAAAAAACTTAAAGAACACAAAATCTTTTTGTTTTGTTAGTACCGTTTCTACTTAAATTTCATATAGTTTGCAAACAGATACTCTAAATATTGGCCTAAACTCTAATAACTTGCCCTTTTGCATTCCTAATTTTTTGAATTATTTATCTAAATATAAATCTAAACATAAATTTTAATCTTATACATCTAATGTAGCGTAAAATTTCTGCATATGAATTTATTATTGGAAATGAAGGAAGTCGATACATAGATTGCCACAGAATTTTGACATTTCTTTCCATTATTTTCAGGGTCTAACTGGACCAAGAGGAATGAAGGTGAATATTTGAATGCAACTAACTTTGTAGATCTTTCGTCGACGTTTGCCAAAAATGATATATTGTAATTTCTTCTATTCAGGGATCACCAGGAGATGGCCCTGGATCACAAAAGGGTGTTAAGGTACTGTTTTCTTTTGGACGCTATCTTGCATTAATTTATTATCATCCCTCTCAACGTCTTAATGGAACGGGTGATAAAATACCGCGAGTGTTTACCACGAATTCTATTAAAGGCGATCTTCATCGACGTGAAAAAATCTTCATGCATCTGCCGAACTCTGCCATTGAGTAAGAGTATGCACCATCTGCGTCTAAGAAAAACACAAGCACAGCATACATACATATCGTAACTCGCTATAAAATACACTTTTTTTCTTACCTTCAGGGTGATAAAGGAGATAAAGGATTTCCTGGAATAAAGGTTCGCAATATAACTTTGCTTTTTTTCCATTCTACTATACTATGTTAATATCAAACAATGTCACCCGTCGTCCTGGGGCCACACGTTGAAAGAGATTATTTACTGTAGTATTTCCTGAAAACGAAAGCTGTGACTCCGACTGTCCACTTGAGTACGAAGATGCACAGCCTTTAACCAATACAGCCTAGTCCCTGTCGTTCTGAAACAAACACTTAAAGTGGTGTAGTGGTCAGACCACTGGCCTTTCACCTGTAATGTTCCTGTGGCAAAGCTAAATAAATAAATAAATAAACACAGATCGGACGCGAATGGTCAACGCGACGCAATTTTTCGATTTTTAAAAGCAAATAAAACAGTCAACGGAAAGAAATGGTTAGATATGTGCACCAAAAAGCTTAAATTGCTGAAGCCCTTCCGAAAATTGGAGAAAAATAGAAAATGATTAAAGTTAAAGGACATGGAAAATGGGAAATTCGCATCGCGCTGTCAAATTGCGTCAGGTCTGTGTCAGCCTTAACAAATTTGCAGTTTTCTAACAGTGTTTTCAGTCTCTGTTGTTTGGAGTGTTGCACTGTAAGGGTAACAATTGACGAAATTTTGTGCAATCTAGGGAGGCTTTGGTCCTGAAGGACCTAAAGGAGAAAAAGGAGATATGGGAATGAAAGGCGATGTGGTAAATATGACATCTATTCTGCATGCTTAATCCAGTGTATGTAATTAGACATAGCATAAACTGAATATTTGTTACGACATCGTTTAGTACAATAGCAAACTGAATAGTTTTGTGATAATTTCCGTAAAATGTGACCACAATATTCTTTAACTCTCAATGTATGAGAAGATGTCATTAAAAATACGAGATGCACATGCAAGAAGATGTTCAGCTAACGTAGTTATTATCTTTAAATTTAGGGTTCTCGTGGGGGAAAAGGCGCCAAAGGAATCAAGGTAACATAACTTTGAGACAAAATACCTCTAACAGTCTAACTTCAAATGATTCATGAGTAATATGACTTTCTTACTAAACTTGATTTTTGTTTGCTAGGGTGAAATGGGAATTCAGGTCGAGATTCCGGGAGAAAAGGTAAATAGGCATGGAGTTTTCTGGATTGTTTTCAAATTTCTCGATGTTTGGTATAGATTATACATTTAGTGTTTTTCTTCTTTTAATAAAACCAATATATAATATTTCACTGTTGTTCGGTTCTACGCAGACAGTTATGTGGAAAGAATAAAGCCTTATGAACATGTCCACATAATTACGCAAATTAAGGCACAATGCTACCTATTTGTCAAATACACACACATGTAGTGTGTATACGAGATTAATCGTGAAACGGGAAAGTAATGAAGGTGAATCGATTACGTGATGTTACTGTCTGTTTGCGAGTTTGTGTGTAAGTTTTTTGTGTTGAAAAAGAAAATGTCTACATCAATTTTTAGGGAGAATCAGGTCCGCCGGGGTTACCAGGGGAGCCTGGGAATGTGACTATCGATGGAGCGGTTTCGGGGCCTAATGGATCGGTACGTACAATTTATCATATATGAAAATAGTTATTTAAATATATTGAAGTCTCCTTTTACTTTCACAAAACGAACGATCAACAGGTTGTTAATAAAAAGTTTGACACGCAAAACAAAAGCTTCGCGACGCGAATATTCTTTTGGGTACATGTTTTTCATAATTCATGTTAATCCTTTGTGTTGGAAAGTTAAAAGAAATATCATTTAACAACATTCAACAACATTTAGAAAGTCAATGAAAATTGCTTTCTTGTTAAAATCAACCAAATGCACAATAATGACAAGAGTACTGAGATTATCCTTATAGCCCTTGTTACATTGTTAACACGGCGCAATTTTGTTCTTGCATTACATCGCAGGTCTCTAAGGAAATTGCACTCTCGCCTGACATGTCACTGCAACTTGCAGCATTTATTTTTTTAAAATTGTGTTGCAAGTTACAAAAAAAACTGCATTGTGTGGAAAGTCCTTAAGACATTCACTCATGCGTAAAATCACCGGCCCGATTTATACCAGAGACGAACCCATCTAAGTACATAAACACAAGACAAACTATCCAGACAAACTACGTGAAATGATAGTTCGTGTGAGTCTTAGCAGACGGAGGATCCTTCAAGACGAACTACGCTAGCTTAGATTCGATTTCGTCGAATACATTTTTAATATTCTATGTATCGTCTGTTTTGAATTTCTAGGTAATTATAAAAGGACCAAAGGTAAGACAAAGAATCAAGACGCTTTTTTCACACTGCAGCAGCATTTTTGCTGGCTAGTGTACCTTTCTTAAAAATGATGTGTATTTAGAAACATCTTTTTGAAATCAGAGCACAGACATGATAATTACCTTTTGCAGGGTGAGCCGGGTGACAAGGGAATGGATGGGGCACCTGGTGCGAAAGGCGATAGGGTAAGATGTAATATCTGCTCTTCATACCATTTAGCCAGAACATAAGAGTAGATGCTTACTTCAGTCACACGGGTAGTGTGAGATTTGCGTTACGTTGCTAATTCATGGAACAGATATGTCAGTTTGATACTAAGAGTGCTTGTAAAAATTTAGGGACCACAAGGTGACCAAGGACCACCTGGAGGAAGAGGAAGAAATGGAACGAAAGGGAATCCCGTAAGCATTTCAGTTGTTTTTTTTAATATTAAAATAATAATATGTAATATGAACACTAACAGCAAGCTAACTTTATGCAATTAAATTACAAAAATTGTTTCTAACACTTTAATTCATTGAACTTAGATTATCCAAATTTTCAGCCGAAAATTTGAGTTTGTCTGCATGAGACGAAAATTTGAGTTTGTCTGCATGAGACGAAAATTTGAGTTTGTCTGCATGTTAACGTTTTTTATCGTGTAGGGTGGACGAGGAGCTATGGGTAAAACGGGAGACAAGGGCGACAAGGTCAGTTAATGCACTCAAGTCTTAACTACTTTTTGTATTATTAATGTGTACATTTGCAGAGCATCAATTTAGTGCTTTTTGGGTTTAGCCATCGCACATGGGAAAATAGCGTTAACGATTTTTAAAACGTGGAGCTAAGCATGTATCACGAAAAAGCGGTACAATTTTGTGAAGAAATACGAATTATACTGGCGAAAAAGGACAATGTCAGAAATAGATGGACAGTCTAAGAAGTTTGCGAATTGCGCACTTGGATGTTTGAACGCATGTCCAAGCATGCAGTAAAATGCTCGCAGTTACATACTGAAGATCACGAAGCCAATATATGCGATCTGAACTTTATAAAATCGTCTGATGGTCGCATCCATGTGCAAACGAGGGCGGCTATCTCGAAAGCAACGTGTATATAAAATTTTTAACTATAATCCTATACGTTACTTTTTAACTAACAGTAAAGATAAATACACAAATGGATAGACAATGAGATACAGAGAATAGAAAAATAAATTTAAATAATGTGAGAAAAATGACGAAAAGTGCTTTACCCTATTTCCTAACTTTTTTTAACTATTTCTTTTACAGGGAACTGTGGGAACTAAAGGTGACCAGGGTGAGCCCGGTGGATCAGGATCGACAGTGAGTGACACCTTACGCTTACACCTGCATTTTCATTTTTTCTTTAGAAAATAATAGTGGCTAAAGCGAAAGTCATATCTGGTCTTGATATTAGACATTTGTTTTTTAGGGTGATGCGGGACCTCCTGGACGAACAGGAGAGAAAGGTGATCCTGGACCAGAGGTGGGTAGATACATAGGACAATACACGCTGTACGGCAACACGTTTAATGATTTGTCACAGCATAAATTTTAAAGGTACGCACGTAGCTACTACAGATGAACAACATACATGCAAACAAGATATAGGTGTGACTGGGGAAAGAAACAGGATTTGCATCCTTACTGACAACTCACCCCAACATTAATACACAGCACAGTTTCAGACAAACAGTATTTCATCATTGGGTGAAACCTTTAGGATATATTGGGAAAAAAATGCGAATTCGAAATATTTAAAAGGACATTAGTAAAAAATGTTTCATTCTTTTGAAAGATTATTAGTTAGCAAAGATTTTCCCGGCATTTATTCTTCAGGTATTTTGACTGAAACGTCTTAAGATAAATAGTTATTAATTTGAATGAATCTGTCTAGATAAACGGTATAACTTTTACTATGTTATTCTAAATGAATCAATCTAAACGAATCAATTTTAGAACGTCGTCAAATAAAAAAAATGTATCGACGTGGAATGTAACACCGTTACGTTATTACATGATAGGGACCGCCAGGTTTCGGGCCTCCTGGACCTGCTGGGGAGAAGGGTGAAGAGGGACCTCCGGGAATGCCAGGTCTTAAAGGTGATAAAGGTAAAGAGGGCCAACCTGGCAACCCAGGTTCACCTGCCACTGGCTTACAAGGAGAAAAGGGTGAAACAGGACCACCGGGAAGAGACGGACCAAGCGGAGACCCAGGTATAGAAATTTTAGAGGAATATTTTAGTAGCTTAAAAATTCAAATTCTTTATCAAAAAATCCAACAGTTGGTGCTAAAGCTGCCTTCTCTTCAGTTACACCTGTACTGAAAATACCTACCATCTGCATCTGTTAAAAATGTTCACAAATTGGCGACGAGGGCAATTTCGGAAACTTTAAAAACACAAGTGAAATTAAACCTTAGTTTTACGAGGAGCCAATGAGATTACTTGTTAATCACCTGCAGGATAAATCCCTTGAGGTAAAATCACAATAAATTATTTTCAGGTATTGCTGGCATGAAGGGAGCTCAGGGTCCATCGGGTGAACCAGGGACACCGGGTGACGATGGGGAAAGGGGGGACCGTGGTATAGATGTGGAAGGACAGCCTGGTATGGATGGTAAACCTGGAGATCGGGGCAGCACTGGAGAGAAAGGGGATAGAGGAGAACGAGGTCCACAAGGTAAAAATAGAACATTGAGAGTAGAAAACATAAGTGAAGCATACAAAAACCCTCAAGATAAATGATTGGTTAGTTTAAGCTATAGATTGATGAATGTGGCCGACCTCATATTATTTTATATTGCTCTCAAACATTCCCAATGTTACATTTAAATCATATTAATAGAGTCCTCATTTAAATCTCTGACGTTCATAATATAACAGTAGTCAGCCATACACATAGTGAAAGCAATTCGGCAATATTAAATTCGTTTCAAATTCAAACCTCCTGGTTTAAATCCCCTCGCCCACCACTTGCTTTATTTTTCGTATTGGATGTTAAAAGTGTTACTATCTTGTTACAAATTAGGCTTTGATGAAATTCGAACGTATTAAATCGTTTACAGGGCCACCAGGACCAACAGATACAGTCACAGGTTCTCAGGGTGACCCAGGACCACCAGGAAAAAAGGGAGACAGGGGAGTTCCCGGCAAAGATGGTAGACCCGGTGACGCCGGTGAAAAAGGTAAAGACTTGTATGCCACCAACATGACGGCGTCATATCCAACTCACACTACATTGATGTTTTAAAAAAAGGACTGAAACATAAATTGCTTATTAAGATTTAGCACAGGCGTATACATTTTCTGAGAAATAACATAAATAATACTGTTCAGGTGATGAATGTGGTGCATGTCCCTTGCCACCTTCCGGGGACAAAGGTGAACGAGGTCCATCTGGTGATGAAGGACCACCTGGTGCTGTAGGAGAATTTGGTAGAAAGGGTGAACGAGGAGCTAAAGGTGATGAAGGCCCGACCGGTGGTCCCGGCTTTATGGGTGTGCAGGTAAAATAATAAAATATATATAATATATATATATATATATATATATATATATATATATATATATATATATATATATATATATATATATATATATATATATATATATATATATATATATATATATATAAATCACAAATCAGCTGAGAAAATGGAAAGTGTTACGATGGATTTAGTTGCGGAATCATGAAGAATGTCTGGGAAAAATTGAAACGACGAGGGGTTTCTGCATGTAATGTATTTCTAGGAAGTGTACTGAATGCCACCGAAATCCAAAGACGGCTGCAGAAAAGTAAACCTTTACCTGTGATAATCAAATTACAGTCATTTCATTGTTATATGCTTACTCTTTTGTCGCATTAATCACTCTATTTTAGGTGTAATACATTATACTAAATTACTGTTTCTAGGGTGATCAGGGTGATTCCGGCCAGAAGGGTGCGGTAGGGCAAAAGGGGCAAAAAGGTGATGCAAGGACAGTTGAAGGTAGCAAGGGTGACAAAGGCGATAAAGGGTCACCAGGCTTAAGGGGAGAAAGTGGAGACTCTGGAATACCTGGAAGTCAAGGCGATCGAGGAAAATTGGGGGAGAAAGGTGAACAGGGTAGTAAGGTTAGTTTAGTTCATCTCAGTTATGTGAGTAGTCCTTATTTAAAAAATATCCCTTTCCGCAAGTAGATCCTCCTTTTTCGCCTGAAGCATTTGCTTCCTTCATTCTTTGTTACTATAAGTTTTCCGTATGGCGTCTCTCATTATTATTTATTTTTATATGTACGTAGGGTAACCAAGGTGAAAATGCAGCCCCCGGATTAAAGGGAGGTAAAGGTGACGACGGACGGCAAGGACCACGGGGTGATACAGCAGAGAAAGGTGAAACAGGTTCCCCAGGCCCTCGAGGTGAAAAAGGAGTACAGGGACCACCTGGAGCTCAAGGTACTGTATTTAGCAGTGCTCATTTTCCCTCAACAATCTTGATTTTAGCATTTCGCACGTTAGCATGTCATCCTCATCATTTCCATTTCCATGGATTTTTAAAAAATGTAGTTTTTGATAACTTCTTCATTATAATTTATAATTCTTATAGTTAATTGTTCGGATTACATTAAAGAGAACAAAGGAGTCGAGGGAGACAGAGGCGATTCAGGTAGATTTCCTTTAATTTAATGTCACCAACCTAACTATGAATGCTTATGTAATGTGTTTTACATGGTCATGCACACCGTGCAAGAAAGAATGATGGTCTGAAGAGAGGTGACCATTCTAAAAAGTTAATTTTAACATTAAACCTGAATATAAAAGCCAATTCGGAATCTTAAAAGTTTCATTGGTCAAACCGGTCTGATCGTGTAAATGGTAAGCACCCGTAGTAAGAATATATTTTTATTGCTCAGGATAGAGCAGCTATTTTAATTCAAAAATCTGTAATCAAAACGATGTAATATTATACATATAGGCGCATAGTCACCACGATCTCAAACGGAGTCCATTCTATGAAGAAGTCCAGATCTCCAAAGCAATATTACTGTACTGTATAGCTCCTAACCGCACCGTATTTTATAATGAACATTCTTCCATTAAACAGCGAGATTCACAATTTAGCTTCATGTCTTACAAAAGAAAAACTGAAGACGGTAGAATATTTAATGTGGGACAATAAAAATACGTACAAGTTCTTACAGCCTAACGGGCATTTGATATATTACTATTCAGTAACTGTATACAAATATACGATCATTATTTCATACATCGCATTTAGCCAATATATGGTGGATATAATTTAGCACATATATGGTGGATATATATTTTACTTGCAATAATTTCAGAAATCTCGTGCACGTTTTAGTAGAGATTTATGTTTAGTGTAAGAAGTTGATCAAAACAATGGAATCAATACAAAACAAACAAGCCATCATAACTCATCTTAACTAAAAAGTAACTTGACACTATAAGGAGTTTATGACGTAATTTTCCAGGTGACGCAGGTCCTCCAGGTCCCAGTGGCCCAGTTGGTGACCCAGGGGCAGCCGGTAGAAAAGGAGACAAAGGAACGCCTGGTGATGTTGGACAAGCAGGAGAAGATGGAAAAAGTAAGAGACGTCTACAACATTTTAAAATGAATTTACCATAGCGTTATTTACGTATTTATTTCAGGGACAGCGGAAGATCGGTAATTGAGGAGGCCCATGTTCATATATTCGGATTCTACCTCATTAACTTCATTTGAAATTGATTGTTTTTACGGTTCGAGAACCCAAATATTTGAATATGGGCCACCTCAGTTACCCATCTTCCAAGGACAATACGCCGCATGGTAGGTTGAGCAAGAAATGTTTCGTGTTGCGAAGTTTTCAAACCGTAGGTTAGGATCTCAGTGGATTCAGTGCTAATAGATTCTGATAAAGATAAGCGTGCTTGCGGATCGAAAGCTTTTTCGTTAACAAATTTACGTTGTGTTTCCACAAAATTATACTGACATTAAACACATTATTACTGCACATGTATGGCCATGGAAGCATCAAGTGAAGTGAAGAAACAAGTTTGACTAAACAGATAATAAGTAATTATTTTTGCGACTTTTTGGATTTGGTCCCACGATATATTTCCACAACGTCGGCAATCACCAGTACAACATAAGTTTTTTCTACCTCTTATCATAAATCCTTCAAATTAATCTCACTCATTAATCTTTTCATGTCATATTTCAAGCATCATACGTGAAAAAGATTGCGGGATTTCCAAAATCTCTCGAACAATAACATGCCACCAAAACGATAGCATGTATTTGTACATACACTCAAAGCAATGCATTACATAAGGGTATGTAATCAGGAAAATCCTTTACCATAAGGGGAGTTTCTGCCCCAAAGTTGTAATGCATTTACTTGCCCAGCTATTGAAGCGTAAAGAACGCAAGTAAAAGCAACCATTTTGCTTGTAATTTTCCACATGTTACTCAAATTTTTAGCACAATGAAACACAGCTTGGCAGGTTATTTGGAAATACAAACTGAATTTTTAACATCCATGCTGGGTTATCCCCTGCATCACAGTTTGCAAAAGTCAGTCTCCATTGTTCAGTCACCAGATATTTATCTCCGTAAATATTGACAGGACGCAGCTGACATAAAGTATTTCATGATTCAAGACTCTTGACGAATCCCACTTGCGACGGAACCAGTGGTCGGAATATTAAGACAATTTATGAACCAAAGTTCAAGTGACTCACAAATTGACCAAAGGGCGTTATTAACGTTTTTCAGGCAAATTAACGGCTCACATATTAAAATTCCCAACTGCACTTACTATAAGCTAAATTTTACACTAAGTACATGCTCGGGGTTTAACAGATCAGCTATTGTTAAAAAGCTGGATGCTTGCCAACTGGCTATCTTTGTGCTTTCTTGAATTTCTATTCAAACCAAGAATTGCGCTTTTTTATACACCCTTTATAGTGAGAAATATAATGCTAAATTGTAATTTGCAGGTATCAAAGGTGAAAAAGGTTTCAAGGGTGAAAAGGGAGCTAAAGGAGGAGTTGGTAATGATGGAATTGGGACGCAGGGAGACAAAGGACAGCCTGGACAAAATGGTATTTACAATAGATCATTTTATTGAAAAATTGTGTGCTAGATGTAGTGATCGCCAACCTAAACCTGACTAATTTATGCTTATGAGGCCCATTTATATAAGCGAAAACAATCGCAGTCTAAATAAATCGCAAGTGACTCATATCAACAGTCAAATTATAAAAAGCGACAACTTGCTTTATTTGTAAAGCTTATTATATTATGTTTAGGTTTTGATGGTCAACCAGGTGCGAAGGGTGAACCAGGACGTCCAGGTAGAGCTCGGGATAAAGGTGAAAAAGGAGAGCCGGGACCACCGGGACAGCGTGGACCTTTAGGACCCCCAGGTAGTGTTGGTGAACCCGGACGTCCTGGTGCCATTGGAAAGAAAGGTGATAAAGGCGATCCTGGAATGGATGGTGATGATGGTCAACCTGGTGGACCTGGAGATCAAGGCGAAAAGGGAGCAAATGGTGCACCAGGTTTGTTCTTAATCATTTTACAGATCCACGCGATCTAAAATGCATGTACAGATGCAGTAAGAGTTCTTTTGTGCATGTATTTACAGATCCACGCGATTTAAAATGCATGTACAGATGCAGTAAGAGTTATTTTGTGCATGTATACAGTGCATATGCGGGTTAAACTTGTTAACTGCGTACTTACAATATACGAAATTAAAAAAGATATTGTTGTTAATTGCAACATCAGATCACTTATTATGACTGTCGAGACATTCCGAACAAAAATAAAAGTTTTCTACAGCAAGAGGAAGAACAGAGGCTAAATTCCTATCAATTTAAAACGAACTTCCAAAATTAGGTATACCACACAAGCGGGTATAATCCAATTTGAAAATGTCATGAACATATTTTTGTCATGAACATATTTTAGGTTCTAACGGTAATGATGGTTTCCCTGGCGCCAAAGGTGAGCCTGGTAAGAACGGCACTAAAGGCGACACTGGACCCAAGGGTATGGTAGGACCTCCCGGATTTAATGGAGAAAAAGGAGAAAAAGGTTTGCCTGGTAACCCTGGTGACAAAGGAGATGAAGGTGAGTAACACATCTCTTACCATGTGACTAAGATACTCTACGTCAGGATGAAACTTTAACTACAGGCACATTATCTTTCTCACGTGTTCCCGTGGACTTCCAATTATAAGAAGCATTTCATAGCAGGCGAGATGGTCATGTATAATTTCAACCAGACTACTTTTGCTTTGCTAACTCGAAATGTTTTTGTGGAGGAGTATGGTAAAATTACTACACAATACAATCTTCCAGGTTACTTCTATTTCAATAAAGTTATGAAAAAAATGAGAAAAGAAATGTTTTGAAAAGAAATTTCACTAAACTTTAGAGAGTTTGAAAACTTTGAAGAGGTTATGTAGTGGTGTACTGCAAGAAATCAAGATATAGTTTGGAAACTCAGTCAACGCCTTTTTACGTGCATGTCTTGTTATGTTACCTGCATGCTGAGACGATCGACTTTTGGTGTAATAAAGAAAGCGTAGCGTCGCTGAATCACTTTTTGATCTGATGGAATACATTATTAATAGACCAAGGCTTGAACAATGTTTTGCTGTCAACATTGTTCAATGTTTTATAACGATATTGTTCAGCGTCGTTGAGCCTGAATTAGCCCACAATCAGGTGTAATCTTATTACTAAATTTTTCGACGAAAACGACACTAGACCTTAGGTTTGGGCACGCGTTCCATACCTTGGTAAACGAGGTGAAACTCTCGTGAAAAATTGTCTTAAGAAAATACAAAGATGTCTAACTGTTCCTGTTAATTTTATTGTTATTTACGACACCAAAAAGGTTTCCTATTTTCTTTCCAACAAAGACAAATTCCTAATCTTTCTAAATCTAATGTAGTTTATGAAGTGAAATCTCCTGGCTGCTTAGCAACGTATATTGGGAAAACTGAAAGGTGTTAACAGTCGCGGCTTTCCGAGCATATCAATCCGGCTAAAAGTGCTATAGGGCAACACTTTCACAACTGCCAGCATGTGCAATACATTGTTAACCTACACTTTGCTTTTGACAAACTTTACAACCCAATTGACGAATACAATAACATTTCCGCTTTTATTTCAAATTTAAGAATTGGCAACTCTCGTATTCTGCACACCACAAATTCTCGCACACCTAATTTTCTCTTGTTGCTTGAAACTATATATTATCAAGTATCATTCACCCAGTTTAAACACTGGTCTCAAAGCTAGCAAAGAACAAAATCTTTTCTCTTAATCCACACACCCATTTGCATTATAAACATTGAACCACAGGCATCCCAGCGCACGTTACGTCACAATAATAATATATGCAATGACGTAACGTGCGCTGAGATGCCTGTGCATTGAACAATGTGGGCAGCATAACATTTTTGCTGCGTATGGCTAGACGTATTGAACTGCAATCATTATATTAAAATGGCACGCAAGATATTAATTTTCGTTGTATATCAGGTCTGCCCGGCCAAACTGGGGAAAACGGTGTAAAAGGAGACGCTGGGCCAGCCGGCCCACAAGGTCCAACAGGACCACCTGGAGATCCTGGCGCTGTAGGACTACAAGGACCTCCAGGACCACAGGGGGATAAAGGACGCATGGGTGGCGGGGGACGTCCTGGCAAAGATGGAGATCCTGGGCCTAAAGGAGAAGTAGGGGATATTGGAGCACCTGGCAGTCCAGGACCTGAAGGACCTCCAGGTATTCATAGGGCTTTATATGTAAAGCTGAAATTGATGTCTATTTTTTAACAGAGATCTAATAATGATAATTTCTGCGGGTGCAATATTACTCAAAATGATCAAGAGCGTCGCTAGAGCGTTAATGAAGATGTGTACGAAACATGAAATCAACATTATTTCAAACGACATAAGTCAGACAGAACATGGATGTATGGATATACACCCCCTCAATTAGCACTCTAGCGGTACCCCTGAAATAATGTACAACTGCACGATTTAGTTTTTCTATTTCATTAACTTTCAGAACATATTTTTTCTATAAAATCGATGCAAACATCTGAATATAAACCATGAACATTTACCAATTGTTGTACAAATAATATTTCATGTTGGTTTCAAACTGTTATCATTTATTTTTATTCCTATTAATTTTCACCTTTTTTCGCGTATTAAAAGTGATTTCTTGTTTTGAAAGGCAATATTTTAATGTTTCCTCATTAAAAATGGGTGTTTGTGAGATTCCCACTTCAATCAGCATGTTTAATTGTACAGGTATATGTCCTCTTTTCATTTGATTGTGATTCCAAAACAGTACACCCCGAAAGATAAAAATATTTGGAAAATAGATTAGATTGATAGTGCATTGGAGATAACTTTAAAATAAGCGATTTTCATAATTGAGTTACCTTTTCAATAACACTCCACAGGTCCAAAGGGGGAACAAGGTCCCAGGGGACAAACTCGGAAGGGAGATCAAGGAAATCCTGGTCAGCAGGGTGACAAGGGTGATACTGGTTTCCCTGGCGTGAAAGGACAAGCTGGAAATCCTGGAGATCAAGGAGACAATGGACCCATAGGAGTTCCGGGTGTTCCGGGTTAGATATTGATTTTTAATGATAACCCTGAGGATAAATCTCAATGTAAACGCAAGGTGGACCACATATTCATTGCCATGTAGGGTTCTAAACTGTGTTTGCCGGATTTTATGCCGGAGCGACACCTCAGCCTCCCTTAAAAAACCTTTAAAAGAACTGAATGCCAATATCGTGTGAACAGTCGCAAACTGTGATGATTTTCTACCAGCAGAGTTACGTAGAAACATCGTATGATCTGCATCTAATATGATAGTAAAATTAATCTAAAATATTGATTTCTTATGTGACTTCAGGTGGCAAGGGCGACCAGGGTATGAAAGGAGATCCAGGAGTGAATACTATTAGTCAAGGAGAGAAAGGTGACGAGGGTGAGCTAGGTAGTCCAGGTGCACCAGGAGAACGTGGTCAAAAAGGGGAGCCTGGAAATGGATCTGACGGTGTCAAAGGAGACAGAGGTTAGTTTTTATATTCAATCGTGATTTGTAGCTTACATCTTTCGCGTATGTCGACCAATAGTAAACCATGTGACTCAAAGTTGTAGCTTACATCTTTCGCGTATATGTCGACCAATAGTAAACCATGTGACTCAAAGTTGTAGCTTACATCTTTCGCGTATATGTCGACCAATAGTAAACCATGTGACTCAAAGTTGTAGCTTACATCTTTCGCGTATGTCGACCAATAGTAAACCATGTGACTCAAAGTTGTACCTTACATCTTTATGTTTCGCGTATATGAACCAATAGTAGACCATGTGACTCAGAGCGCACGTGTATCAAGCTTTCCTTCACATTTGTCAAAGTTTTAACAGTAACAGAATAAATATTTGTTGAATTGGAACAATGTTTATAATTTTGCAGCTCTTTGTTGTGCCTCTTTCATGAGAAATAAATAAATCAAAGCGCTGTTGAAACTCGTATTCCACCCTGGTTAATCTAGTTGACTACTATAAAGGCCAGGGTTTGATTGTTTAAAGTTGGGTTAACGCTTTAAAATTACGATTAAAATCAAGACCACTGTTTTAGTTTCTGCATTCCAACACATCTGTTTACCTAAAGTGTCGGGACAAAAAATTACTAAGATTTTTGAAGAAATATTACAAGAGACGAATGTGCCACGGCCACCTATTTTATAGCTCGCCAAACCTGAAAATTTCTATTTTATATGATTTTTAGGCGAAAAGGGTGATCTAGGACCTGTTGGGCCATCTGGTGAAGTGGGTATATCAGGTGATAAAGGTACCAAGGGTGCTAAAGGTCTTCCAGGACTAACTGGTGATAATGGAGCTCGGGGCGAAAAGGGCCTTCAAGGTCCACCCGGTCCTTCTGGACCTCAAGGGAGTAAGGGAGAAAAAGGAAATGAAGGCATCTCCGGTGGAGACGGTCCAGCAGGGCCTAAAGGAGATTTTGGACCTCCAGGTGAATGACGGGATTTGTCATATATTTCACACAATTTATAATTTTAATGAACATTTTAAAACTCAACGACGCATACGAACATTGTCCTACGGACGAAATTTTATTCTGTTGAAAGCTAGCAGTGGCAGTTTCACTGTTCGTTCATTATACCTCAATCACCCTTTCTTACCACTCTCATAGTCCACTAATTTCTGATATAATTATCAACAGGTCCTCCTGGTCCAACTGGCAGAGACGGACGTCCTGGCCCTAAAGGCGAGACAGGTGATGTTGGTACCCCAGGCATTGATGGCGTTCCAGGAACATCTGGACAGCGTGGTGACATCGGATTAACTGGTGGCAAAGGTGAAGCTGGTGATCAAGGTCCAAAAGGAAACAGGTGAGAGTTTCATTAACATGATTTTAACAGGACTTTGTTAGCATTGTTTGTCTTCGTTGTAGACATACTTTGATTATATACAGTGTGGTAGACAGACACCTATGATCACACTACAAAAATGAAGCTTGTTTTTAAGTTATGTTAACTGCAAATGTCAGAATAATAGGCACGTATGATATCTCCATGTGTGATGCAGTTTGTTGGTCTTCATGGGGTGTAAGATAGTTCCTACATAAACTCAAAAAAGAGGACAAACTTTTCATTAATCAGATATGTATAAAAATGATTTGATTTTGTTGGTTTATCCTCTCACTCGATTTCCCTGTCCAATGCACAATTGTGCATATATACAGTTACGATCTGTAACATAACGAAATAACCGTGTTACCATAGGGGAGATCAGGGACCATTCGGACCCATAGGTGATACGGGAGATAAAGGAGATACTGGTTTACCTGGTCCTGAGGGTGAGGTTGGTGAACGCGGAGCAAAAGGTCAACAAGGTGCCAAGGGCAACAAAGGGGAGAAAGGAACAGGAATAGGTCAGAAAGTGTTTCCATTTTCTATCATTCTACCACTCCATCATCCAACCGTACTTTAAATTGCTTCATAAGGAAAGGTTTATGCTGATACTACGTAATCTACACAGTAATTGGTCAGAAGCAGCTAGAATGCATGCATCACTTAAAACAACGTTTTTGCTTTAAATCGTTAGAGTGTCAGACTTTAAAAAACAAACTTTTCACTAAATAGTCTTGAATTAACGTTTTCCTCGTTTTTACCCATTTTCGCCCACGCTTTATTACAGTGTATTCCAACCAGTGAATCACTACAGATATGCTAACGTTTAGTGGTTACCATAGCATCCAATAGGAAACCTTGCATTAGTGAACAAGTATCATTTCATTGTCACTTATTTTTTATTTTTTGACATAACAGGAATCCCGGGACCAGAAGGACCGAAAGGAGATAGAGGTGCTCAAGGCCCTAATGGTCAACCTGGATCCCCAGGTAACCCTGGTCCACCGGGTGATCCTGGTGCAAATGGTGTGGATGGTGCCGCTGGAGACGATGGCCCCCAGGGCCCCGCAGGTACATACTATTCACAACACATAAAGCCATAGAATGTTTTAGAACCTGAATGATACGGAACTTCAACATTTTGAACGAATTTGAACGTTTCAGATCCCCCCTCCCAGTTTTTAACAATTCATATTTTTTTCGTTTATTCTACATCATAAGCATCCAAACAAAAAATATTAATGAAATGCTTCGCATTTCAAGCAAATTCGCGACGCTAAGAGCGATTTCGAATTTGCTCAATTTCTTTATACACCTTGTATTTTCAGACACACTGGCTCAGAGATATACGAACGACACTTGCAGGATATTTTCCGTCTATTATCATTTTAGTTATCATCTTAATTTCTCCTTCAGGTAGTGTAGGACCTAGAGGACAGGAGGGTGAAGCTGGAGATCGAGGTGACGTTGGACCCCCAGGACAAATGGGCGAAAAAGGAATACGTGGTTCTCCTGGTTCGGGCGATTTCGGCTTCATGTTAACAGTTCACAGTCAAGCCAGTTCTGTGCCTGCATGTCCGCAGGGTATGAACAAAATGTGGGATGGTTATAGTTTACTGTATATCCAAGGCAATGAGCGATCACATGGACAAGATCTCGGCCAAGCTGGCTCCTGTATACGACGATTCAGTACAATGCCATTCTTATTCTGTAATATAAACAACGTATGTAACCTTGCCTCGCGAAATGACTACAGTTACTGGTTAGCCACAACTGAACCGATCCCGATGATGCCAGTAAGTGAACAAGCCGTGCAGAAATATATCGGACGTTGCTCAGTATGCGAAGCTCCATCTCATGTCATTGCTGTACATAGTCAGACTTCTTTAGATCCTGATTGTCCTGAAGGATGGGAAGCTTTATATGGTGGATACAGTTTCCTCATGGTATGTACCTATTTTTATCAACTAATATTCTTTCCGTGTCTTATGATATCTTAATACGATAAGCTATTCTTGCAACGGCGTATCAAATGTCTCAATTGTAAACTATTTTGAAACATTCTGAAATTTTCTTTTATCACAGCATATAAGTGCGGGCTCAGACGGTGCAGGTCAGCTGCTATCATCTCCAGGCTCCTGTATGAAAGACTTCCGCGCAAATCCATTTATTGAATGTCACGGGCGTGGAACGTGTCAGTTCTACGCCAATACATACTCCTACTGGATGGCAACGGTACAGAGTCAGAACCAATTCAAGACCCAGCAACCTGAAACACTTAAAGCCAACAACTTACGAGACCGAATTAGCAAGTGCAAAGTCTGTATGAAATCCACAGGCACAATCGGGAGTGTTGGAGGTTTTTAAAGACAATGTTCGACTCAAATACTTGACCTAAATAGTGATGTTTTCTTATCGTTAAGTAAATGATTATCTTTTATTTCCCGTTTCTTCTTTTGTACAAATCGTGCAAAATATTTTATCGTAGAAGTTTAATACTTTGCAAAATGAAGGCATATATATTTCTACTGCTGCATTCCGGTATGCTCTAGTCCTTTGTGAACAGCCTGATTGAAGAATAAATGCTTGCAAGCGGCAAGTTTGTTTGTAAATTGCTACGATCCAGTCAACGTGCATTTGTGGTAAATGTTAATGCGAAGTCTGATATTTTTAGCGCGTCAGTTTGGGATGTTCACGAATTTAAATGTAGAATTCACATTTTTACAATTATATATGATACTAATAGGAAGTTAGTTTTAATCTTGTTTTAAAACAATGTATCATTCGTTTGTTATAATTATTTTATATTGTTAGTGATTGCAAGATAATTACAATTTGATTTCAGTGTATTTTGATGCACTAATGTTTCAATATATATATATACCTAATATATATCAAATAAAATGTAAGTTTATGATGAGGAGTATATGTAAGAATAGAGAATAAATTTGATAATAAATATAAAACAATAGTTAGTGTTCACGTGCTTACCAGGGCAGAGACTTTTTGACCTTTTAATATCGAAATTAGTGTCAGATGTGCACAATTAAATTCCAAATTTACTACATTTGTTTGTTTCAAGGGTAATAGGAATAAAAGCCTCCGAACTTAGTTTACCAGTATGTGTCAAGCGAGTCTCTTGATGGTAACCAACTGATTGAACGAGTTCTGAAAACAATGCACCTTTTGCCCGTGTGGGCAAAGTGACCGTAATGGCAAATGGTCTCGAAGCAAAGGAAGTATAGTTTAACAAGTTTGCAAATGTGCAGATTTAGCCTAAAATCCTGCATATTTAGGTGACAAAATCATTGTTTTTGCCGATTGTTTTCTATGAAACTAAAAAAGATTTGTTTGTGAACAATAGCTGTAACCGCAGATGCTTATGCTATTTCAACATGGCAGCGTTCCCAATCAAAATTGTACAAAAACGACTTATTAAACGAGGCTATATCGTCAAAGCGCATGCCTCTTCTGCTCTTGCTGACCATGTAGTCTCGTTTTGGTGATATTTTGATTGAGATACCGCTGTCTTGTTGGAATGGCAAAAGTATCTGCGACAACAGCTATTGTCTGACACTTGGTCACAGTGTAGCGAATAAATAACAGGGCCACTCAGCAGTGCAACATGTTTCCCTATGTGATTGACTGGCCAGAATAATGGCAGAACAGCCAGTTCAGCGTTTTTTTCGGCTAGAAAAGGCAGTTGACTGGCCAGAACCTTTTAAATGAAGATGCGGCATGCGTGAGGACACTAACTTTCAAGGTTCCGAGTCGAGATGCCCTTCTTTTATCTTCTATTCTGTGACTTGGTTTTTTCGCAGTTTCTGCGAGTTTTCCTACAGAAATACTCGCCGAAAATATGCATTTTTTCAGCACGTATTTTTCTTGCCAAAATTGCAGAATTTGTTACTGTTTTGAAAAAAAAATCTTGTTTCAAAATTTATTGCTATCTGCCGAAGCGAAGCTGATAACAATAATGAGGAGTGAATAACTCTTGATATCATGCATTCGAAGCCTCATCCAATAACTGTTTTATCATACGTTCAAAAATATTGCAGTATAGTGAAAAAGAAATCTCAAACAAAATTATCTGTATTAGAAGAAGATACCCTTGGAAAATGTCTTCATACAAACCTTTAGTGCTTTTGCAATCTTTTTTCTAATATTAATACCGCTATATATTGTCTTCGTAAGCTAGCCAGTTTGTTATTGGTCATGGCTAAAGGGGATAGACGAGAGGTAGGTTTTCAAGATGGCGGCTGTTTTTCAAGATTCTTAAAACTTGAACGAATCAACAACCAGACATTTATATCATTCCTAAAGCTTACCCTGACCCTTCCCCTGAACCTAACCACAATTTACGAATGTTATGAATATATAATTGTTGATTCATTCTCGTTTTAAGAATCTTGAAAAACAGTCGCCATCTTAAAAACCTACCTCTCGTCCATCCCCTTTAGCCATGACCGTTAGTTATTGTTTTATTTTCGCGCGCAAGAACAGAGAAAAGTTCTTGATAAGTAATGAAGATGAATTTAATGAACAAAATACACTATATCTGAAAATTCTACATTATCAAATATCAGTTTGAATCTATCTTTTGTTTTCCGGGCAAAGCCTTTCTTCTTGTGTACTTGACAGAGAGTGTACTGCGTAAACGCGGCTCCTTCTTCTTGTAATGTTCATTGAAATCCAGGCGGAAACTTAAAAATCGTAAGTTGACATCTGAATGACTTGTTAACTTTAACAGAAACTGTTCGACAAGATTCTAAATCAAACAGATCATCAATAGATAAATAGTTGTGTAATTCATTAAAATTTGCAGGTTTGAAATACCGTCTTACTGACATAAAAGTACTCTATTTATATGCTACCTAAGTCCGTGTAATTTATCTAGCAGTTGCTTGACAATATCATTTCCTCACGTACACAAACGCCACAGGTTTTCCCAGGGAACTAGTAGGATTTGATAATTGGTCTGCATTGCAATGCATGGCATGCAGAAACATGCAGAGCTGTGCAAACTCCGGTTTTTTCACCTCCGGCTCCAGCTTCGGCAAAAAAAACTCCGGCTCCGGCAGAAAATTTTAAGCTTGTGTGCAAATTTGTCACAATTGGAAATTTTTACAGTTTAAAGTGAAAACACCATCTTGGTTTTTTATTTAACACTTCGCATTCTTCGCATTAACATTTTGTAACATGCATGATGCACGGTATTGTACATGTATTTGCAAAACGAGACGCATTTTCTCTTCTGGAAAAACATACAGTTAATAGTAATGTTTCAGCTATTTTTAAAAACACATATTCGACCTTTCATGTTGACAATTGTAAGCATAGCATAGCAGCGTTTGATGAAATTTTCAGATAAAATTTTCAAGCGCTTTACCATCTTGCGAACGTCACAGTTACAAAAATAACATAAAATACCATAATTATAATTTGTATGTTTGTGGCAAGCCGTATTAGGCTGTATTTACTTTTTCATCGATGAAGTTAGTTTTTTCGTTGATCTATGATAGAAGTTTGCAGCACAAATAAGTGCTGCCGGAGTTTGCCGGAGGTGAACAAACTCCGGCTCCAGCTCCGGCAAAATAGGGCAAAACTCCGGCTCCGGCCCTTCGGCTCCGGTGCACAGCACTAAAACGTAGTACCAACAGTTTAGAACTGACTGAGCTATCTTGTGTTAAACGTTTAGTGTAAAAACTAATGATTTCAAAATACAGGCAAGGACATGCTTCGGTGTGATTGAAAAAGCAACCTGACATTTAACTAGTGGCCCATGAATCCAGCCACCGACAGTTTCTCGTTTGTTTGTACGGTGATACTCTACTGACCGCACAGTATACTGGAGTGACTTGTTATCTTACAATGTTTCTGTTGCACCCACCTCATAAGATTGAGAAACAATTTGTAGCTGTGCGCGGTGGGCAGGTAAAAATCCTGTTCTAAAATCCTCTTGTCTCCATTCTTCTTGTTCTTCTTCAGCTGCGGTTAACCCCCAGCGTCCCTAAACAGTATCACGTCACTTGGCCATTTAATTTTTTAAATGTTGGTAAAAATAGGTCAGTCCGTCTCTATTCAGAAAAAATAATTCATTTGTGACGAGGTCACCCAGGATGAACAAGTGTTAACGATAAGCTGATTGTAGTAGCATAATCGTATATAGTTTACGTGTCGGAAGTTGCATGATCCAAAATTTAACGACGTTTTCAAGTTGATAACGCTATGGTGATGATACGGTCACGACGACCAATGACTCACTTTATTCGTGAAAACCGCAAGGGTTTGCCTTCACAAGACAGATTTCAAACAATGTGTCACTTAACACAAATACCACAAAGTCCTTAGTAGTTGTAATTAGTACAGGGATCTAGGGAGCGTGGTATCTCATGAATGGGGTAAGGAAGGACACATATCGAAGGGCGAAGAATATGCAATGCGTTTAATAACGCTGACTAATATAACATATTGAAAAAATATGCGGCGCCGTGCAACGGCACCCCCCCCCCTTCCACCCCACTCACACACCCCACTCACACACCCCACCCACACACCCCACGCACGCACGCACGCACGCACGCACGCACGCACGCACGCACGCACGCACGCACGCACGCACGCACGCACGCACACACAAACCAAAAAAATAACATTGAAACGTTTACCTACGGCGCGTTTTCACTGTCAAAATTTATACCGGTAGTTCCGGTACTAACGAAATCAAATATCAACAACATCATGCAGCAGTCCTCTTAAAACCTCGTACGTACTGACTAACCTCTTCAGTATTTTCTTTAATTTCATCAGTTTTCTTCTTTCTTAACTCTAACTCAAACAAAGCTCGAGAAAATAAAGTTTCCTGGGTGTGTTGAAACTTGATAATTTGATCAAATATTGCTCGCAATTGATCCAACATATCCTACAAGAAAATATTATAACTGGTGAAAATCTTGGGTATTGCAACACAATAGGAACGACAATTTATGTATGGTAGTTCGTAACGTCACATTTAGATTACTGTGTCCTTTAAAGGGGTTTACCTTAGAGTGGTTATCAATAAGGCAACTCGATAAAATGTAGTGAAGAAAATTCTCGTGCGCTGCGATAATATCGTCTAGATTTGTTGATTCGTTTACTTTTTTAAGAAGTTCTGCCCAACAACATTCCAGAATCTGAAAAGGAAAGATAAAGCTAGTTAGTGCAGGCATGCATAGGCCATATAAGAACACTGCATATTGCGTGAAAACAGCCGCTTAAACATATATACATGATTGCATAAATATTTCACAGAACTGATTTTTACCATAAATAAGTTTACTTAGCGTCCGCACGGTAGAAACAAGACGGAAATTTACTATTGCAAAGCTTTTAGTCAACACGAGTTTTGTTTATTTTTTACCTATAAAACTCATCCTGGTATTTTTACTGTTCGCTGATGTGAATTTTAGCCCCATATCCCATTACTATAATGCAGTAATTCAGGTATATGTTGTTGAAGTATTGAATTACGAATATTAAGAGGTACTAACAATTTCAGTCTGTTGGAGAAACTTACCTCAAATGTGATGTAATACTGCATTTGATTGATAAAATGTATCATTTCTGAATTTAGTGTGTTACAAGTGTGAAAGACGTCTGCAAGTTCTAAAAAAAATAAAAATTGAAAACTGTCGGACAAAACGATCCTTTTTTTATTCATAACTCATCTCTAATTTTGCTTCAGTTATATGTGTTGATGTTTACTGTTCTACTTGTTTCGTTTTTTATTGATAAATATTGCCAAACAAATATAAAGTGATGTCGTGATAACGACATATACGCAATTTCGACGACTGTCATTCTGAGACCAGTAAACTAGTTTTACCTGGCAATGATCTAAATAATCTGGAATAAGACATTTGTGCTTTCCAAGTCGAAGTCAAGATGTATTCCATTCTCTTTGCTCGCCAGAGAAAATTAAAAATTCTCAGGTACATTTGGGTACATTCTGGCGTGAACACCTACAACAGAAATAAAATGACATATTGTGAACAACAAACATTACACATGATACAAGGCATCTTCGTATTAAGCTCAATCCTCAAAACCGTTTTAGTAGCATTACTGTATTGTGTATCCTATTCCATGCGAACCAAACCTAGCCTCGTCCAACCCAGACTAACCCAACCTGCCTAGCTCACTTACGACAACAGCTAATTAGTCCCTTTTTTGTAGCTAGAACTGAAGACACAACGAAAGTCTACGCAATGGTAAACCATACGTGGTGTACATATTCAAAGGTATAAGAAGTGGTGGTTTACTTACAGTGCCAATAGGTCCATCCACCTTATAACACAAACTAAAAACATCCCAGCCAGAATCTCCAACGGATACCTACAGAATGAGAACACTTTTTGTTGTGCAGCCTCTTATAAGCTGTACGTATATAAATGTGGGCATATAAAAATCCCGCATTTCTTCCCGCTTGTAAATCAATGCATGAAATAAACAAGCTAAAGAAGATACGAAACTCGGGTCGAGTGTATGAAAGGCGTTTAGCTTAAACGGTGGATAAAAAATTTAAAAGCGCTCCAATTCATCTTGTAAATACTTGAACTTAAATTTTGCCAACTAAATATATAGCTCTATGCGTAGCCGTTATGTTCCGACCGAAAAGTTTAGTTTGCTTTCAGTCAATAGTTGATAGGCTGGCTTGATATTTTCGACTTATCCACCGTTTAAGCTAAACGCATTTTATACAACCGGCCCCAGATAAATAAAACTTTAGATTCACGTGAACGTCGAAAATTCAGGCCACAATACCTCTAATAATCGACAATCGAGTCTCTTTATAATGTCAGGATCTTCAAACTGCGCATTTGTAGCTCTGATCGCTGCCTCTAGGACACCAGAGAGATTATGTGTGTACAATGTACTTGCAGGTTTTGCCAGATCTGGCCTGAAATAATGCAAATAAATCCTTTATCTAAGGAAAGAAATATTATCTGTTCCAAACCCTTGATGGTCATCTTACATAACCCTAACCAGTCACCTTATGTAACCGTAATGGACCATCTCTATCCAATTATTTGATGCTGACACTAACCCTAGATCTAAATTACGGGACTATCCAGTCTGGAAAGAGCAGCTAATCTTTGAGGAGAGTCTGTAGTACCTTCCTCACAGTAATCATTGTGGTTCAGGTGTTTGATGCGGTTTAGTTGTTCAATTAGAGATGATGCAGATAATAACCGTTATCTTGAGTAAATCCACATACAGATTCTTATGAACACTTCTTGTAATAAGGAAATAAGGCTGATATATACATGAACTGACTTACTCTAACAAATCCATCAAATGACGAATAAAATCCCCTTGACCAAGTAGAAGATACCTCCTCATTCCCTAATGTAAAATGGTAAAGTAAATGGATAATTCAGCTATATCATATATATCCACTTCAGGCTAATCAATTTTTCTCTGTTTTGCGCTTAACAAATATTCCACCTTAGCGGAAAGATTGTGGGTGAATGTCTAATTGATCGCAACGAGAAAGATGGCGGATGTACATTTTACCAGAATGCATTGCAGTCGGAAATCGCTTCAAAAAGCAAATCGACGTCTGTTGAAGGACGAGCATAATTATTATTAAAGTTTTTTGCGCTAAGGAGTTTTTCTTGGCATCTTTTTCAGTCGTTTTGGTTCGATGCCCGCAATGCCTTTTGCTAAAATGTATAGCTGTAATCGTTTTCGTTGTGGTCAATTACAGTCAAAAACCTTTGTCACACATACTGCAACGATAAAAAAAGACTCCATAAATGGTAGGGCGATAGACTATAAATGAAGATTATACAATTCAAAGTAAAAGAACTGAAATGTCCAGAACTTCAAACTAATTAACTGAATGTATTATTTTAAGTAGGCTTTAACTTACCTTCAGATGATCGACAAATTTATATTTATCGACGAGAATATCTAGCAGATATTTGCTGGTTTCCTTGTACGCAATATCGATTGCTTCCTGAAGCGCGGCGCCACCAAAATCTTCCTTATCTGTTAGGCTTGTGGAACCTACAGGGAGTAGCAGGTATTAGACGGAGTCAAATACCTAAAGCGGCTTCAAATGCTATCCGTGAAGTTTGGTATGCCAAAAAAAGCAAAATACCCACTGTCTTTAGAAGTGCAGTATTAATTTAACGTCTTTAACTATCAATTCAATATGCTGTAATATAGAATAGAGATGTAGTCATAAAGTTTATATGCATTAATATAGGTTAACACTATTTACGCTAATTATTACTATATATTCATGACCGAGCAAAAGGACTGAGTCGAGAACGTGGTTGAAGAAAAAAAAAAGTTTTAGATTTGTCGAGGTTTTTATACAGTATCTACAGTGATTTAAAACTAAAGAAATCCTGCCAGGGCTTGGAGAAAAGAAGACAAAACAGAATACAGAATGGAGAAAACCGAAGAATAAATTGGTATAAACAGGAAAATAAACTCGTCCACTTTCGAACACAGGACAATAACAACTCGTTGCTATGCAAATTACAATCATTTTGAGTTTTGCAATGATTTATCGAATGCCCCTTGGGAGACAATTTATGCCAATTCAAGTGTCAATAGCGCAAGGCTGAGGATGTATGATATTCTCCGACAAACTATCGATAAACACGCTCCATTAATTAAAAAAAAAAGAAAATACAAGGAAGGGATTGCCCATGGTTAACTACAAATTTAAAGAAAGCCATGAGAGATCGTGATTATCTATTAACAAAAGCTAGGAGGACAAAATGTTCATCAGACTGGTTGACTTACAAGTTAAAGCGTAATTATGTAAATAATTTGTTAAGCAAAGAAAAGACTACTTTCAATAAACAAATGCTAAATGAGAACCTTTCCAAACCTCGGCAATTTTGGAGAACAATTAAAAAGATTTATCCAAATAAGAAATCATCATCTACAACCTCGCATGTTATGAAATTAAATAATGGAAATGATGTTTGCACCTCCAAATCAAAGATAGCTGACGCATTTGGTAAATTTTTTGGCAATGTTGCGCAAGAACTGAAAAAATCATTGAATGTATTGGGAAATACTACTTCGCTAAATTCACATAATTCAGAAAGGGATTCTACAATTCCATCGAATGTTTTTCAATTTCAAAATGTGAGCTCTACTGATGTATTGAAGGCCTTGCAAAATCTGAAACGAACAAAATCACCCGGTTTGGATGATTTACTGGTATGCTTAAGGATGCAGCAATTTACATCGCCAAACCTTTAACATATATAATAAATCTTTCTTTGACAACTGGAATAATCCCTTCATCTTGGAAGAAAGCAAAGGTTCTCCCAGTTTTGAAATCAGGTTCATCTTCAGTGATGGATAATTATCGTTACCTGCCTGCTGTATCGAAGATATTAGAACGCATAGTTCACGGTCAACTTTCCAAGTATCTGGAAGAGAATGCATTGATGTCGCCATACCAGTTTGGTTTTAGAAGGAAGCACTCAACGTCTTTTGCGGTCACATATTTGACCGACACGATTAGGAAATCCATGGATAAGGGCGAGCTAACAGGAGCTATATTCCTGGATTTACGAAAAGCGTTTGACACTGTCGATCATTGTCGGTTGATTGAAAAGTTAAAAAACTATGGGGTGCTTGAAACTGAGTTAGACTGGTTTACCGACTATTTATTTAATCGTCATCAGACAGTGATCTATGACTGCCATAAATCAAAACGCCATCCTGTTTTCTGTGGAGTTCCCCAGGGATCGATCCTGGGGCCTTTGCTATTTGTTGCGTATATCAATGACTTACCAGGTGTCCTGACGTTTTCTAACATTATTATGTATGCAAATGATACTATCCTGTCCTATTCCCACAAGAATATGAATGATATCCAAGAGGGTTTGGATAAAGATATGAATGCTGTTGCCAGCTGGTTGAATCAGAATCAACTGGTAATCAATTTAAATAAAGGAGAAACAGAATCTATGATCTTTGGTAGATCACAAAAACTTAGAAAAGAAGGTAATCCTGAGCTGACCATTTCTGTTGGTGCAAATCAAATCAGGAGTACGTCATCTTATGAATATCTAGGGGTACAGCTAGATCCTACACTTTCACTCAATCAACATCTAAATTGTGTACTTAAGAGAGCGGCAGGAAAAATAAAAGTATTGAAGAAGGTTAGGTCTTCTCTGACATTACATGCTGCTCAAGCTGTTTACCAATTCATGATCGCTCCGACAATGACATACGGTCATTTTGTATATTTGGAACTGTCAAATTCATATTTAGCTAAATTCCAATCACTGGAAAACCAAGCAAAGAAAGTTATCTTGAATGGGCCGAGAAATGAAAGTGTTGCGCTTAAGATCCGTGATTTTAAGTCGTCTTGTATTTTTGACTCTGCTATCATGGTTTTTAAATCTATAAACAATTTGTCCTGTGATCTTTTTAACGGCTACTTTTCGACGTTAAGCCATCAACGAAGTACAAGAAACAATGGGATAGGTATAGCCCTGCCAAAAGTTAAGTTAGAATCTGCGAGACAAGGTTTCTACTTTCAGGGCGGGCTTATCTACAACAATTTACCTCTGGATATTCGTCAGCTAAAGTCTATTGTTTTTTTCAGAAATGCGCTGAACGATCATCTTAGTGACCTATAACTTTTATAATTATATCTATAGCGTACAATCATTTCTATAATTTTATGACCAAGACATATAACTTTTATATTCATACAAATTATTTTTATTGTGTACATTTTGATATAGTGTAAGATACAGTAGTTTGCTTTTATATTTGTAAGGACAGGACCCTCAAGGATAGCAGTATCGTTTAGATTACTGATGAGGTTTTCTTATCCTGTATAAATATTGTCTTAATAATAATAATAATAATAATAATAATAATAATAATAATAATAATAATAATAATAATAATAATAATAATAATAATAATAATAATAATAATAATAATAATAATAATAATAATAATAATAATAATAATAATAATAATAAACCGTTGTGAACAGTACCGTTGTGAAGAGTAATCTAAACTGTTTGGGAGTAGGTATGCATGATAGTGAGGCTAGAACACCGAAACTGCATGCATACAAAAAGTGCGCAGTACTAATAAGGACGGAGATTATAATACAAAAATCGAAAACTGTTTAATGAATTGGGGGAAATATTACAGGAAACACAGGTTGTTATGGATGAGTCAAGTGGTCAAAATCTGTAATTTCAACTGAGCTACGTCACATATCACCAACTGCCATTCAGAGCTCTAACAACCTTGACTTGCCTAGTAACAACAACACTGGACGCCCGAGTAACCAACATCAGGAGAATCCTGTATTAAATACAAGGTCAAGTCACCAGGTCCCAACCCCAACACAGCAGCATGACGGGACACCTGTAATTACTTGCCACCTTAAACCATTGCGAGTTTCAACCTTTGATGGGAACAAAGCAAAATTTGAGGAGTTTTGGAGTCTGTTTCAGATGAGCCCATAAATGAGCTCATAAATCTCAAAATTGCAAAGTTACTACGGCAAAGTTTAGTTGGTAGAGCTAATGAAGTGATTCGTGGTTTGGGGGCCTGGGCTCCAGAATATGAAAAAGCAAAAGAAATTCTGAAGACAAAGTTAGAGCGTATATGGGCGAACTAGAGAATTTACCAGAAATGCGGTATGACGTGGAGAATTTTGAAAGATTTGCCCACTTGGTGAGGGTCATAATTGTGAAGCTCAAAGCAGAAAACCGACAGCAAAGCTCGGTGAAGGCACGTTGCACAAAGTCAAGAAATTGCCAGCACGAAACCTGGAGTGCTACAGTCGTTGGTGAAGCGTGAATAACATAGATCCTGCCGTTACTTGTTTGTCTCATTGGTTCAAGAGGAAGTAGCAATTTGGGTTGAAACTAAAGAAATGTCTCATGGACTTGATGACAAACCACTCCCTGAGCAAAGATTGCCCAGACGAAAGTTTGATGATAGAAGACCAATGACATTTTATACAGGAAAAGATGGAGACAACCATTCTCAAGGTGTATGAGAGAATCGGATGGTCGAACGAAGAAGCCACCTTGCGTTTTCTGTGGACAGATAACCATAGGATATGGAATTGCGAAAAGTTTCAGCAGATCAATTTTGGGGACTGTTTTAAGGTCGCAAAAGAGAAATGTCTGTCCGTGGAGCACCGTGGTAAGGACTGTAATCGCAGTCGTCAATGTGGTGCTGGTGGATGCCAGCTCACTCATCATCGCTTGTTGCATGATACGATCACAGTAGGAAACTTCGTCTTGTTCCTTCTGATGGGAAACTATATTCCCTGAGGAAGGGGGCGGCAGTTTTGACAGACCTTACTATGACGTCATGTGAATCAAACATAAATCCAGAGACATTCTCCTTGAGAACTGTCTGAGTAAAAAGCAATGGGGAAAGGTGAAAGTTAATGGAATATCAGATGCACCTCAAATGAGTCATTTATAAATGAAGAAGTTGCAGAACTACTTGGATTAAAAGCAACATGGCAAAACCGTGCAAGTACGAGTGTTAAATGATTCCGTAGAAACCTTTCAATCAATGCCAACACAGATCAAGATCGAGATTGTTGACCGGCAATACGTTTACGAAAACGATCGATGTTTAAACCTGCCCGAAAGAAGTTAAAAGAAGTTACAGAGTCGTGGACTGGAATTCCAACCAAAACAATTAGTCTTATCTTTCCCGATGCAATTTGCCGACTTCAACTGAAGATGGGTTTGCTAACTTACTAATAGGCGTGAGCAAACCAGTCATGCATGTTTCGATTGTTGATTTCCCCTTGGCTGGACTGACCTTGACCGCTCGATGCCAAATTCCTGGGATATCGAAAATATCGGAACCGTTAAAGCTTGTGCGACACTGCGACGGTCCTAACAGACGAAGACCCACACCGCCGCGCATCGTCCATGCAAACAAAACGCGGCCAAAATCAGGAAACAGGCAGGTGGAGTAATATACCCATTCACGATAGACGAATTCGGACATGCATGTGTCACTATTTGTAGAATGATTTACCTTTATTTGCCTCGTTCAATAGTTTTCGTCCCTTCAACGTGAAGCGGTCGTGGCAGACTTGATGAATAAAATTAATCGATTTGCCAATATTCAAAATCTAAAGAGCAAAACCAAACATAAAGAAAGTTTTAGACACGTATGAAGTAAAGTATAAGTGCTCTGCATGAAAGCATTTTGAAAACGCTGCAACAATCCTTGCAAAAATTAGTGTGGACAGCACGCTTCCCCCTTCTGCCTCAATGTTGAACATGATCAAAAGAGGTTGTTGGCAATGTCAAAAACAAAACTAACAAATTAACATGAACAACACTGAGACGGCGGAGAGGGGGCAGTCAAAGTTGAAATCAGCGCCCAGCATACTGATACGATATGCTGTCCACATAATTTTTTTCCATGATTTTAGCGTAGCTACATTGAAATGTAACAAAGACGATGTCCTAACAGACATATAGCTAAGCAATCAATTGATGTACCTTGGTTCCCAAATCAAGAGAAATAAAAGAAGGTAACATTGCTTTTCTAATACTGTACTTTTCAAACCAAAGTCTTTCATCTGGTACACTGTAGTCAGCGGCAACGAAGAACTAAAAGTGGAATAAACTATCATTATCTTTATTATTATTATTATTACCTGCAATTTGTTGCTACATATGATTGCTCTACTCCGTGGTGAAATACGTCTGAAATATCGTCACTGGTTCTATAGTAAATTTAGCTCAAACTCCAATTTGCGGGAAATTTATCATACGAAAGCAAGATTTTTGAGGATGGATTGACGTCAGATATTTATTATAACTTTTGTTGCGCATGTTTGTATACTTTACCTAGCGTTGCGACTGACTGATCACAGTAACATAACTAGTGACTGATGTCACATAAACGACCACACCGATTTCCTCGAGAAGTGACAAACAAAAGACAGTTCAATAAGACTGTAAACTTTGTTTTTTTTTTTATCAGTATGACAGGCATACCTCATTAAATGCATCATCCAGTTCTCCTTCATAAATCCATCTTGATAAAATAATTTTGATAGGTTCTGCGACTTGGTTGAGGATGTGTTTAACAAGAGCTTTAACGTAAGGATCACCATGCTGCATGTAGGAATGAATTGCGGTAAGAAGAGAACCTCCTTTCTTACCTAAAGAGGAAGGAAAATTATACACATCTCACTCGAGTAATAATAGTGAGAAAGTAAGATAAAATTATGATTTAAAAGTTCAAGTAGCGACATAAAATAATTGTGTCCGTGATTTCTGGCCATAAATTAAACCGGTTAAAAACATAAACAGATTTCCATTAGCAATACGGAGACGAAAAGCTTACTTAGCAACAGTTTAAACTTGCAGTTTAAACTTGCAATTTTTGCTGAGATTTCTACATTAGATATTCTAAGTACAGGACCCTCTACCTAAACATTTCTATCTAACGGGTTCACACGTTCAATGGAAATGAGAAAATTACTGTAGAAATCGCAATTGTAAACAACAGGCCTTCAACCTGATTAGCACTGCATGTTACACATCATCTGCGCGACTAAAATACGGTGTAATTTATATCGACATCTACAATTTCTTTACATGCGACTTTTGATATTATGCTAGAAAAAATGTTCCTTTTTTTCTTTATTATTAAAATATTGAAACTTTCCGAAGGGTCAGGGATCAAGACAAAATCCAAATCTTACTTTACTATGGTTGGTTTTCTTTTCGTTTTTCCTACTTTACATATACAGTATGCTCAAGCACCTTTACAGATTTCAACAAGCGCAGCCAGTGTTTTTAGTCTCAGCAAAGGTGTATACGTCCACACCAGAAGTCTTCTCAATGTCAGCGAATTACTACATGTTTCATCGCCAAGCCCTGCGTCTGTTAAGTGTTGTTGTTGAGCTTCAAATACCGCTATTAAACGGTAATATTCTGTGAGTTCCAGTTGTAATGCAGCACAGAAACTCTGACCCACCAGACCTAATGCTTTGTCACCGGCTCTGGCGTCGAGATAGCGACGTATCTTTGTGAACAACCAACCTAACTCAGATAATTTATTCACTAACGCTCGAGTAGTATATGAAACACCTATACTACGTTCGATTCTGTAACCGTCGTTTACTTGATCGTATTTTATCAGCTTGCCATCAATTCCTTGAAATACGTAAATCAAGTCTCGAATCAGGAGCGCATCAGATGCTTCGAACGACACTGTTGAATGAGAACAGTACACTCGATTAAACATAAATCCTCTACACTGCAAGACTAAATAAGAAAATACGTTCCTTGTATGTTTGCATGGTGAATATTGAACTAAAATATAATTTTGTGGGAACACCAACATTCCACATATAAATTTACGTGGAACCAGCATTAGATATTCTAAAATAAATTTACGTGGTGTTTCCACGAAATTTTATTTTAATTTAAACAATTTAACCAAGAAAATCATGTCAGCATGTATGAAAATAACGGTTAACGGGGGGGGGGGGGTGTGCTATTATTTCTAGTTAATAATATCCAGCAATACAATCTATACATGCACGACGATTAAGCTATTACTAAGTAGGTGGATGTCAATGTTTGGTCCCAGTTACTGTTGATGGCACGGTCATGGCTAAAGGGGATGAACGAGAGGAAGGTTTTCAAGATGGCGGCTGTTTTTCAAGATTCTTAAAACGAGAAAGAATCAACAACCAGACATTTATAGCATTCCTAAATTGTGGTTAGGTTTAGGGTTAGGGTTAGGGTAAGCTTTAGGAATGCTATCAAGTTCTGGTTGTTGATTCGTTCTCGTTTTAAGAATCTTGAAAAACAGCCGCCATCTTGAAAACCTACCTCTCGTTCATCCCCTTTAGCCATGACCTTGATGGCGCTTCTTTACGTTGCGCCTGCAATCTCACATGCGATCGGTGCAAACCTCTGTGAATACTGCGATGTTACAAGGTCAGTTATCTTTCACTTCGTGCGAGGTTAAAATATAACTGCATTCTTATTACTTTATTAAACTTGTCGTTAACTATTTGGCAAGCTAGCCTGATGACAGACCTAGGTCTAGACAACCTCACCCGAGATTTTCAGGGCAGCAAAACGTATGCTGTGATCAGGCTGTTGGTGAGCTGGTATATGACATACATTTGCTTTCTTTTAAAGAGCTTTATCTATCTCCAGCGAGGACTTCAGTAATTATAGGTCACAAGATAATGGAGTATAGATAACGAAGATTAATTAACTTTGAGAAGAGGTAGCCTGCGCTCAAGACCACGCAGGCTGGAAACTAGTTTGCTCGCAAATTGAAGGTTTTTTCCGTTGACGATATCGCCCAACCCATTAAAATCATTTCTAAGTTCGTTTGGTCGAAACCAAAACACAAAATTTGAAAAGCCAAAAACAAGACAAAGCACCGTTACTGAATGTCAATTTTTGCCATCTTTAGCTCCGCTTGCTAGACCTGAGTTCTTAATCCATATATTAATGAAGCTCCCTGTTTACCATTGTGTATTTTATAAAAATACTCAGTGGTTACCGCAAACGTTGTTTACGCCTTACTATTTTCAATGTTATCTTTCGTCTTCTTTCTATATTCCTCCAAAGTTTTCATCCCAGGCGTTTGAAATTTACTTTCTTCCTTCCTGTGCTGAGTTATTGCTAAGGATGACGTTGCTGCTAAGGATGAGCTAGTCTGGTCACGTGTTAAGGAATGTACCCCAGAAGACAAGGAATACGCGGAAGTGGTGCGATCTGTGTAAGGTATACTACTTATACCACTACTACTTCCGATTGAAGGGCCACGTGGGGCTGTGACGAGTTGCAATGGTTGTTGTGGGGTAGATGTGGATAATGTTGGCAAACCACGACCAAAAAATGCTGGCATTCCGCTGGTCTTTAACAAAAATCAAAATTTATTTCAATATATACGTATAGTAAAAACAATCTGACCAGGTATTGACTTGGAGAATTATTATCATCAATAAGTTTGAAGCGACCGTGTTCACACTCATCAAATACTTATTCTGGACACGTGTTTCTACTAAGCCATTATACGATCGTCAGATTAAGATATGAGCTTTAATCTATTAGAAAGATCCATGTTTGATGTTTCCCTATTTCTAACCAGTAACCTCTTAGTGAGCATTTAGTCATAAAAACAAATTTAAATTCGTGACCAAATAGGCGGTTCACCTTATTCGTGAAGGTTCCAAGGAACTCTAGTATTTGCAGGTATTGCTCGAAATATGTCCGAAATAATATACAAATACACAGTTGACTATTACTTGTGGCCTTCACGAATTAAGGCTTCCAATAACTATGTTATTCTGCCGACGAAGCGCTGCAAGAGAAACTCTGCCATTAAATTAAAATACAAAAAGTTATATTAATGAGTAACCTTGCGTCCTGAATCATCACGATTTTTATTGCGAAGAATTGATAGTAGATATAATATCGACCAACGATTCTTTAAAGTGGTCTACAAGAAATTAATAATAGTAATCATCATAGTTAATTAGCATTTCTAATTGGTTATTCATCCAAAGAAATGGAACTCATCTAAACTTCTATACAATGTTGTATGGCATTTACAACTTTCCCAAGTCCTATCTTCAAGAATTTATTCTAAAATACGAGTCCATGCTCTTTCCATGAGTACAGTTTTTACTTTCTTAACTTACCACATCAAAAAGTGTAATATTACCATTTGCGTTCAAGCGTTAAGCGAAATTACGGTTTGTTTCCGGTTTTGTGAACATTGTTTTGTCCAATTAGAACGTCGCGTTTGACCAATTAAAACGTCGCGTTTGACATGTCAAACCTACACGTTTGACGCTTCAAAACGTGCACTTTGCTGGGCGTGACTTATACATTTTATTATTTACACGTATTATTTTTGAACATATTGTAGTTGTTACTGTATCATAGCCTCCAAGCAGCAAATGGATAATTTTAAAATAAATAAGTTGGGAAGATCGTACATTAGTGGAAAACCTTTATCAGACGACTTTAGAGTATTAATATTGGACACAATTATTGAAAACGGGGGAGATAGTTTAACCGGTTAGATCCCTGTTACTTATTCTGAGATTGCGAAACGTTTCTGTGTTCCCCAGCAAACAGTAACAAAAATATGGAGGGAATTTTGCTAAAGAAACAGTTTTGCCGTGCAATCCCGTGGTGGAGTTCGTAATCGGAAATTAACTGACAATGACTTGGAACTGATCGAAACGTTGAAGGCGAGTAAAGGATCTATTTCGATGCGAAAAATAAGCGAAATTTTAGATGAGGTCGACGATGTTCAAGGCGGAATTGCGATGTCAACAATTTCCCGAGCAATAAAGTCAAGACTACTGTCAGGCAAAAAATATTCCCGGAAGAAGATCTCGCACATCGCACTACACAGGTTTACATTCACAACTATGTTGTATACACAACTGTTCATATATTATTTAAGTTCGAAAGATGCTATGAAGATAAAATTTTTCGATGAAGCAGGTATAAAGTCACCAGACGCAGGTATTCGTCTATACGGGCATGCACCTGTTGGGGAAAGATGTGTCGAAGTGAAAAGAAAGCTAAAAAATCCTAACACAACTCTAAACCTTCTCGTTTCTTTAAACGGAGTTGAATATTATAACATGTTGGATGGACCGACCGATACAATTCAGTTCCTGAATTTCTTCGAAGAAGCTGCGCATGCAGTCAATTTTGAAACAGCCCGGCCGGAGCTTGAAGTGGGCGACATTATTGTAATGGACAACCTTTCAGTCCACCGCTACGAAGGCGGAGAGGTGCTTGAAGAGTACCTTGCTGAAGTGGGAATTGAGTTGTTATATACTCCTGTGTACTCTCCTGACCTCAATCCCGTGGAACTGTGTTTTAATAAAGTTAAAACACAGCTGAATTATCATTTTCAAAAAGTATTCAAGGCAAATTTAAAACTGGCCACAGCATTAGCCCTTGACACAATTACTATGGAAGACATGCATAATTTTTACAACTTGACATCATATTTATTTGAAATATAAATATAGACGTGTTCATTGATGAAGCATTTTAAACTTTTATACAACAGATCTTGAGGGACTTAGAAAAAATGTAACTGTATGTTGTTGGTCGAGTATATTGTCAAAAAGATACATATATCATAACTTATCTGTTACCACACACATAGACATAGTATAAAATTTATATTTTGTTTCGTTAAGCATTTTGAAATCCCCGAATATAAACTTTAATGTCCAGATGGAACACGTTCAACCAAATAGAATTACCAAATATTAGTAATATAATACCAATAGATGTTACAATACGATGTCCACAATGTCAATGAAATAGATTAGTTAACCACTAAAACTGATTGTACTGCACTTACTATACTTTCGTCTTTTCGGAATTCCGTATAAATAACTGCATGTACTATTGTGTCCGAATTCTGCTATTTCAGTCTTGACAATGAAAGAAGCAATTCAGCAGTTTCATTATCTTCTGAACTGGTAACAACTGTTTCATTGATATTAATGTTGTCATTATTGTCACTATTAAAAGTATCAGTAAAAGATAACATTCTACGGACTGTGTGGGCTCATTGTCTTCGTGTAACAAGGCACAATGATCGGCTGTGCTCGTAGACGGCATGGTTGTTTTTTCACGTAAACTCTTTCTAATACAAAAGATAATTTGTGCTTCCTCTTCGGCTTCATTTTCAGGAACTAAACGCGAATAGTTAGTTGCTGACGTGGAATAACTTAAGTTCTTAAAAGATTCATTACAGGCTTAGAGCGGCTTGTTTCCTTTCGGCCTTGGCCCTCGTGGGAACTCTACGCCATGTTCTTCTAAAAGACTCTTGCTGGCAAACTCGCGATGTTTTCGGGGTTTAGCTTGCTTTGCTCGCTCGATTGGTGAAAATTCTTCGAGTGCTTCTTCTTGGGTTTCGAGTAGTTCGTGCTTCGGAGGAATTTTACCGTTAAGGTATTTTTTACTGTAACATTGCAAAGTGTACACATGTTTTCTTAATAAAGTCCAGTTTTTCACACCATTTTGATAATAAGCTGTGTTATTTTCTCCCAATAGGTCAGTTTCAATTCTATTGTGAATTGATGTTGTAACTTTTTTAGATGCACTTTTCTTGCTTTCCAAATCTTTACGCATCTGTTCCTTTTCGCTTTTTAGTTTATTCAAAGACATTGTATACTGTTTGGCAACATTTTCAGTCGGATGAAATTTTTCTTCGCCACATTGACACAAACTGGTACATGAATCTAGCATACATTTTCGCGCCGTGTGGTTGAGTCTTAGATGGCAATTGCGGCAGACATTCCCATTTCCTTGTTGAGATTTCACTAAGTTAAGTCGTTCTTGAAAGGCTGACAATTTTTCTTCCTGGCCATGTATTTCGTTGTCTTTTACACGTATTTGCTCCTCCAATTTATTTTCGTACCTCTCGAAAGGCGTGCTAATGTGAGTTTGAATATCAGAAGACGCATGATCATAACATCGACTGGTTGTTGGGCAAGATTGTTCAAAACGTTCGGCTTCGTCATTGCACGCTTTACCCACTCTTGATCCAAAAGAAAGACACTTTTTACTGGTTCTGCTGCAGGGTTTAGAATTTTCACTGATAGTCAGGGTTTTGGAGTCAGGGCACAACCGTTTTTTCAACGGCGCTTTAATTGGACTGTCCAAATCTTTTCCTTTTCCCTGTGACGGTGAATGTCCCATCAAAATTAGCAATTTCAGTCGCTTTAAATCGGTTCCAGGAACAACTGAAGAAGACGTGATTGCCAAGCGAAGACTTCGAGGAGCTTTATTCAAGACAGCATTCTCACCATCGTGGTTTTCGCACATTAATCCAAATTCTATGTCTCTTATCTTTGGAAGTTCGTTTTTTATTTCAAATTCCAATTCTTCGTATGTGCTTGGTTCATCAATTATGGCACTACGGATTGTCTCGTTATATTTGAGCTGTATTTGAATTTCATTCATGTTAACAATTTTTGTGTTATTTAAACAACGAAGTGCGAAAATGAAACCGCACCCAGTAAAGTGTTGTTTTGACTATAGTTTGAGATGTCAAACGCGACGTTTTGATTGGACAAACCAATGTTCGCAAAACCAGAAACAAACCGTAATTTCGCTTAACGCTTGAACGCAAATGGTAATACTGTTCTATGTTGCTTAACTCGGATATACGTTGGCCACTTTTTTAAGCGAAGTGATTTAAAAGCAGATTTTGCTACACTATAAGTTCAATTTTCTCCATTCCTTTATGAGCAACCATTTCCGTATTTGTGTAACAATCTTGCACAAACCTACTGCTGTATTTTGTACTTTTTGCACACTTTTCATAAGATATGTTGCCAAAGCGTTGTATATACAAAAGGTTACAATAACGCAATCTACCGACAGGGCTTTCTGAATAGTTATTGTTTGTCATAATAACTATTTTCATATGAAGATGAAGATATTTATTTCACTCTTACTATCAGTGTTCCACTTGCTGCTCAAGATGCTTTACCGTATGCATGACATCTAAGCTGGTACCCTGGGGCCGGTTGTATCAAAGGCGTTTAGCCAAAACAGTGGATAAGTGAAAAATATAAAACAATTTGGCATGTTGCATAAACAAACCAGCTAAAGTTATTTGACCTGAGAAGAACAATTATATATAAAACTAAATATGTATTCCATTAAACTCATTATTTCAGTTCCGTACTAGGTGTAAAAGTTATTTTTAGATTTCACTTGTCCACTGTTTAAGCTAAATGCCTTTGATACAGCCGACCCCTGGTCATGTTCATCATGAATATTACCTTTGATGATATTTTGCTATATAATTCACTTAGAAGAGCAGCATCTGTTTCTCTGTGGTCATGTACAACTGCAAACAGAAGAAGGATTGATATAAATTTGATATAGTATTGAATTGATACAACCGTAAACAGTTACCATAATACTGAATTGATACAGTTGTAAACAGTAAAATTGATTACTGGTAAAAAGTTTCATCTATGTTGTGTGAATTCTTAGATTATTAAACATTAAGCAACACTGCAGATACAGCTATTGTGCTGTCTTCAAGCATGGGGAAACTATTTTACATTTTTTAAAATTGTTTTTTGAATTGTGTGAAGATTATTACATATAATTTGTATAATATATAGTGATGTTATCTATTTTTAACAGAATCAGGATAAGGTATTTTGATGGGTGCAAACTTGAGATTGGCTTATGGGGGAGGGGGTATTTTTAAAGTGTGGGTAGATTTGCATGGGGATTATATTTCCAGGTAATGGAAGGAGATTATTAATGCAGGTTTACAGTAATCTAAAATGCCAAATCCAACATACACTGTCTTTTCATACGCTCAATGACCTGGAATTCATCTTTTGACACTGATGGTGTAAAGTGACTAGAAAAATAATGAAAATACACACTAGTTAATAGCAAAATTAATCTTCCATAATCAACACAAATGTGAAAATTTAAATTTGCATTACTTTTTGGATGGAAACAAGAAACTTGTACACAAGCACTGCTTGCAGAAAACATGAGAAATGGAAATACAAGAGGAGACTTTCACAAAGTCCACTCATTGTTAATAAGAATAGTTGCACTCATAAACCATGTTTTGAAATAAGCTAGTGTATAGCTACTTTAGAATCTATTGTAATTTCTATAAATTTTGAAATGTTCTTTATGTTATTTAATTTTTTATCGCGAGTTTTTGACTGCCAGTTTGCAGTCTTGCCCATTGACGACTTCAGCTGGCAGTTAAAAACATGCAATAACTAATTTAAAGTTATAAAATAAACAAAAAAAAATTATCTGTGTTTGCCCCGAGTAAGAAAATTAAAAATAAATAACCATTTGGCAGTACTCATAGGTGGATTTTTTTTTCTTAAAGTACAGTATAAAGTTTAGAAATTTCTTGTTGATCTGCAGTATCTTTCTTAAAATTTCACATCACAAATCTTCAAAGACACAGCAGTGTTAATATTTCCTGTGAGTGGTGGAAATGTTCCTGCAAGCGCCACATGTGTTCGCCTATTTTTTCCACCCCTGACAGTACTCATCATTAGCAAAGTCAAATACCTAATTTTGTTTTTTTATCAATATTCTTACACACCTTCCAAGTACTCTAAGAGCATATTGAAAAAACTCTGAGACTTCTAAAGAGAAAGTATAGAACAATTAGAAATGGATCAAGATATGCATACTCAGTACAGTATTTAAATAACAATTATGAATCCTTCATATTGGGTTGTCCCAAAAAATCCATAACCTACTCACAGAGGAAATTTCTGCTGTCAAGAGTGGGGGGAGGGGTCGTCTACAGAATGTCTTAAATTTGTATAGGTTCTGAAAATGTCTCATTAACCCATTATACCAAGATGTGCCCCAGTGCAGGGTTTTCCTAAAAAACAACCAGTAGCCTGTGGTACATGCCAGGGTGCATTCAATGGAAACTTCACACAGAAGGTATGCCAATATTTATTGCATTTAATGTTGTAATTTCCTGATCATCGCTGGAGATCTCCAGCGTGGAGTGCATGAAATACTGGGTCACACAGCCTTACCCAATTCACGGCTCAGTTATCCTGTGTTGTTTGCCTCTTTGATAGGGTTTGTTTGAAAGAATGAGGAAACAGTCCAGACTGCAGACTGCCTTTTAGCAAAACCCAGTCCTGAAGTGGTCATAACCCTAACATAAACTCTGACCCAAACCCTATGTGGCTAGGTATTCTATAATTGTACCCAATGTGTCCTGGTATAATTAAATTTTCACTTGTCAGTGATAGGATAGTTGCAACCACAGCAGTTAAAACATTTTTGTTTCATCAGAAAATTCTTAAGATATTCACGCTCGTAACTATGAGTGTCCAAGCTATCACTTGGTCTGCGACGTACTAATTGTACATTTGTAGCCAACCTAGATGTGCATTTTATATTTATAAATTCAGCAGTTTCTGGAGTTGTAGATTTTAGATGAATTAAGATTTTCATATTTTATCTATATTTTTACCAAAGATGAAATAATTATATTTGTTATTTGATATATATTGAACGACTAACCACTTGTGTTCTTGTCCTTTTGCAAAATTCGTGAAGTTAAAATTAGAACTAAATGTGAGATGACTCCCTCTTGACGATCCGACATTGTCCATACATCAAAACTTTCTTCACTCTATCACAAAACTTTATGCTGTTGGTCAGATGTCGAGCTTACACATACACATAAGTAACAATTTATTTTTAGTTGAAAACTTTATTTTCTCCTTTAGCCGCCATTTTTTTGTAAAACAAATGTACACCAAGTTGGAGGTCTGGGGATGAATGACAGAGCAGCTGGAAGCGCTCGACATGAAAATGGCAACGTTATATCAGTGTTTTACAGGTTTTTAACCTCCAAATCTGAGTACATTCCTTACATGTAAGTATGGATTTACTGGTAAATGATGTACACTTAACGAGCCAATTTTTTCGAAAAATAGTTTTGTCTATAGCGTGCATTGCGTGACTCACGCATCGTTAATGGTGCGATATTTTTAATAAGCAGAGGTGCAGCTATGGTGAGGGTGTTCGTCACAACTCCATCAGGAAATGAAGAAATTGCAGGGAAAGGAAACATATAGTAAAAATGTACAATAACTTTAATTTAAAGAACAAGTTTAAACGAAGAATGAGTCTAACTTCAGTATTTGCGGTTTCGTTATTAAGCAGAGACAGACAGACCAGGCCCTGTCGCTAGTGGAGGTTACGACAACCTCAATATGTGTGCGCGCTTCAATTAAGAGAAGTTTCCGCTCTTTTAGGGAGTATGTTAATCACAAAATTATATTAAGACAGGCTACCTCAGACGACAAACGATATCAGTGACTGGAAACGACATCAGTGAAACAGTGACGATATCTCGCACTTGTTATCGCCATAATAATCGTTAATTATCGTTTATTGACCCGTAGCTGAGAGGGCTACAAAAATACTAATTACCCTCAATAAAGGTTCTTATCAAAAACAATTTTACATGTAAAACGTTAACTCAAACAGACGAAGACAGTAATTCCACTTTCTTTATCAGAATGGCGTCATCCGGCTTGCTGTAAAGAGCTCATCAGTGAACCACAATCAGATTAACGAGTTAATTGTGACTCACTTGAAATCTGATCGCTAATCACAACTTGATTGTTTATTAGTGTTGAGATTTATATAAAGGGCGCCTCAAGCTCCCGTCTTTCTTGGTGCACGTTAATCCCCTCCCTCAATACGCACAACTCCCCCACCCCCAGCCCCTTCCCGCCAATTTATGCCTAGTTTTAATGAAAAATTAATAAATTGTTATAAAGAGTTACCTGCTGATACTGTTTAATGAAAATTTTGCGGACGGTAGGACGAAATACAACTTTCAAGTCCAGTTTTAACCACATTGTTTTCTTTATTGTGTCTATTTTCATCACACTAGGTAGGTTATAAAAATGGCGGAACTCCATGATATCTTCTCTCTTCTTTTATAATTTCATAATCTATGAACTTTAAACTGTGTGCTAGTAATCGTCTTCGTTTCCTCTAGCAGGTATGTGCGTGACTTTCCAATCGTAATTTTAAGTATAATGGACCATAGGTGATAGGTACTAAATAACGTCACAGAATTTTGTGCATTTGCATTCTGACGTTGCTTCAGGATCATTCATAAAATATGAAACACTTGTTTCATATTTTTCTTGTATTATTTCGACGAAAAAATTGTTGCTCAAGCCAGGTAATCAGTTTCATTGATTTTTGGTGATACGCAAAAGATGATATGTGTGATAAACCAATTACATAACCTGATCAAAACTAGAAATCATTGCGTTTAGATGGTTTTGCTTCTATTTTGTGCTGCGGTATTCTAAGTAAGTAGATTGCGTTTGCAAATTGCATCCTTTTCAGACACTATATCCCACCAATAATGAGTCTGTCTTGGCAAAAATAGACATCATCACACTACATGACAGGTGTGACAGGTCTTAGAAAACATTGAAATATATTCATGACGATCAGGGATAGTAAAGCTGACGCAAATTTTCTCACACTTTAATTGTCGGCCATTGATTTTAAATAATCGCGTTAATTACGGCATGATTAACAACAATTGTATCAGAGCATTAGTTTTGGCTTCCAACATTGACATTTTGTCCTGATCATTCATTATGCTTAAACGCTATCCTAATTTTATGATGCTGGTTTATTATGATTGTTATTTGCATGGACTCCTGTATTCACATGACAAAATGAAATATATTAGATACAAAATGAATGCTGTATGATTAAAAGTGATTTCAGTTTGTGAAATATTACCATTCACCAGATCATGATGACAAACACTAACAGGATATAAAAATGCCTTCATTCAGCCTCCATTTCTCATACAATGTTCCTGCGCCACTTTAGTAATGATTACACTAACATTGTACTACTTTACTACTTAGAGAAACTATGTCGAATATAAAATATTTTTTACAAAATGTGTTTGAGTTTGTAAATTTGGCTGTCAACTGAAGACGGCACATTTAGGGTGAGCCAAAATAAACGCAGGTGGCGGAAAGAGTGATTATTCTAAGCAGTCAAAACGTACCACATTTCACCACACTTAAAATTATCACATTGCACTTGCTGAACTGAATAAGGCCTTACTATTTGTAGGCAGCACATGCACAGCCCTGCATATGATAATATCCTGCACTAACTATATGACACCATGGTATTTGGCTGCCTATGGTCTTACTGTACAATTCTAGTTGGCAACCGCAAGACATGAAGCCACTTAATGAAACACTAACGCAGTCGTGACATTTGAAATTCAAAATGGAATGAACATATTTGGAATTGCATCATATCTCGTTGAGTAGTTTTCAGTAATAGTACCCTGCGAAGTAGTAGTATTTAACTATTTACACGGATAGACCATATTGATGATGTTTTGATGTTTTCTTACTTTCAATCATCAACCACCATTTGCTCGTGCTTGCTTTCATCAATCACGTATTCTATGACACAATAAAATCGTCATAATATTTCGTTAGGAAAAAGCACAACCACGTGTTGAAGAATGTATTTCCTGTGTTTGGTTCAGGAAATATACATACTTTTCATATGTGACGACCACAAAACGCCAGCCCTGCTGAGAACAGGAAAGTAGATTTGGGTTGGAGGACTGGAATGCCAAGAAGCTGCAACAAATAACTTTGGTCTGGCACGAATTCATTAAAATCGCAATCGTTGTAAATTTCTATCATTATGGAGTTGTTCTACTTCATTTCTGTTGTAAATTATTTCGAGCAGCTGCGCATCAAGTTTGTCCACATAGAATCCATGGGATCAAGGAAAGACGTCTGTCCATCTTGGTTAATTATTTCATCTGGGACCGGACTCTTGAGAAACGGACTTGACTTAAGTCTAATCCTTGACCTGATTCCTACATTGGTATTTTTAAAGGGGTTAAATATATTAGGAAAGAGCTTGAACGAACTCTTGTGCAGTTTCTATCCTCAGAAATGTTTTACCTTACGTACTTACTACTTTGCACCGCTCGACTCTTATTTACCTCTATCACCATAACAGCTAAAATTAGAACTTTAAAAATTAAAATACAAAATGAGAAAATACCAATGTTCCATCAAATTTGAAACTTAAAAATAGGGGCAGACACAGGAACAATTAAAAGGATAGGTTTCTCTCTCATGAATTATCACCTAGAATATTCGCGAACCATTATTGTATCTTCCGAAATATGGGCTCGAATGCTGAATTATTTTAATCAGGATACATATTATTTTCATTTATGTACTAGCGTCTTTTTTTCTACATATGAATTTATAACAAAGATAATAATCATGTGTCAACATAAACGACAGAAAATGAAGACAATATTAGCGGCCGTTTCCTTCATGAACAGGAAGCACATTTAACTATAATGACTTCCAACATAATCATTATCCTTCTTACTGCTAAAACCGGAAGTCGACCCAAGTAAAACAATGAGTGCATACTAATATTCGTAAACTATTTATAGCCTTTAAAACAAGCCGATTTTATGTCAGTCACGGTCAAAATACCGCCAGCTCACCTTCTGGCTGCTTCTCCGGTCGTTTTGTCACTAAACGAAATATCAGACGATGTCAAGTATTTCTGGTTACTCAGTTACCAACATATTTTTAATCATTTACATTTTAAGCATATATCACGGAGTATACCTATTGACCCGTGCCGCTTCGTGCGCAGGTGAGTACTTATTACTGAAATATCGTAACTTTTTCTTCGTTTAAAATTTTGTTAAAATAAATGCTTTCTGTGATTCATTGCCAAGAAGCAAAAGATGTATGCCCAGTTTAATATAAAGTACAAGTGATGTTATCGAATACACTTTAGGAGTAGCGCAGTTAAACACAGGTTATTCTTGCCGCTTGCGTTACAATTGTAGCTTCTTAAGACTTTGTTTCTATATCGCATTTACTATAGATAAGCCTGGATCTAATTATTTTTTTATCCACGAAGTTATACTTTACTACCGGTATTACCAAAAGCAAGTGGTTTATCCGCAAGCGTAGGATTAAAACAACGCCGTTGCACCATAACGTTATATTTTATGTTTAATAACGTTACAACTAAACATGTGTCAGTGATCATTGATTGTACATATTTTCTTGTATTTCAGAACCTAATGTAATCGAGGGCGACATACTACACGATAGAAAACCAGGCCGTAGTCGCAGAGCTGCAACATCTCAAACCAAGAAATTATGGCCAGGAGGAGTTATCCCCTATGTTATTGCTGATGATTTTACAAGTACGTAGGAGAGTGCATAGTGTATTATGATACACAGCTGTATGTCTTGGAGTGATTCCTCTATTATAGCAAATATACAAATAGACAATCATCAACCTTTGACCTTGTGCCAAGAATGAGCGTCATGGATTTTACATGGACATCGTTCATAATCCCTTAGATTTAAACTTGCGTGCGCGTATTATGCAAATATACCATGTGATGTACGACACGCTCATATTCTCTCAAAGTTGAGATAAATTTCTATTAAACGACGTTACCATGGATTTTGATCGTGTTTTGAGATAACTCATTGATTGAGATAATCTACTCATTTTCTCCATTGGAAGCAATGTCAAGGATATCATTGCGTGTGAGCGCTTAGATCTTAACATAAAGAAAATATCCTGCGGTGCTCTTACGTTCGTCCATTCTTTCCTTTTTCACTGTTATAAATGTTTTAGAAATCCTTTATTTCAAGTAAAATTTTATTTATTTGCCACATGCCTAACTGATTGTGGACTTGTGGTATTTAAAATTTGAGTCCACTGAAGATTGACGAACAATGTTTGTTCTTTATTATTATTCTCTAACGTTGTTATGTTGTCGCATCACTCAACGCCTCTAGAACTTAATAACTTTAATACAGAACTGCAGAGCGTTTCTGTTCTTTTAAAGCTGTGAAGGTCGTCCGCAAGGTTATCACGACGGAATTCACATTTAACAATAGGAAGTTATTTTCATGTGGAAAGAAAACAATAATTTGAATAGCATGTGGTTTGTGCAGTGGATGTAATATATGTCATATGTTTTTCAAAACTACTTATAGAATAGCTGAAAATATGAAAGTTGAAGTTCAGCAGGAACAGGAAACATAAGCCGGAAAACGGGAAAACGAAAGCCACACAAGATGTACCAGATAGCGAGGGTTTTTTATAAAAACCATGAAATGCAGCTCTAACCCGGACTACAAGTCAAACGTTTTTGTATATAAAAAATCTAATGAATAGTTCCCTTGCCATCTTCGATCGTACAATCAATTATAAGAGTGCAACGGACCTTTGAACTTTATTTTCAATACATTTCTGCCCATATAGCTACCATTTAATGCTTCATCACATTATTCGCGTTTATTACAGCATATAACCCACTATATAGTTTACCAAAATTACGATTAAAACGTCCAAATTAAATGTATTTCTCTTCTCTGAACACCGATGAGGAAATGCAAACCATAACGTTGTCACTACATAATCTTTTAGGAAATCTGTCTTGTATACCGCATTTCAGAAATTCTATTAAAAAACTCATTGACAGTTCATAGCTTTAAGTGTGCTTTGAGCTACAATGTCTGTATATCATAAAGAACAACAACAGAAAAAGTCAAAAAAATTCTGAATAACTTAATTGCAAAATCCTCTGTGATAATTTTTCTTTAATTAGTGCTGCTGCCGTGTAAATGATCAATTATAGAATACCAATTATAAAATATCAGTGGATGTGAGACCAATTAATATATTATCATTGTTATTGCTTTTCTTAGAATCATTTATATTAGTTTGTGTTACCCCATGTCACGATCTCTATCTATACATGAGAGAGACGTACATTATCTTTTATTTTGGCTACTAGTAATGTTTTTCTACATTGTCTCACACATATAATTGTACTCGTCTAGTATTTTGTATAATTGCATGATCTAGTGTGCAATCTGCCCAGCCGCTACGCTCTGCATTACAGGCATGCTGGGGAATCAGACCTCAAATGCATGATATAGTCAGGCATATGTACAAATTTTGTTTAAAGAAAGGTCGAGTTGCTGAATGAACAAAATGGACACAATCGGAGAGCTCTGCTGTTGTTTATCATTTAGAAGTAAATGTTTGATATACATTTTGGATTCTTGGTTGTTCCTAGGTGTATCCATGGTTAGATTTCTTATCAATAAATAATTATAAATCAGATTTAAATAATTATAATCATATTTCCTATAAAATTTTTTTGTCTCTCGTGAATACATACATATGTAAAGTATACAGAGTTAGATGACAAGTGAAGTGGACTCCAGCGCCCTTTCCAAAAAGAATTTAAGTTTGCCTGATTCGGGCGTTCAGCATCCATATTAGCGGTTGTTTATTTTAAAAGGTTACTCTGATCCAGCAATCCTATCAACTGGAAGCTTAAAGAATTTTTCACATGCATGAGAACACTTCTCTTGCTGACAGAATTTGCAATCAAATTATCTTCAACATTGTATTCAACACTGCATGCTGCATGTATATGATATACTGTAAAATAGTCTATAATCTATATATAAAATTAAGTTCTAATTTTGTTATATTAGACCAGAATGTTCTTAGAGTTACATTAATTAGTCTCAGGCTTACAATAATTAGATTTAGGTAATTGAATTAACAAATGATACCAACACGTTCTTAGACATGAAGAAACCCATTGTCTTGACACATTGTCACGTTTAGCAGGGCTTTTAAGCGTGTAAATGTAATTGAGAATATAGTTTATTTAAACATGCATACCTAAATCATCTAAAAGAAACATTATTATTGCCGTGTAGATGAAACAAAAGATTTGATTCGTGATGCAATGGATCACTGGCAAAGCTACACGTGTTTGGATTTCGTTAAACGAACAGACCAGAAGGACTATGTTTATATTTTTAGCGGAAGCGGGTAAGTTAACGATTGGTCGTACATTCATGTCTCTTCTTTTAGTTTTGGTCAGAACTTGATCGACAGTCGAATCTATTGCCAAGCATGTGTTTTGCCAGTCGAGTTACATTCATTTCTCGTACGTTCTTTATGAATTTTGGTCAGCGGTTTGCTAAAGTTTATATCATTGGTTTATATTGCCATGACACCCAGTAATATACGGTCAAGAAATTGTTGATTGGCCGTTCTTGTAAGAACGACGAATTTGATTGGTTGATTCCGCGGCTGTACGATGCTTGTAATAAATAAATCACGAATTTCTTCTTGTGATCAATTTGTTTCTCGAATCATCATTGATCATCACAATGAAAATCGTATTATGTCAGTCTCTGTATTGCTGTTTGTCATTTTCGTGCTTCAGAAATGAATACACGTTCTTGAATGACTACAGAGTTAGCTACAAGCAGCTGCAAGCAAATCAAGACTAATGGCGACGGCGGCGAAGCTACTGTATCAATTATTCACAATAATTCTATATTAAGAATTGTGGTCGATATAGTACACAGTTTCAGTTGTTGTAAAGAGATTTATTACAATCTCGTGTGTGTTTGTCTAGGGGAAGACACTAACGGTAAAACCTTCCAAAACCAGGTTGCATTCCAGGCATACGTTTCTTAACATTAAATTCATAGCAACATATCTTGGCAAAGAGTTGAATTGTTTCCCGCTGCTATTGTCATAATTCCAGCATTGGAGCCATGGGGTGCAAATACCCTTACTCATTTCAAATAGATCTATTTCAATTGCTTGCTAGATTATTTTTGGAATCAAAACGCGCACGCGCGTTAATTTTTATCATAAGTTCACCATTCATGTGATGATTGATTGATCGGAGAATATTTAACAATAACTCACCGAAGACCAAGTGATTATCGGTGAATATTCACCAAGATCGTTCTAGCTAAGTTATCGCTAGTTCTCAGCTTTCACGCCAGTGCTTAACTTTAATTTATTTTCTACAGGTGTTGTTCCTTTGTTGGGCGGCGTGGTGGAAAACAACAGCTCTCCTTGGGTCTCGGTTGTTATACATTTGGCATCATTGTGCATGAACTTGGGCACAGTGTTGGATTTTGGCACGAACAAAGCAGACCTGACCGAGATAATTATGTGAAAATTTTGTACGAGAATATCCTTGAAAAAGACAGACATAATTTCAAGAAATTAGAGGAAGGTGCTATAAACTCGCGTCAACAGGTATTCAATATTCTATTTTGTTATGTGGCTTTGAAGAATCTGTATTATACTGATTGGTCGCAGTGCGGTCCGTAAAAACCCGTATTCGGACCGTGGTTTGTAAATTTCCGTATTCGGACGGGCTTTTTTCTAGTGTTTTTAATCGCACTTTTTACTGCTTGCTTATTTTGCTATATATTTGTTTGAAATTGATGTTTTACTGATATGTTCGAAAACTTTATGTGAAAAAAATAAAGTTTTGTCATGTTCAACTTTTTGTATTCTAATTAACGAAACCAGGATCGACGTCATTTAAATACAAAATGTCACACTAACTTTGAAAATGACTGCGAGCCATATAATAAACAGTTTATTGACCTCACTTGTTTGGTCTTTACCGTGAAATATCGGACTTCGGTTAGTGTTTAGTACGGACCTCACTCGCTCGGTCCCAGAAACCTCAGTCCGATATTTTACGGTACAGACCTCATGCTTTCAAAAAGTATCCATCCCCGCGCCCGACACGTGCAGGCTGCCTATCTATGGTGCTGCACTGCTAGCACATCCAAAGTCGGCAACCAATGAACCGCGGAGTGTGCTCGAATAGTTGAATGCCGAGTGGGTGAGGAGAAAATCCAGTGTCAGGTTATTACGAAACATGTTTATCCCTTTCAAATACTTTCGTTAAATTTCAAATACTTTCTTTAGCGTTACGATTTTCACAGTATAATGCACTATGGCTCAAGCTTCTTCGCTAAAGGAGGAAGTGGTCACACAATAATACCTAAACGTCGTGGGATAAAGAAAGAAGAACTTGGAAAACAATATTTTTCACGTTACACATTTGCTCTTAGTGATCAAGATGTTATACAAACAAACCTGATGTACCATTGTAATGTATTTAATGGTAATTACCTTTTGTTTATGTTTCTAGCATGGTTGTATTCGCCTCCATTTTTTTCATAATATTGTCTTTTCTACAATTAGTTGTTTGATATTTACTCATGTAGACTTTAGTTCACACCGTCAGTCTTTTATGGTATATCAGACATGTTGAATCTTTGACCAGGCTCGGTTCTCCGTTGTTTCCGGCCAGCGGTTCTACAATGTTTGATTTGGGCCGGTCATCATTATATTGATCCATCACCTGTCTATAATATCACAGCCATTCCCAATTTTGTCGCAGACTGTCAACGTAATGGAAAGAACAAATCACATTGACAATATAATCTTCTAGTGTATCAGGTGCCTAAATGTTAAAGATCGATCGCCCAATCATTCCTGATCATAATTTGTGTTTATTCCACTATTTAATGCTCCATTTTGTTCTTTTCGTTTAGAAAACGGGGGCACAATTTTTGCACAGTCAGGAACCTTTCACTCGCCGAATTATCCGAAACCTTATTCGGTTTCACGTGACCGTGTGTGGATCATTACTAATACCCAATCAAATAGCAGTTCTTTGACATTAACCTTCGATGATTTTTCTGTGGGCAGTAACGACGGAACAGGGATATGTAAGAATGACTATTTAGACATCAGGAATGGCAAAGGATTTTTATCACAATATCTTACTCAACTTTGTGGCAATGAAAAACCTGATCCCATGACAGTTTTAAGCGAAAGTATATACATCAGACTACATTCGGAGTTGTTGATTCATAAATCTCCAGAAATCAAGAAAGGATTTTCTGTACGATTTAAAACGGATGGTTAGTGTTTCTATTTTCATAAAGCATGACTTAAGTAATGAATTATACATTTGCCAGTTAAGAGTCCTACTTATCTTACTATACGATATTTCATGAGCGACTAGTTGCACGCATAAAAAAATACAGGCCTGCCCTTCTCTTAATTTACTATCTTTATCAACTACTAGCTAATCAAGGTATACTGAGACTCATCTGAATTGTTAATGTTCTTTCAGAATGCAGCAGAGAGATGACAGAGTTGCAAGGCTTATTTAGTACTCCCAACTTTCCAAATCACTACAACTCTTACGCTGATTGTGTATGGCAAATCAAAGTTCCTAAAGGTTATCGAATAAAGATCACTTTCCAGACATTTCAGCTTCAACGTGTCGACAGCAAGAAGGGCTGTTTAGATTATGTCGACCTTCGTGATGGCGACTCTCCATTTTCAACTTTCTTTGGACGTTTTTGCGGTGAAAATAGTCCTGGAGTCGTTACCTCAACTTCTCCTTCATTTCGAGTGACTTTCCATTCATCTTCACCACACAACCAATCATCAGCAATTGGATTTAGCGCAAGTTATGAAGTTATTGGTAAGTTACTTAAGTTACACAAAAAATTGCTTTTAAAAAGCAAATGTATATCTCAACGGACCCACAGTTGACCTACAATCGCACGAGAGCCGAAGTGAAAACATTACTAAACTAAAATAACTGAATAACGTCAATACAATTTTACAAAACAACCTTATAAATCATGATTGTGTTATGTATTCAGTTGAAGATGATGTTTGTGCTGTTAGCTTGACTTAAAGTATAGGGTGTGAATGTTACAAATGCACGGTAATGATTAACCTCTCAATCTATAGTTACCATGTATATACTGGTCGGTGTGTAGAGGGATATTCATATATTCGTGTTCTGCACAACTTTCACATCGATTCTGAATCACGTCCATAACTCACTTATTTTGCGCAATTCGCAATTTTTTACCATTCTCTTCTTGATACTGGTAAAACTCTACACTAATAAACTGATTTAAAGTTCCCTACACATTCTAATAACTAATTCTGCAGACATAGATGAATGCGCTGAGAAACTGTCAGAATGCGAGCAAGCTTGTATTAATATAAAAGGAGGTTATCTGTGTGGATGTCAACCTGGATATTCGTTCGTTTCTGGGCTCTATGGAACATGCGCCGGTGAGTTTCCACTATCAAATTTTCTTTTCCTGATAAAATTTTGTTTTCCTGTAAAAAATAGATTTGTTTGGATTTTAAATGCAAATTAAACAGTTTTCCGCTTTCCACTGCGCTGTATCATTAGTTCTGCACAATGAAATACTTCGCGGCGATACGGTGAAGGTGGAAAACGACCTTAAAATACCTATGAATGTCTTACAGATCGAAATTCTAGTACAACAAACGACACAATAAATCTTCTGACTGGACATATTTCTACCAATCTCAGTCTTGAGAGAAATTTTTAAATAACTACCTGAACTCTGGATGTTTTTTCGTGGAGAGAGAACATAAATTTTATTTCGGTAAACCTTATAAGATGGGATAGTTTATATTGGCCTCATGTAAACCAATGTTTCTTTTTTTACGAAAACTAACCTGGCTTCAAGAAGTATAGCGATATTATTCACACCGATATTTCGAAAACTCTTACTTTTGATCATCATTGCAGATGAAATATCTACAACCAAAAAATATCAGACATAATTTTCTGATAAAACATCTTCAAAACGGATCGCTATATTGTGCTAGTTACATTGTTCGTCTGGTTAGCAAGTATTTGGATGATACATAATCAGCACATGTTTTCTTTGCAGATATAAATGAGTGTGAGAGGGACAATGGTGGATGTTCTCATGGATGTGAAAATACCAAAGGAGGTTTTTACTGTACATGTCCTGAGGGTCATTATCTAGTTTCATATGACAAGGTTTGCACTGGTGAGTTGCAGAGCTGCATGCTTTACAGTGATGTGTCAAGCAAGATAATTGGGGGGGGGGGGGGGGCATGTTCATGCATAGCTACATCGAGTTTATAGGCTACAAAAACAACCGAATTCCAAAAAAATTTACCTGTGCTGAAAATATCCCTTTCCCCTTCAATTATCTGATGAAATCTAACCATCTTTTAATTCTCACATTAAACTCTTCTGGATTTTCACCTCTAGATATAGACGAATGTCAACTAAAACCGTGTGCGCATGCGTGTAGAAACTTTGTTGGCGGATTTGAATGTTCGTGTAGAGGAGGATATGAATTGAATGATGACAAGAGAACGTGTAGAGGTGAGATGCGTTTAAATCTTTTCGAATAAGGAGGTTAAACCGCAGGTACTTCAGATCTCCTGCCAACTGGGCAATAGCTGCTGGGTAGCGTGCGTGGCAGCCAGTCAATTTGGGGGCTAATTATTCCCTTGTTCACACCGTCTGTCACGTGGCTACATCCGCTGACTCAAGATTGAAGACTACGATAACAATCATGAGGATTTAGTACAGAGGTTGAGTGCGGAGCTTCAGTGGTGGTCATGACCTGCGTTTCCCATTGTGACTCGAACCCAGTATTGCTTTAATTTACGCTGTTTTAACACATCTGCCACATCATGATTTTTTGTATTTTTTTAGATATTAATGAATGTTTGAGCAAACCGTGTCCTCACAAGTGTATAAATACAGAAGGAAGTTTCAAATGTTTCTGTGAATCTGGCAGCATCTACGATAAAAACACTAATACTTGTAAAGGTAGAGAAACAATTTAAAGATTTAACTGACAACTGCATCTTTCTTGTATACGGACATGAAAATGCAGAAACCTAACTGTAATATTCCAAGAGATGATTTAGAACAGGGCGTACATATCTACTGCATGTTTTTTAAGTTTTTTTGACACCGTTGAAGTCCAAAAATGAAAATACTATTGGTTGGAAAATTTCAGAAGAAAAGCTTCATGACAATTTATAATAATGATAAATATTAAAACAACTTCTTATGCTTTCCGATGCAAGAGGATTTAAAACATGATTGATATATTCATATACTTCAGACATTTATTTAACTTGCAGTTCTTCCTTCATGTGGTGGAACACTAAGTGAAGCAAGTGGAAAATTTTCGTCTCCATTACTTACCTGGCCTCTACCACACAATATCGAGTGTTTCTGGAACATACGTGTAACGCGTGCAACGCTGCTGAAAATCAACATGGTGGTCACCTGGCAGAGGAATGAGAAATGCCCCAATTATATAGCGATACGATACACGTCTGATAACAGAGAAAATACTATGAAGATTTGTGGCAGAGAAGACGTGAATAAAAATCTTGCAATCGCATCAAACGACGTCTGGATAAAATATCACATTGAGGTATAATGGTAATCTGTGAACTGCAGTAAGCAAACTCAATCATTGATGGGTGTATATGTTCTCTATAATTAATTTCATACGGGATGGCTAAGGTAAAACAATAACAACACTATAGCTACACCATTTCTCGTCAGAATACTAAACCAAACGTTTATAATCCTAATCTTAACCCCTTTACCCTCCTAACCGATCACGTTTCAAAAGTTGGCCAGAAGGTCACATGTCAAAAAGCTGGCAAAAAATACTGGTTATCTGTAGGCTTTACCCAGATAAATTTCCATCAACCTTTGACTTGAGCGTACACTAGCTCATCGCCGTCATTCAAGACATATCAACCATATAAGTAGACTGTATATCGGCATTTAACAACTTTCTCTATTCTCAGGCGACAGGCAAGAGTCAGATGAGTCTACGATACACAAGTAGCACAAAAGACTCTCGATGTAAAAGAACAATTACGGGAGCTACAGGAAATATACAGACACCCGGCTTTCCTTTCAAATATCCAGCTAATACTCGTTGTGAATGGAGAATTACAAACACAGTCAACCGTCAACTTCGCCTCAAGTTTAACTTCTTTGATATTGAAGAAGAAAGTTCCTGTCAATACGATTATATACACATCAAGTTGAGAACAAGCGATCGTCTACATTCTAGAAATTTGGGCAAGTTTTGTGGATCTAGTTTAAAAGAAGTGTTTAGGATTAACCCGGGCAAAGAACTCATTCTAGTTTTTAATTCAGATTCAACAATTCAAAGACGAGGTTTTCATGCTGATTTTAAAATAATTAGAAACTAACTTAGGTCAAATTCTCAGACTTGATAGGTCGTTTAATTCTGTTGGTACCAGTATACGCAGACTTTACACCTATTAGTAATTAGTATACCCTTTTAACAAGTTCATTCTCTGGCTTATAGTTTTTTTTTATGTTTTGACTGTAGAATGAACAAAAACTTATATTGAACTTGCATTTGGTTAATATGAATTATTTAACAAATTATATATATATTCGCTAACGTTATAATGTACGAGTTTATATATATATATATATATATATATATATATATATATATATATATATATATATATATATATATATATATAGTAATTTTTAACTTGACATGTCGAAATGAAATATTGGGACTTCATTCTTATTGCATATTGCAATTTCATATTGTATAGTAAAACATTAAACCATAACGATAATCACTGATAGCTACTGTACATTTTAGCGAAGTTGCTAATTTTTGTACAATGCGTCCTTATATATAGTTATATACAGCATATAAATAATTATTGTTATATTAAATTATAGAATGTATTGTTTTATATTGCCGTTTAGTTATTATTTAATAAATCATAACAGAAGTTCTTGAGCGGGGCAAGAGCAAACCCTTTTCCAAGAAGTAACCAGGCGACCAGGGGCCGGTTGTTCGAAGCCCGTTTAGCGTAAACGGTGGATAAGTCAAAATTAAATAACACTCTTACATCACCCGTTAAACAGTTAACTTAAATATTTTGCATTCTATTAAGGTTCAAAACGTTTAGTTTGGTTGTGGAATGAATCTATAAACTTGGTTTCTATTTTGAGCTTAACCACCGTTTAAGCTAAACGGGCTTCGAACAATCGGCCCCAGGTCTTTAAATCCCTCATTTTGGGCGCCAAAATCATTGTTTTTCATTATTGCTTTTTATCGAAAGAAGACAGATTTAGCCTGTAACAGTTGTTCGACACTTAGTTGTCGGAATTTGGTGCTGAAACGTCGCGCAGAGTTGGTGCAATAGTTAATGATTTACGGCAAACGATAGACTTAGTGCTGCCTAACTCTGGTTATATACTTCAATGACACGCGCTACTACGGCCACGAAAACGTTCTTATAAGCTTAAGAACGGCGAATTTGATAGGTCATTGTTCAAATGTACCCGAATTCATTGCGGATTAAGGGCTGGTTGCATAGCTTGAAAAGGGGTATTTTTGTCTTAGTACGCTTTAAAACATGTTTTAGAAGAGTATGATTGACGATTACTTTCAAATAAGATTTCATACTTTGCATCGCAAATAAGCAAATTACACCTTTACATGCACCAGAAAGAGAAAATCGTCGTCCAATACGTAAAGGGGGACTAGGGAGAAAACGGGGATTCCATCCTTATTCATTAAGACGGTTTCAAAATAAATCTACTTCTGCTCGGTGACAAACTTTAACTGGACAGTGGTGATAAATCCTTTGATACGATACATATAGATTTACGCGAGCTAAACGGGTGAAATAAAAATCGTATTTTCACTGTAGAGAAGAGAATAAGCGTTTTTATTGGCCGTACGATTTTTTCTCTGGTGAAAAAATATCGTATCAGCATTTTGATTGGCTTTACGGTTTTTCGCACTAGAGAAGAAAATCGTATTGTTATTTTGCTCACAACATGGCCGACGTGTTGAGGAAGGCGCGAAAGGGTCAAAAAGAAGAGGTTTTCGAATGAAACATGTGACAGAAAGAAGAACAGCTTTGACTCTATAGGCCAAATAACGAAGAAATAAACGGTACGAATCTGGTTTGTCCTTCGTTCGTCTATGACGGGCTTCCAGTGTCAAAACAATCTCTATATGTATGGCATAAACAAATTACTGCATGGTTGGCTTGTTTGTACGATTTTTATTATGGACTTGTTGTGAAAGTAATCTTTCATAACTCGTGCATAAAAATCATACACTCTCGCCAACCATGCAGTAATCTCTATGCATACTGACTTATCTGTCGAATAAAAGGGATAAAATTTTCCCAGTCGATATGTTATCCCACGCAGTTATCTTTGTCCTAAACAATTTTAGTCTAGGATTCCAATAACAAGTTACTGAATAGTGCAGATATTAATACATCTATTAAAACTTACAATGAAATTACGGGCTCAGGAAAGGCAAGTGCCCATTAGGCGCGTACACACCAGCGATTTTGCTGTAATTTCTAATGTGAATTTGGAGGATTTGAACGAGTGACCCCTACTTGGATCTCCTAACAAAGACACTCGTCACTATTCAGTCTTAAGACCGGTTTCCACTCAGGAAAATAGTCCTCGGATCGGACCGGATCGGAACAAAATTTAACCCGCTCATGTGCCTTTAGAGCCAATTTTGTGTCGGTTTGAGGTAGGCTGTTCACACGTATAAAATTGCTTCAAAGTGGGCAAAGAATTGGCACCAAAGGCACATGTGCAGGTTAAATTTTGTTCCGATCCGGTCCGATCCGAGGATTATTTTCCTGAGAGGAAACCGGCCTTTATACAGTAGGAGCAAAATTTTATATAATCCATTTTCAGCAAATATCGCAAGTGTGAACGGGAATTAACACAAACGTTGAAATAAGCGGTAGGAAAATCTACTAACATTAAAATGTACGCTTGTATAAAGTACGAAATACCAACATGTTTCATTTTCTTTCCAGTATTATACATGTATCAGTAGTGAATAACCAGTTATGTTTTATGAGCATTATTAACGAAGTTATTTTGAAAAGTTTACCATGTTTCATTCATTTTCTATCGTGATGCGCACATCTTGTCTTTCGCTTGAGGACGGCAGTTCCTGAAGTTTTATGGGTTGTTCGGTTTCGTGTGCCTTCTTTCTTGTGCTAGATCTTGTTGTCATCTTCTCAACAGGAGTAGAAACTTCAGTGATTTGTGCCGGTGTCTCGTTCGCTTTCTCCTTTCCGGTTTGAATGTTTTCAACGCCATCTTGTTTATTGGTTGTGTGTGTTGAAGCAGTAGAAGGTTCAACTTCAGAAATGGACACAGCACTAACTTTATTATTCTGATACCACGGGTCATTACGTATACCTTCAATATCAATACGATCTTTCACATCACTTGTAAGCATTCGTCCAATCAGATTCTTGACCTCAACCGACAATAATGCTCCACGTTTTCGCGGAAACTGTACTCTTTTGGTGACTTGATCCAGAAGAATTTTCAGATTGCTGTCATCAAAAGGCAGACTTGCACAAACCATCGTGAACAATACCACTCCAAGACTCCAAATATCCGCCATTGTTCCATCATATGCTATACCACGCAAGATTTCTGGTGGTGCATAAGCATATGATCCACAAAATGTACGACTTAGTTTCCTTTTCTGTGTTTCTGGGATTTTTGCTTGAATTCTCGAAAAACCGAAATCAGAGATCATGATTGCATTGAGCTGAGTGAGAAGCAAGTTTTCACATTTCAAATCGCGGTGAACGATGTCTCTTTCATGCATATAAGCCGTTGCATCAATCAATTGCCTGAAAAAATCTCTCGCCTTTTCCTCAGACAGAGCTCCTTTAGATCTTATGTATTCTAGTAAGTCCCCGTTATCGGCCATGTCCATGACAAGATAAATACGAGAACTCGTTTCAATTGCCTCGTAAAGACACACACAGTTGGGATGTCGAAGTCTTTTCATTACTTGAATTTCACGAGGAAGGAACTTTGTGAGGTAATCTTCAGGTGCTCGTCTTTTTGAAACAATTTTTATTGCAACCCGTTTTTTATGCTTTTGCGAGTAGGCTGCTTTAACAACGGCATAAGAACCTTTGCCAAGAGACTCTCCGAGTGTATACCCATACGACTGTAATACAGCAACAGCAGAGTCAGGTGGTGGGCTACTATCGCGTCTGCTTGCACTGGAAACACTTGACGTAGGTGGAGCAGCAGAACTGGGCCTTGTCTCCTTTGCGTCAGGCGATGCTGACATCGACTTGATGCAGCAAAATAATGCACGTAACTTGTTCACTTTGCAATCCAGAGAATTGACTTAGAAGAGTTTCTGTTCATCAGTGTGCAGAGGATGGTAAAACACACTGAAAACAGCTTCCAACATTCAAATCCTTCTCGAGCGTAATTAGTTACTGTGACGCAACTCAATAGAACTTTCTTCTACCGCGCGCGAACTACGATCGTTTGTAATTCGTAATTGAGCAAGCAGTCATATTACGTCATCTAATTCAACCCATGTAAGGTAATCCGGCATCGAGATTTTTACTTGCTGTGGAATCCGGAATCCTAACATTCGTCCTGGTATCTCTTAAGATCTGGAATATCCAAGCAGGGTAATCCGGAATCCACAATGCAGAATCTGGAATCCGGAAGGAGAAATCGGGGATCCAAAGAGTTCATGGATTACCTTACATGGGTCGACCTGATTCTTAATTACTTCTATTTGATCTAGCGTTGCTGCAAAGGTTTTGAATGTTTCAATTTTTGTTAGATATTTAAAATAATTTAAAACGCAAACACAGCAAAAAATTTGAAGACTTTCCACTGCAACTATAGATGGGTTTCACTCAATATCAGTTTTTAGATAGGGCAACGCTTGCTGGTCAACTTTACACTTTTGCCAGCAAATTTCGTTGATTTGTATACACATGCTACTGTGGTTGGTCAATACCTATGAAGACACCCGATGCAAACTTTGTCACCCAGTAAGATTATTGTCAGATTATTGTATCCAATAAATTATTTGGATTATTACAGTTAGGGTTGGGGTTTGGGTCAGGGTTCATTTTATATGCATGAAATGACGATGCCAGCCAATACAAGTATTGGAATTCTCAAACGTTGTAACCAGTAATTTTATTGAGTTACGCAACGTCCGGATCATCTGATGACGAATACTCAACTCGATCCGATAACTGTGTTTCTATTTGAAATTGTCCAAGTATCCATAGTAAATGAAACCTAGCTTTGTTTAGGTTAACTTCTCAACCTTTACTTGTATTGAAGTTTTTCAAGTGTGCTGCCAAACACAAGGCAAACATGTGTTATGAACATTTAATTTACTTTAATGACTGTGTCTTAATTTCAAGATGCCACGCAAGAGACAGTGCAAACATAAAAAATGTCGATACAAGTTTACAAAAAGTCAGTGCAAATACAAAAACATAAAAAAATGTCGATGCAAATATTAAATAAACGATGAAAACACAATTATTATAAGGCTAAGCAAACTTATAAAGTCGCCGGTGCAAACCTAAAAAAACCCAAATGCAAACTTAATAAACGTGATGCAAACATTTAATTGAAAACATGCGCGCGCATTTACGCATTTTTTGCACGGGTTGCAGTGGTTTCTCTTCATGTATAGCTACAACATAATTTAGCATACTGGATTAAGTCGAACACTGTAACACACGTCGAGTTTGGTTTGCTACTCATACTGCAGTAGGAATATTTCTTGCAATTGTTGAAGAAATATTCATTTCTTTCGATTTCTATAATCTTACATTAATAACGCATTTTTATCATGGACATTATATTCGTTCCTAAAATCACTATTTGAGTCCTCAATATAGAACTACGTACCTTTTGGACGCGATTGTTTTCACACACGCAAAAGACACGCTTCATGACCCACATGGAAAGGAGACGCGCGGCATAGGCGGCATGCGAAAATGGAGCATTGCGCACGTGTCATATATGCTCGAAACTAGAAATCTAAATTTTCAGCGTGAATTCTGTCCCGCTGCGATTATTCATATTGTGTGTGACTTCAATTAGTTACTTCATGATATCAAAAATTTAAATAGTTTTATTTTAAAAAATACAAGACAGATAACGCTTAAAATTTATATTTTTAGCTTCCGGTGTATGGTTCATTTTTGTATCTGCGAATGCAGATATATTGTTGTCGTCCGCGTGCTGTTAACTGTTAGCTGTTAGCTTGTAGCCAATCACCGAATGCGTAATTAAAAATAGCCAATAGTCGAGAAGATAACATTAAAATGACGTATTACTTAATGATCATTCAGACCATAGTATGTTTAACTGGAGTGATTTTCCAAATTCCAAAATGGCGTGTGCCAAGACTGTTAAAGAATGAAGAGTTAATTAAGCCTAACTGGACAAGGACTGCTTAGGTTAACTGAAGACTTTTCGCAGCGTGACTGGATATTCTATTCCTATGTAAATATGTCTAAGCAAGATGATGGTTCGATGACTGGGGAAATATTGCATCGGTTGAATAATCCATCTGCACAGTCAACAAACCGATTTGACATTTTGACAGAAGCAGTGACATTGATACAATGATAATAAAGGTACAATAACAACATGGACTACATGTACGTAATTTTTAGAAGTCCAGTTAACTTGTTTAAAACGGTTTTGAGTATACTGTATGTTTTGATGGATGGGCTTGTTGCTTTCATTATGTGCATTGTGTTTCATTTCACTAGTTGTGCTTGCAGTGTACACTTGCATTATCCAGTATTTGTCTGTGATTGCACTTATTTAGTACACACCTTATGCTTGTGTACAATTTCTTGAACTTCTTGTTCTTTTGAATAGTCAATGTATATATCATGTATAGAAACCGTGTACCAGCACTTAGTAGCACTCATGCTCAAAGTCTATTAAGGCTTAGATCTGAAATCCGAATAATAGGCCGACATTTTTCCTTGGGTAATATTACCAGCTTGAGTCGCCTTATTTGTTAAATCTTAATCACCAGCAATTGCATTGAAACAAAAAAATATCCATATGAAACAAAGCTAATTTTGCATGAATGATTGATGTTAAATTGATCATCAGTTAATCATGAAATTTTGGTTGCACAGGGTGTATAAAAAAGTAGACCCTTTGATGTAGCTGCAAATTTGATTAACTGCAATCTGTTGCATTAATTTGACAGTTCAGAATGACTCGATTTGAAGGTCACTTAACAGATTTAATTCGTTCTGATTTTGAATACACCTTGAATATCTTTAACAATATAATGAATTACAAATTCACATTTTTGTACAGCCTGTTTTGTTTGCTGAAGTTATTCTAACTTATCCCATGATTATACAATCATGCATTTCTACGCATATATTAATTCGACCGAATTAAAAAGCATTCCAAAGGGTATACTTTTTTATATACATCCTGTAGTAAACCATATTTGTAAAACTAAAGTTATTTGATTTATGCATTGTATACTTGACATGCATTTTTATATCGATTTTTAAAAATAACAATTAATATCCATTAATATCCATGCAAATTTGGTTCCAACAATTGTGATAAATGTTAAAATATTTCAAGTATTTACCTCTGAAATGATACTGTTATCAAAAATTTATGTCATGATAATTTCATATGTTTTTATTAAAAACTTTATATTATACAGTAATAATTTCAAACACATTGGACTATTTATTTCAATATTTATTGCAATCATTCTACTATAAGTACATATTTATGCTGTGCGAAGCTACCTGTACGCGTAGCGTACCTTTTTTTCGCAGATACATGTACGCGTAGCGTACCTATTTTTGTTATTTTGTACCGCGTGCTCTTTTTCCCTGGTGATGAAGCGTGTTACTACAATACACAGCACAATATGCTTACAGTTCACGTGAATTTAAAAGTGCTCAGTTTTTTTATACAACCTGCAGTAGAGCTTCCACATACAAGTCCCTTATGAAAACAGTCTATGGAAAAAAAGGATATTATCACAAACGTGTCGGTAATAAAATTTCATAATTTACATAATGTAACTATAACTTCGATTTTCTCCACTCAAGCTAGGCGAACAAAGCGCGATTTTAGTCATCGATGCGGCACAGGTAACGATTTAGTCGGTGAAAAAGAATCGGGCGACTGAGATCGCCTTGTGCGCGACCGACTTTGAACACTTCGCCAATGAATTCATGTAAGATATAGGTACACAGTATGTAATCTTGTCTTGAAACGTAAAAAGGTAATCAATTTATGCTTCGGTCACTAATATGATTCTATCCCCAAGTATCCCCTAACCCTAACCCTTAACCTTAATCAAACGCCTAACCCTAACCTCTTCTACCCCTAACCGTTGCCTTAGTTACCGAAACATAAATTGATAACCCATAAAAACACTTGTATATGTCGAAAAATATTATCCTGCATGTAATTATATGGCATGAACACATTACCTAATTTAATAATATATTTATATAGAGAGAGGGAGACCTCTGCATGGTTGGCGAGTGCGTACGGTTTTTATGCTCAAGTTGTGAAATATTGCTAAACGAACGATTAAGCGCAGCGAACGGGTGAGGTTAGCAATCTTTCGCAACAAGTGCATAATAAAAATCGTACAAACGAGCCAACCATGCAGTAATTTGTTTTTGCCATACATATAGAGATTATTTTGACACTGGGAGCCTGTCAAAGGCGAACAATGTCGAAACAAATATTGAACTCTCAAAACAGATTCATACCGTTTATTTCTTCGTTATTTGGCCTAAATAGTCAGTCAAAGCTGTTCTTCTTTCTGGCTCACATGTTTTTATTTCAAACATAAAAGCCAAATAACCCTTTCGCGCCTTCCCCAACATGGCGGCCATGTAATTTGCGAGCAAAATGACAATACGATTTTCTTCACAAGTGACAAAAACGTACAGCCAATCAAAATGCTGATACGATAATTTTGTAACTAGTGAAAAAACCGTACGGCCAATGAAAACGCTCATGCATTCAGTTCTCCACAGTGAAAATACTATTTTTACTTCACCCTTTTACCTCGAGTAAATCTCTATATGTATAGCAAAAATTTATATATACACTTTACAAGCATTCTGAAGACATATATCTTCTATTAATGATATTAATGAAACTGTAAACATTATTAGCTGTTACGTGTCGATTTAAAATTCCTAATTAATTTTTTGATAAAAAACTGTAACTATTGTTAGCTGCTACGACGAGTTTAAAATCCTTCATAGCGCCAACTCTCATTCTACTGCAGGGAGTTTTAATATTCGTATTAGTTTTATAGTTACTGTGGATTTTATACTTTCAGCATGCAATAAATATAAAAATGTCAGCTGGTTAATTTGCTTAAATTCGCCGACATACAGCTAGTTAAGGTAAAACACTTGTTTGACGACTGAACAGCCTGGTTCGGCTAGAATTCTGTGTTGCACTGCATATAACTTCCATCCATCTGAATATAAAATAGAACATATTTATATCGTTCAATTGATTTTGTAGGCTAGCCCCCAACCTGTCGTATACTGTCAAATATATATGTATATACACATTTTGTAATATTGAACGGGGATTCAGCCTTTGTGTTTGGTATGATATCGTCTTCTGCCAAATAAACTGCATAATAACCTGTGAGTTTACTCTCCCCTTGCCGTTACTTCCCCACCTATCAATGTACGAGTTAACGTACGAGTTTTGAATCCCAAACATAAAAAGTTTTACAAACTTAATACGGTCACTTTCTCCCCCCTTCATTCCCGATTTTCTCGACTCTGGAGAGGGGGGGGGGTGGTATCTATCTAAACTCTGTTAAAAAATTATAGTTTTGCCTATTTAAACAGATCATTATTATCTAATTGTCATTTCTCCACTGATCTTGTGAAGCATAAACGGTTGTCAATATTGCATAATACATATGAACCATGACAATGAATCGAAAACGAAGTCATTAGTTTATGTACAATTACATGACTTGTAAAATCAAAGTGAAAATATGTTGATATTTATACATTCCTATAGCAACATGGCGTCAACTGCGCTTGCAAAAACGATAGAACGGGACGGAACGTCAATTTAGCCTTGAAGATGGCGGTCAAGTTATCGCTCCAGTTTATATTACGTCATTATTGAACTTAGAATATATTGTTTGTTTGATAAGTATATGTTGGATTCATGGAGTAAAAGAAACGATTATATAAATGGGCTGAGCAAGATATAGAACAATATGCAAAAAACATGGGGACTCACCTGAAGAACGAATACTCACTGTCTGCACGGAAAAAGTAAACATGTGTTTTGTACTGAAGTTTAATTACTAATTCTTTATTAATGTTGTCATTCTAAATTTTAAAAAAAAGAGAAATAAAGGTAAGATATTGTGTTAGTAATGGCGTTAATGGTAAGGTAAGTAATGGCGTTAGTATTTTGCTAAACGGGATATCGCTGGATGTTCAACTTGGGAAATCTAAGCAGCAAAACCCCCGACTGGATCTCACTCACTTACTTCATCAGGTTTTGTAACAGCATAACCAATCAGGGGAAGGCTTGCCAATGGCTCTTCATCCTAATAATAAAAAAATATTGAAGTGATAGTGGTAAGCTGTAGGATCACAATCTCTTTGTAATAACATATCATACACATAGATATCAACTATATGAAATAACATATTTAACAATTATTCGCCGTCGAAGGCGAGTAATTATCGGGGAATATTCACGAAGTCGAGGCGAATAATTGTTTTGGTATTTTTACGCAAGTTATTTTAATTTTGTTTATTTCTTTGTCCGTAACTTGTTAAAACCCGCGGCTACAGTCGCCATATTTTGTAAACTTGTTTTTACTGAATATAAATATTACGGATTTCTCAAAAATTAAATACCTCGTGTGACTTATAAAAGAATAAACAGAAGTTTGTAAGTACAACAAACAACTTTTGCCATTTGTCTCCAGTTTTAAACTTTCTTTGTAGCTCTCCTGAGAGTTGGTTCTATATAAAAACAAAATAAATATACCATGCACCTTAAATAATAGACCCGCAAAGATTTGTCGTTTTTGGTAAGGCAACAAAATACGTGAAAATGTTATTTTTACCATTTATTTATGTGCACAACAAGACACAATGCAGAATAAGCTATAAACCAAATCATCTTTCAACTATACTACTTTATGTAAATACACATTTGGTAGCAGGACTAATACCATTGGTTGTATTGTATCGAATTAATCCCCCTTTTCTAGTACGTGATTTAATTCAGGTCTTGTTAAAAGTGGGGGGAAGACATTCACCCCCCCCCCATCCCCCCCAAAAAAGAGGCGCCCCTGAAAAAATCTGTTAAACTTCACATACCCTTACAGCAATGCTATATTCGACAGTGCTGACGCTAGTGTTTCTATGCCAACAAACTCGTCTTGTAGACATAGTACGAGAACTTGCATGTCGTTTATCAAGAGTAGATGCTTTTTCTTTCTTTGTCTCACTCTCTACATCTTCTGATCCTGCAGCTGTACTGATCAACACTGTAAAAGAAAAACAATTAATTTGTTTAAACAATTAACATATTCCACACCATAGTGAGCATGGAATGTACACCAGTCATGTTTTAGGAGCGTTTTGTATTTGTAACCTTTTCTTTTCTTTTGTATTATAATGCAACCTAAATCCAAACCTTAACTCTCTCCTAACCCTGACATGTACAACGTGCAGCCTCGTCCCCAGGCCCAACCGTTACCGTTGCGTGCCGTTGCGTGGGTATTGCGTGGAAAACACAGCCGGAAACGCGCGGTCGGGCCTGGCAGAAAATGCAGAAAAAAGTGTATGATTCAACGAAAAAGTGATAAGATAGTATTTTATTGAGAATTTCGTTTTCCAGTCGCGTGTGTTGGCCGTACATGTGTTTGATAGATGGAAGAGATTACCGAAAGCCTTAAGAAATCTAATCTCGAAGGTGATCTTCTTCGCTTATGTCGTCGAGGGGAGTTTCTATTAAACTTGGCAGTGGCTGCTCCACGCATTCCGCCATCTTGAATTCATTTTCTGCCAGGCGCTTTCGCTCCCTTCCCACTATTTTCTCCTCGCGTGTTTCCTGCGCGCATTCACGATATTAAATCTATATACATACAATCCTATACACTTTTCCTGATTAGAAAATTAGAAAGCGCCTGGGAACGAGGCTATACAACGTGAATGTTTTTAAAAAGGTCTGACGGTGTTAGTCACAATTTAGTAATTTCTAAACTGTTAGATATCATCACTACCATGGACTATGAACTTTCTTCCACTGCCGACACAGGTTACCAACTACTGTACGTCCCTCTAAGCACAATGCTTAAACCAATTGCTAGCGATTAATGACTTGTAATGACAGAAGCTCAAGTGTTTTGAAATTGACCAATGATTACTGTACCTTCTTGCACAATAGGCGAGGACTAAAACAAAATAAAGACATGTTATTATAACAATGAATCGATAATCTATTACAGATGAGAATACAAAGACATTTAACTGCTATATACTTACTCCATTCTTAACCTTCAGTACGGTTACATTCAGATCCTAAGTACATAAATTGAGAATAATTAAGCATCGTAAAACAGACAAGAGATATAGTGTTTATTGTAAAATGTTTCATGTCATATCAAACTTCCAAGGTAAATGTCAGGGAAAAACTACAAAAACGTCACCTCCATCCATTTAGATCTTTCAACATTTGTTGTTGCAGCTACCATGTATGTTTTGTCCTCAGTTATTAAATTGAAACAAAACAACCCATGCATATCTTCCCCTTTCTCTATCTATAGAAAAGACGAATGTATTATATATTGCAATTATATCATATTATGCTGTATGTAGTGATGTTTACCTTCATAGTCTCGAGTGAAAACTTTCCATGAACTTTAAACTGATTAGTTGCATTGCCTCCTCTGCTTGTGAAAACCAGCACGTCAGAGAACTAGGAAATAACGAGCTGTCATGATGTGCTAATGTATATTAACTATTAAGTCCATTGGCTTATAAGCAACGTGCAATTAACGTCTGTTCGCTTTGACCAACTATTTCTAGTGCATGGAAAATGTTTCAAATGTTCTAATCTTTCAAGCATTAAAATTATTTTTCTTTTCCTCTTCGTTGTTCTGATCTTGCCGTTGGGTTTTTTTTGAAGACAGGAGCTTAAAGATCGAAGCCACATTAAAAATAAAAGGATATTTGCTTCGGCACGAGAGAAAATAATTCTTAGTTCATTATTTAGCTGCATGACTTGCTATTAAATTTAGAAACGCTATTTTTGGCAAAATTGCGACGTCCCTCATTAGAACTTATTTCACATAGGAGACACAGGATAAGTTGGCTCATGCATAGTTTCCCATATTTTCAATTTTTTGACCACTTACCAAAAAGAACATACGAGCTTGAGAACCACTGCGAGAAATCTTTTGCAAACATCCTTCTCTCACGAATTGCTTTAATAAATAAACAACGGATGATCAACCAGCAAGCGCCATTGTTATGACAACAGATGCAGGTTAGCCTAGGCACGTGTCAGGCTTTATTCCCACTGAGCGTCCTATCCCCTATCGTCCGCAATTAGCCTGGAGGCATATATAGTACATGACATGGGGTGAAAGAACTGTATATCTTCTGTAACCCGAAACTACTGTATAATTATAATCTACATGAGCAAAAACCTTACTCTGCCTTCTTGTACAAGGTTTTCCAAGCCAATCAGATCTCTTTCAAGTTCAATTAACTTCTGATAGTTTTCCTGTAGAAATGTCATAACGCTATTTAGCAATCAAAATGGAGTATTATGTGATTGATACAGCGATTGATGTTCTTGAAATAAAGTATTAAACAACTGATGTTATTACCAGTATTTTAGTACAGCTTTCAATTTCCTTCAGGACTTCTGTTATTTCATGCAGAGCCGCTACAAAAATATTTATCTCATTAAAAATTAGCAAAGAAGTGATTTCAAATTATAGACTCACATATACAGATTTCATATTATTGGATTTAAATGCAAAAAAACCCAGACATTTTGTGTTGCCTGCCACAGTTGGTGGGTAAACAAAATAAGATCAAACCTTTAGAGTCTTGGGAGTCTACATGTCCCGCTGTATAATATTGAACTAACTCTAGAGTAAAGAAACATATAAATTTATAATAATTATTCAGCACGAAAACACATTTCTGTAATATCTATTGTTGCCAAAATATTCGAGTGGAATAAAAACATGGATAAAAGCCGAATGTATACAGGGTACTGTTCCTGGATCTAAAAAGGCATTCGACACGGTTAATCACAAAATGCTACTTCTCGAGTTAGAGTTGCATGGAGTAAGACGGCGCAGTAATAGAGGGCGCAAAATTTAATCATGACCTTATAAATGTGAATCAATGGCTTACTGCAAAGAAATTAAACCTAAGCGAGAGTAAAACTTTAAAACTTTCGAAGAAGGCCCCTTAATTCGAAAACCAGCCACAGCTGAATGGCTACCGCATTTAAATATTTTAATAAAACAACAAAGCGTACATCATAAAAAGTTTGAACAATCACTAGATTCATATTAATCTGACACTGCAGAGAACAAGGAAAAATTCGTTGTCTCAAGCAGGATTTGAACTCGCATCTTCGGTGCAGCACAGAGGTGCTCTGAATATCCACGGAATAGTACAAGCAAAACCCACTTACTTTCTAAAATAAATTTGTAATACACCAATCTTTGTGATGGTTTTAAAATAAACGCGTTGAAGCTTAGATAACAAATCGGTTGAAGCTGCAAGAAAGTTGTACATATGTTAAATTACTGTTAAGTTATACACTGCTTTTAAAGTTATTATGCAATTGTGAATTTTTTATTTTTTCTGCGTTTTCCAAAAAAAAATTGTCATATCCTTTGCGTAGGCATTTGCAATGGTGCTTATTTGTTATAGAAATAGTTATTTGGATGCCATCATTTTAAAATATAATTTTATGGTAGGAATACTGGAAAACTGGTGTTCAAAGATGTTGCAAAATCAGCCTTGTGGCTAAAAAACGTTACGCCGCAAAAACATTACCAATCAGTTAGCAAGCAGTAATAAATGCTTTGTTTCGACAAATCATATAAGAAGCCATATAGAATAGCATCTGCTTACAAATTAACTCTTACGACATCTTTCAAAAAGAATTCCTGCTCATTTAGACTGGCTTTAGTGGTTGATGTACCGCCCTTTGTTCTAAGCGACGGATGACAATCTGTTTCCCACAAAACTTGTAAGCATTTTGATGCTCCAATGCTGTACCAATGCTGACGTCACGTCTTGACATTACTGGGTCAACTAACACATTCTACAGTTCATCGTTGGAGCTACATACTATGCCACGCCATCAACATCGCTAGCTAATGTTTAGAGGATCTTGAGACGTCTGAAAGATCGTTATCGTAAACAAAGAGGCTGCTTATACCACTTAGGTGAAAAATTTTGTTCAGAAATGTTACATACTAACGATAGCCCTGGGAGTCGGTCTTCATATGGTCCTCTAATGCTACATCATCGATGACTGGCCAGAATATCACCCTCCTCTAGCCAGCTGATGTGCTATTTACATCTTTCATGAGTGAATTCTTTCATCACATGGGAGCGATCGATTTTCCTGTACTTTCTCACTAATTTAAACATTTTAGACTTTTGCTTTGGTCAGGGGGTGGCCTAGTCTCGGGCTTCTTTGTAGTTGTGATTGCAACAAGTTGGCAGAGATAATTTGGACATATTACAAACTTCAAAGTTCTGTTTGCTCCATGCTAGTGGGGTTTATACAACTTGTCAATAAATTTACCTCCATGGACTATTGCTAAACTCCCTGAATTGAGGCTGACCACGCTACTTATTTCCCTGTTGGATAGCTGTAACATGCCGCACAATTTTCCAATGGCCATGTTGAAGAACTTCAGCTACTTTTATTGTCGTCACACCTTTGGATAATTCTTGTAACAAACCAGATTTCCTCTTGAATGCGTCTGGGAATTTTGTCAATTTCCCAGATGAAATTGCATTTGCATAATAACTTTAAACACCTAATTTACTGCTTGTTTGAAAAATCCAAGTATAAAATACAGTAATGACTGGACGTAACAAAGCATGCAATTAATTTAATTTTTTTTGTCAAATCAAAGTTAGCAGAACGATGTAATATAATGGATCATATGTTCTTGCATAACAACTTTAAACGCAGTGGCGAATGTACAGTGGCGACAGTATTACTACTCTTGCATAACAACTAACTTCTTTCGCTGTTTGCACAATGTCCCCATAACTTGTGACGTCATAACATGTTATTTACATTAAATCATATGTAAAAGATCTTTTGAATCGATTGAATGCAAAGCGCATTTATTCTAATTAGTATATATAAACCATCATACATGCACTGTGTATCATTAAAGATGCACAAAACGTAAACTGAACAGTATTAGTATTTTACCTCAAATTCTTTGTAGATTTTTTCAAACTCAACGGAATTCTTTGTAGTTTTGTATAAAGCCATCAGTACTTTTTCGTGGTTCTTTATCACTTCAATGAACTTCTGAACGATCAAAAAGTTGAATGGTGATATCTGACGTTACTTTTACTGATGGAAATATGACTCTTGGGCATACAACTATAAATCCAGGCAAAGAAGAGCACCTACTAGGGTTGTTTTCAATTATTTGTCGATATGACATCGTTATCTAAGGAAACTGCATGTATAGATCAGGCGCTAATAAAATCCCGTAGCAATTGTAACACTCGATCAATTTTGTAAGCATTATGAAAATTACTTTACCTTCATTTGTAATAAATTACTTAACATTATGTCTCCAATTTTATGATGTTCATTGCCTTCCTCAGTCTCCCTAGAATCAGAATAAATCTTCTCATTTATGATGCATTTAATTCTTGCACAGTCGACGTATGCATTCTTCAACAAATTTACTCCATTTTTGCATGTCTCAACAACGGCACGAGACACCAAGCCGAGCGCCGTGAGTTTTTGTTTCTCGCATGCAGTAGAGAAGTACAAAAAATGGAATCTGTTTGTTTTATATAATGGAAACGTTTGCTGAAATATATAATGCCATGCACCAGATGATGTTATCTGTTCATGGGCAATGAAATAAAACAACAACTCTTGGCTAATAAAATGCAGAATGAACTATACCAGAGTGCATCGCAACTCGTAAGAAATTATAAAATTATAGAAACTGAAGTACATACCAGTGAGATAGTCTCTGTTGCAGTTCGCGAAGGAATAAGCAATGAAAGTCATATAATGGATCGAAATTACTAAACAGTAATTCCTTCACATCCTCTGGTAGGGCTTCTTTCTCAAACACCGCGTTGCGAAATGCCTAAAATAAAGACAACCCGACAGTACAGGTGACAGCCGACAAGCAAAACTCACAAGAAGTCAGCAAGGGTTACTGTAGACATTACATCCAAGATATTGATTGAATGATACAACTGCCAGAAAATGCAGGAAATTGATCGATCTCCAAATGCAGGAAATTGATCGATCTCCAAATACTGATTTATTTTAAATAGATTAAAAATTAAATACGCGCGTGAGCAACATGAATTATACGCATAGTACAAACAATTCAAGCGTAAAATGTAGTGTACAACAACATTATTGTCGATACTTTAGTCTTTACACTTGGTTCACAAAGTTAGTTAACGCTTTTCACCATAGCGATTTTGCAAGCTTATAAAATAACCCTTTGATCGGCCTGACCCAGATTAACATTCTTGAATGAGGCCCATCGTATATTGACAATTTAATAGTTTTTGAAGACTGAAAGGCACTATCCGCTTTTCAAAAACACTGGCCCCAGAAAGAAAACAGTTCTGCAGGATGGAAATGACTTACGATAGTGATAACTTCTAGATCTTTCACATACCTATATGAATACAAATTCATTCATTAGCTAAATATTTATATACACATTTAAAAAACTGTATGCAAAAAACTAAAATATTATGAAGCTATTGTATGGGCTCAAGGAAGCTTGATAAATGAGAATTTCTGCGTGTAAATATCTACTGAATTTTATCACTCTTTATGCTCACGTCCTTTCTGTCTGTAGTATTTCACGAGCCACGTGATATGCTGTTCCTTTAGGCAGCTACAGGATAATACAAGACAAACATGCAAGTAAATAAGTGGTTTTGTAAATTTAGGTGCACACAAAAAGAGCTAGATCTAGTGTCCTCTCCCACTAATCGCCTTCGCAATTCAACAACATATTTAGAAAGAGTTTCGACTTAATCTAGATCACACAAATAGAACACAAACAGAGTATTATAATAGTACCTTGCTGTCTAATATAACACAAACAGAGTATTATAATAGTACCTTGCTGTCTAAAGAGTCATCGCTTGTATATGTGTTAAGTGGCGATGATATAGACGAAATTGAGGACCCTTCACTAAAGACATCTTGGCTAAGATCATCCATATCAGAATCTGATAATGCCACAGGAGGAGGTGTCACAAAACCTTAAAGAACACGATAAATTAAATTTGAGATTCGCGTGCACACGCGTAAGCAACTCACGATAGTTACAATTACGATATAAAATAATCTTTATACCTGGTTTTGTAACAGGAGTTTCAGTTATATCTCCATTCACTAATGGCTGTCTTGGAGTACTTTCACTCTCACCGTTCACTGCAACATGTTCTTCACCATTCGTTTCTTGAAGAGGATTTGGACTGACGATGTTGAAAAATATTTAGTATTACAAACTGTCTCAGAACATTTATGAATACATGTTAAGAATACATATCATAAAATAACATGTATATAACGCATGCTCTGATTGGCCGAAAGCCGTGTTTGTATTAGGCCATCCAAACACGGAAATCAAAACTGCTTTCGCGGGAATTTTTTAAAAACATGACCGAATGTTGTTTAAAATCATGTCTCGCCTTCGGCTCGTGTTTCGCGCGCTATTCTTAACTCTCGCAACTTCCCCGCGTGTTTAGATCAGGCCATCCAAACACGGAAACCATAAAGTAATTGTATATTGTTAAATACATGAATAATGTAAAAAAGTATTGTTGACTACCACGCAAACCTACAACGAATACAGTTTGAATGACCAAAATACCACGTCATGCAAACATGCAATATAGCAGTTTGCGCCTCTCGTTGCTTTAAAATCTTAAGGGGGGTAAAAAAACTTCTCATACCAATATCCAGAGAGCATAGAAAATTCAGTGTTTTTACTATTTTGTTTACAAATCCTACGTCTTATTTTGTAGACACAGAAACAAGCATACCTTTCGTTCTTTGTTTCGATGCATATTTCCGGGATACTGAGCTCTTCACGTGATTGTTCATTTGATGCATGACCAGATAAATACAAATGACCAGCCTCTTCATTTGATGTAATAGATGCAAGACTGCTTGCGGCAGGATATTCTGCTTCGATGATTCTCGTCTCGACATTCCCATATCCAATCATAGGACGAGGTGATGATCTTAAACTGTTCAATGAGTTGTCAGCCGAGGATGGCATTCGAAGACTTTGAGATCTAAAAGAGCAAGAAATTCATTACATACTGTAATTGTTTTACCTCGAATTAAAATGCAAAGAATCTAGAACTGGTTGCTTGAAGTCGCGTAGCTTAACAAACTTTATCGCAGTCACGTACAAATACACACAAAAATTCGATTATTCATTCAACAAGGACGCTTATGTATTTCACGGCTCGTTCGGTTTCTTATGTCTGTAACTATTTTATTTAACTGCGAAATCATTCATACGCAGTAACTAAATATTTTTATCATATATCACTTATATGACAAATAATATTGACCAATAAGATTGATAATATGAGGATCAGCGTTCCATAAAGTATATCGTTCAGTCCTCATAGGGGCGGGACTAGCTAAAATGGGGAGACAAAATGATTGTACTACATTGAATTATATAATACTGAGCCCTTAGTGACGGGAACGTGTTTTGTTTGGGGGGTGGGCAAATTCAAGTCCCGGATGCAGTGCCGGGCGCTTATTGGCTGAGCTAATGCTTTCTTAGCATTTAGCAAACACCTTAGCAACAGCAGAAATCTGCATGAAATGTTCTCCTCATGGTTTGAGGTCGTTTTGCCAGTTTTGTGGGCAAAACAGTATTTTTTCAACTGTTTTTATTATTTTAGACAATCTGGAATAATATTTTCAATATTTTGACGAGGAAAAACAATTCAAAAAGCACTCGTCTAAAACGACATTTTTGCCGGGGGCATCGTGAATGAGTGAACATCCGGGACTTGAATTTGCCCCCAATCGCCGCGCCCCAACTTTTACCCTCGATGCTCCCTCTAGTGATATTTATAATCTCTATAGGACTGATTTCACGCCTGCAAAATTCTTCGCGAGAAGCTGTTTATGCGAAATACGGATGGTTGGGCATGACTGATTCTTTTCCATTCTCTCACTTTTCTCGCTTTCGCAGTGAGTAGAACTGATTTCTACTCACTAGTGAAGCGAAATTTTTTCGCGCATAGAGTGAATTCAATGGAGTCATTCATGTGCAACCATCTGTATTCCGCATAAACAGGTTCTCGCAAAGAATTTCGCTGGCGTGGAATCAGGCCTTATGGATGAAGATTCGTATGATTCTACTGGACCTGTTAAACGTTGAATCATTTCGAATAGTTTGTTTTGATGTTGCCATAACTTCTTTCTGTGTTCTGCCACTGTTGAATATGAAGAACTGTTAATCCTTTTTAGGAAATATACTGCAAGTATTGATTCATAGCAAAGCATGATGTGGTCTTGCGCAAATGACGAACACTACACGCATAAAAACGCACAACTGTTCAAGGTAGATGAAAACAGCATTGTCATTGAATGAACAATGTTTTGCTGTCAACATTGTACATAGTTGTCAAAAATTTTGTTCAGCATTTTTACACCTGAATGCGGAATAATTCGGTGGGTTCAACCCTGAACAGGTTGTTCGTTTTCTTCAGGGAGCTAAACAAAATTCATTTATTAAATCTATATTGGGTGAATTATCTTTGGTTAGATTGATAATCAGCATCCCGAAGAGACTACAAACCCGGACCAAACATTAAGAGGTGGCTTACCTGTGACGATATTTGGAACCACGGCCAAATAATTTAGGCCTTGATTTTGTAACAGACTTCTGTTGATACTGTCTGGATTAAAAGAAAATTGGAAACTTTTAAAGTGAGGGGAAATTCAATTTTTAAACTCATTAACAGTTCATCAAGTTAAAACAAAGAAAATCATAACTGTTTGTATAACCGCGGTCTTAATTAGCAGAGATTTTTACGATTTTATTTCATGTTTACTCAGTTTTTGTTTCGATTGAGAAGATATTAAACAAGAGCGACATGTTTCATCGGCAATCCAAACTCTTTGAATGTACTCCGCTGCTCGTCGTATTTTCAACCCTCATCATCTCGGTGTTTGGATATCCCGATGAGACACTGTCGCTCGTGTTTGAGAGATGACATCTTGTACTTCGTTTCATCATAATTGCCCTTCGACATAGCACTGAACTAAAACTCCAGTTCACTGACAGAGCGCTCTTAATCTCATCACTTTTTGCTTACTCTACGGTCAAGCATTGTGAGGCAGTGGAAACAATTCCGATCCATGAGAATCATAATGTTGCAAATACATTACAACAGACTTTCTTATTTTTTTCCAGATACTTAGAGTATTGCATACCTGAAAAAAGTATGTGTGGCAGCAGTAAGTTTCCAAAAGGATTTCGCCTTATCCCGACTTTCCATTAAAAATTCTAATGTATCCCTGTGGTGAACCTAGCCAAGAAAAATACGATAATCTGCTCACAAATCTAACTAGTCATGCTTCGTGGAAAATTGCAAACAAAATGGAACTGACTGTACCTCGGGGTGAAGTTTAATAAGAAACTTCTTCCTGTGAAAACTCAGCTTCCTTATGTTTGCCCTGGAGGAGAAAAAGTGTTTTTTTATCGAAATTTTTCGTATCGATAGGCGGGATGCAAAGTGCCCTACAGACGTCATCATCGGAAACGACTTCGGCTAAGCTGCTACTGGCTGACGAGAACTCGGAAATTGCGAAGAAAACATGAATTCTTGTCTAGCCAATAGCAGTTTAGCCGAAGTTGTTTCCAAAGATGACGTTTGTAGGGCACTTTGAATCTCGCCTGTTGACACGAAAACACTTTTTATTGAACAAATTTCAGTATTCCCGAATCTTGTTTTTATCTGAACTATTCAGAAATCTAGAAGAGATATCCAAGATCATTTGTATCTAGTTTTTTTTTGCAGTAAATTGTGTTAATTTTTTTTGTTTGAAGCAAAAGTCTAACCTGTGTCAATTTAATATGGTGAAAGAGTTGCCAGCCTTAGAATATTATATCATAATGATATGCAATGAGGTTACGTGCGCTAGGATACCTGTGATTAACCTAAAAACATCGCAAGTACAATTCCCAAGCAATGAGCATTCTTATAAAAGTAATATTCATAAAAATACTCAAACATTATTTCATAAGAATGCTACGTGCACGCGTTACGCTTCCGTAATATGGTAAATCAAAGGAATTGTAGTTTTATAAAAGCACATCAAAACTAATTAGCTTAAATCAATTACATGATTTTGTGCCACTCCACTTGATGTCAGATAATTTTGGTAAATGTGTCTTAGCCCCGAGTGGGAAACATACACATGTTAAAATTCAACCTGGGAACATGCGTGTATGACTTGTAATCGAGATGATTCGTAGCTTAACTCAAGGGTATAAAATAAAACGAAATTTCTCAGCAGCTTGGATATACTACTTTAGAAATAACCGATAGAAGTTTCGGTTTCTGAAGTTTTCAATAAAGCGAAAGTGAATAAAACTTTACGCTTACCATGAAAATGTGTTTATTCTTGTTTTATCTTGAAAGACAATTACTCCCATATGTGCTACAGAGAGATTAAGAGCTGCATTGTCTTGTGCCTGCAAATAACACAATGTCGCTTTCAAAAGCTGCGTGTACGAAATGTACAAATTCTTAGTCAACCTGGAAGGAACAGTACAATATGGGACTTACTCTACAGGGATATAATGTTATCCCATATGTATCAAGTCTTCTTGCAACATCAAGAATGTTACGATCGACATCACAAGGATCTTCTCCTCTAATGAACGAAATTAAAAGCATTGATAACTTCAAAATAATTATGTGATCTAAAAAAACTTTTGTGAAACTTTGAATTTGGAGGAAGCACTGACGCAATGGTAGGGCGAGGTAATGAAAAAACAAACACAATAATACAGTAACAGTGGTGACGTCGTTTATTGTAAAGACGTACACGTTTTTAATTATGAGGTCATATATCTCGCCTTGCAGCCTGAACATTGTCAATGTGAAATCATTTATTTAAATCAAAAGGATGTATTACAGGAAAACCATCAAGTTGTCCTGAAGTTCAATTTGACGACTGCTTGACTGACGATGAGAATAAATGGTAATAAATCTTATCAATGAGCCACAAAATTGTTCATTTTTCCCATTGCATGGGCCAAGTCAGAGGCCAGACTAGGAAATGAAACATTTTTAAGTTGTAGCACAACAATACACACATGAATAAAAAACCCATCTTATTCAGTTTTTAGTCGTTGCCTTTCTAATACACGAGAAAGATCTATTCTTACTTGTGTTGTTTGTGATATTCCATAATTTGACCTTCATGATCGTCTCTCTGTTCATAAAAAAAACAAAAAAACACCACACATTTTGACTTCTACTTGAATAATACGAGTTGTTATAGGCGTGTTATTGCACTAGGGAAACAAACACAGCAGTACAGCAATTCCATCTGTCTGAGCAGCGATCTGTATTCTGTCCTAGCAAAGAGTGAAGAGTATGGTAAATTCAAATATTTTAAAGATGTTTTACCTGGCCTGGAAAAAACTGACTTTCAGCAAGATAACCACGAGTGTGGGTAAGAGAATCCCAGTCACCAAGTTCTCCTACAAAAAACCAAAATATTACAGAAAATAGGCATTAACTATAAGGTACATTCCACTATATCTTGGGCTGCGGTTCTTAGAATTCAGATTAGCTCCAGCTGCAGGAAAGATCGCTGATTAGCACCACCCTTATAGTGTTATAGACTATTACAGTAAACTTTATAATTAGAAAAAAATATTCATTAATTTGACAACCTGCATAGTCGAATGCACGACGCTTTGCAGTCACTGTTGTTCTTTGTTGGGGTTGTTTTGAAAACATGTTGCTTGCTATTAACTCAACGGTCTAAAATTATGGGACGAAAATGCTTACGTCGTGTTTCAAAAGCACTTCGATCGTTTACTAGCTATACAGCAAACACGCACAGCTACAATACACACAGAAGCCAGCCAACTGTCACAATTTTATCCGACAACTAAAAGTGCTAATAACGTACAAACAAAACTATGATGCGAGCGAGTTCGTAGTCCAAAAGTTGCTACAATACATAAATATGCTCAAAACGACATGTTTACAGATTTTTTTATTTTACCCTTACTGCATATTATCCCTCGAGTTTTTGGTGTAAGTTTCAAAAGTTTCAAAAGTATGTTTCGCTACGACTGTTCTGAATCTGACGTGTCGCGCTAAAATGTACATTGTTGGGTTTCGCGAAGGGGGTATTAGATTACAAGTAGAGCCCGCACCTTGCACGTAATATGATGCCAGCAAACACGCAGTTTTCTCGTTACAAACTAATCTAGAATGGAATATAACAATAATTTTTTGTTGAATTTTAATCAAGCAATCCCATAATTCACTCACTATTGCGTAATATTCAGTGATGTATTATATTTCATCTGTTGTGTTATCATTAATCACAATTCACTATTTAATACACTACTAAATTTAATGACGCATGAATCACAATTCACCATTATATAATATTTAGTGATGCATTAAAACCATGCAGTCATAATACACATGGTGAATACACACAACAACTCGTACACTGAAGTCACGCCTTTCGACTGTTAAATATTAATTGATTAAGCTGCATAATTGAAAAACGTACCGTCCATTCAATAAATCTTTTCGTATTTGTAATGTAAATAAATATCTAAAAAAAGAATTAGTGGGCTGTTAATGCCAAACTACGTTCTACGTTCTGACCGTCTTTACAAAACAGTGCACGCACCAAATAACAAAACGATGACACTACGTGTTATTTAGCAAAATTAATGTTTTATGAAATTGAGACAAACGCATGTCGGTCTAAAGCCAAACTCCACTCACTATTAGCAACAATCACTAACTATTAAATAAAACGTCTCCTCACCTTGTCTGCTCTTCTTGTAGTTGAACAGGATCAGCAGCATAATATTTTACAGCAAGTCGAAATAAAACCTTGCCAGGATCTAAACATACATTTTGCTGATAAATTAATGAAATCATAGAACTCGCAAAAGACTGAGCTATAGTATAAAATAAATAACATTGTGTACCTTTAAGTTGTTTATTCAGTGACCTCATGGGATCGAGCCAACACTAGAAGTACATTCATTAAAAGGTACGTCATGTACCAAGCAAGACATTATTATTTGGTAAATTATATACAAGGCGGGTGTTAGATAGCCTAACATTGTATTCGTTGAAACGACTCTTCGTGATTGAAAACGTTTCCAATCAGATCTGAGACTGAGTGGAACGTTTTTATTATATGAGATAAAAATGTGTGCAGATTGTGTGCCATGTAATTGCCATCTATATTTTTAAAGAAAATACTAATTCAACATCAACAGTTGTTGAATTTTCTCATTTTATTTTTATATAGTCATCCTTGTCTGAATTGCCCAAAATCTCTTCAAGATAGGCCGCCATACCCCACTGTTCTTGTTGTCTCGCTATACGCTTACACAATATTACTTTCCCAATTTACCTAAAACTGACTTAACATTGGTTTTCGAGTGAACACCCCGACAGAGACCCTGACAAGTATATACAGTATATAGCTGGTTATCAATTACAATGTTACCACGATCCTGTGGGTTCGTGTTAAGAATCATCACTACGAACATTTGATAAAGCCTGATAAATATGATGATGAGATGATGAGGAGATACTGTAACGCAAGCTATAGTGAAAAAACTCAGAAAGTGCTTGGTTTTGATAAAATTAATTTCCCATGCAATATTGACAAAGATGCAAATAATTTATCTTACAGCATTTTACAAAAACTAACACAAAACACAAAGTTTGAATCAATATTGCATGGGAAAGTTTGAAAAGGTGCTTTCTCTTGTCTCTAGTCAAAAGAGATCCCATTTGCAACCAATCTTGTCGGTAATTTGCTCTAATATCATATCGCATCCTCAATATCAACAGACATGACATTACGTATATATACATGGCGGCGGTAAGCGAGCTTGCTAAGCAATATAACCACTACACAATTTTCGCAGAAAAAAAATAAGGAAACGCGGCAGCTGCATGGCCCTTCAGCATACCATGATCCGACTTCTTTAATTCCCATGAGGACATAGGAATATTTTAGAATGCAGTCACTAACAAGTACCTGAAATGTACTTTTAACAGAATAAATACTTTTGGTATCGAAATAAACGACATTTAATGTTTAAAGCAGTAATAACAAACCAAATATTGTATGGAGAATTCAATTTATCGTCATTAGAACTCAAAGAACGTAGACACTTGATACGAAGGTGGTGCCAGCTCAGAAATTGAATATAAAAGGGGTTGGATACTCTACAGATGGTATTATTTTCTTAATGGGGAAAGAAGCAAGTATATATCCACCAAATATGAACATATTTTGTGATTGGATCAGTGTTTATGATCAGTGTTTGCTGACTTTTAAAATCATTACAACCAATCACAAAGTTTGTTCTACACTATACCCTGAACAATATACGAAGGATGTGCAGTAACAAGCAACAAAACCAAACAACAACCTACCAAATGATCATGTTTATCATAATACTGAATCCCAAAATACTCTCCTTCTGTAAGATTTAGATGTTTATACACCAACTCGTACACCTCATGACCTTTCCATTTTCCCTAAAAAACATTAACAAAAATTAAATATATTTTACCGATGATTGTAATTAGATAGAGATTAGACCTTTGTGGCAGTTCTGGTAAAGCGAGGCTGGGGAACGGCATCAATAGTCTGTTCATATCATGCTGGTCATTTTAGTCTCGCTTCCATGTATATGTGAGGCAATTATCGAAAACTCTATGTGTGCACACAATTATTCTGGCAACTACGCCACTCTGGTATACATTATGTACAGTGGGGTACTGGCTAAACTGGCACAACAATTTAGTTCTTCTATGTAAATTTCGAATCATTAACACTGTTCGATTCTTTAGAAATTGATAGTTCTCATGTGTGGTCAATAAACATGAACACATTTGCACACTTACAGGGCTACAACGTTACTGCATGATAAAATACATCATAAACTGTCCAATACTGTAAACGATATACACTTTTTACACTATTTACTAACGATGTGCTTAATTTACACACAAAGTTGTTCTTTGAAACCTCTTTCTTATTCTATTGTGAACTCTAAGGTCAGATTCTCAACTCGAAACTTAATTGATTTATAACTTACGTGGAAACATGGTCAATGCAGACATGGTCTGCAACCCCGGCGAACTTGAAAACGTTCATAATGAGCTACGGTTTTATGTTGAGTTGGCTTCGCCGTGCACAAATCTTTTAAATTATATTAATATTTCAATACTACAGTTAAGTGCTTCGGCGAGGCAACGCTATAGGACGATTGCTTTATTATACCAAAAATTCTTTGTCTTCACCGTGCACAAGTCTGCATAAACACGAACAAAAAGATAGAACAAAGACATTGGCTGTGTTTCCTGACCATATCTAGATTGACTTTGGCCTTTTAAGAATACTTGACGTTGAAACCAGCAGAAACGTGTGAGCAAACTATAGTAAACGATGTTAAATTGTTTTTGACACGCCCATCAAACTTGCAACCAGTTGAGTCAACATTCTATTTCGGTCATATTATTACTGTATACTATGTTTTTTCTTTAGTTAATTATAGAAGAATTTATTTATTTTAGAACTGCTTCAGCCTATATTCTTTTGAACATGAAAGCAGTCATGACCTAGGTTGACCAAAAAAACTTTAACTAACAGTTGTACGTTACTCTTACTTTTACGTACTTTACCAATTTTCTACAATCTGTAGGGCGCGTGAGAGTGAAAAAGGGGCAGTACTATTTACGAATAGTATTGGATATGGAACATGAATATTTCACTCTTCTTGTGTTTGGGAACAACCAATCTGTCCATTGTTCTAAATATTTTAGCAAAACACCAAGCCTAAAAGAACGGAAAGCCGTATGCTGCTACAATAGCCTGGTTAGGAAATCGAATGTATTAAGATCTGCAAACCTAAGAGGTTTAAAAGTGGAAGGAAAAAGGACCAAGAATAACCTGTTTGAAGACTTTAGCCTTAATGTAACTGTGGCAAAAAAAACAACTCAGATAGAGCCTCAAAAAATTACAAGGCAGTTTTCTCCAGTAAATCACAAATTGTAGAAGCACTTAATATACAACATGTATTGAACGTATCAATATGAGGCTTAGTGGTTAGGACAATAGCATTTGGGAAAAGCTGTATTTATTTGGTATTACAGTAGCGACAGTAAAAGATCTTGAAAGCAATAGTTTTAGATTTAGTTTATATCAATAACACATATTGCAATTAAAGGAAACATAGATTTTGACACAATTGACCATCAGTTTTAATAGGCTTTCAGACATGGTGTAATTTTTCATTTATATTATAAACTTATGAGACTTCCTACAGGGTTAATACACGCTAATGGTACTGTCATCAGTTTTTCTGCACAGGCAGCAACTCAAGAAATGCAAATGATGAAGTGAAATGACTTAATGACTGATAAAAAAGAAACATCTATTTATATTTCTATCTAACTTTCTAATTTCTGATTAACTTCCTGACAAAGGGCTTAATAAAATCTGATGATATATGTTTTATTTAATTATAGGATCACCATGACAACATATGCCATTTACTGGCCAGTATTACCGTGGCAGGAAACCAGAAAAACCGGAGCACCCAAAGGAAGCCCATGACTTATGATAGTATATTCAGAACTTCTAAGACATATAATCAAATTGAACTTGATGTCGATGCAATAAAGATATGAGTGACACATATAACCAATGTTTGACTGCATCACGGACATTGGTTCAGAACTTTTAAAAATCATTTCACAAAATTACATAATTTCGTAGACCTAATGGTCTTGATCAACAATAGGCATCTCAATGAAGAAGTTATGGTACTGCCTTGTTGGTTTTTAAACAAAATGAGATACTGTATTTGTTATATAACATGTTGGCATAGAAAAGGAGTAGAAAAAAATACTTTATTTAAAAACATCAATAACTAAGCCCATAATGGTCTTGTCAATTCTTACTACAAAGTCAAAATAAGAGTAAAACTGGCAGTTCCACTATACAAGGTAGTTAATTACCCTTTCATAACAGTGTTTGTTGACAAGCTTGCTGTGGTGAAAGATGTAATATAAATATTAATACTATATAATTACTATTGTTATGTGAATACGAGGAAATTGGCATTCAATTTTAGGAAATTCTTTTCACCAAATTAGAAATCAGGTGCCAGATAGTAACTTCTTTACAAGTGACAACAAAAAATATTACACGTAGTTGGCACTTCTAGAGTAACTGTAACTTACAATAACTAGTTATAGAAATACAGCAACTGTAGCTGTAATGAGATAAATGTGATTTATTGTCAATCATTGGTCGGATTGGAATAAAGATGAAATAACACCAACTCCGTTGTTTTCTTGTTTTTTTTTTCTTGAATATCAGGAATACAAGACGTCTATTTTCGGAATTTGTTTTATTTTGTACTTCCTAAAGTTGTCTGCTTGCCGTGGTTTTTACTACAATATAATTAATACCTTACTTGTGTTATGCCTGCTTAAAATTCTTTAAGCCATTCATAATTAGACTTTAGTTTCCCGTCTGGACATTTTACGGAATTATGGGCCTATTTCCATTATCCACTGTCAGTTTTTGAAGGAATTTTTTATAATTTTTCATAATTTTAATATAAATGTGCACCTTTGCACTTTCATTTTATAATATGCAATATATTTCAAAAAATTTTCAGAATGACATTTAAACCAGCTAAAATGTACATGTTTTGTCTCCTAATAATTTGATTGAATTAATAACTTCTGAACATTTAAGGCATTTGCTACAGAGTAGAACGTATACATGTATCATGGAAGAAATAAATTATTGTGACAATCACTAGCCACTGACATTGACATAGTGCTGAAATACTGCATATTCTTTAATATCATTCAAAACCTATAACTTTATCAAGATACAGTATATTATTTACTCAACACACTGATTTTGAAACACTGTTGCAATATCCCAGACTAGATGAATGATTATTTACATTGCACACAAACTCTAAACTTTATTCTTCATAGCATAACAAATATTGGTTCTGTACCTACAGGTCTTACCACAATAACTACAACTACCATAAACATGCAATCAAATCTAAATCTCAGCCAGTTTCCAATTTTACTTTCACATTATTTCCGCTTTATTGGTACTCATCAATCTACTGTAGGTGTAACAAATTTAATAAATACATGTCACAACTCAAAAACATTCGGTACATTTTCATTTTTGGTAACATTACAAAACTTGAGGCCACGTTTTTAACCTGATTAACCTAAGGTTAACACAACTGTTATCGATATTTAAACGATAAAAATAACAATAACTTTAAAAAATACACGAGCATCTCTTAAACATTAGAAATTGTAGTCGGTCGTGGTTGATTGTAAAAGATAATTGTCAAGCCTGCCGACAACATAATTTGACAAATAACCACATGTTCAAAATGACTTTCAAATTGGCGAAATAATACATAACATAACTAAGTTACGTTTAATCACTAATCCGTCTCACCTCAACTTCAAACCTAACACTGGTATCATCCAGAAGACAAACTTTTATTGGAATCATTGTAGATTCTTACGTTACGCTGCGGTTACCGTTTCACTCAATCGTATATTCCCCCAACAGCCCTGTTTTATTCACATTTAAATTCAACTAAATGCCTCTAACCCGAGGTATTTCCTATGCCAACTAATCCTTAAGGCATATTAGCCAACAATATATTCGACGAAACAAGAAATAAAGGTGAAAATCGTTAACCAATTTGCTCGATATTCTCTCATGCCAGCCAGTGTCTGTGACCATTTGATCATCGCCGCAATATTACCCAGTGAACATTGCGTGACCTAAGCGAGTAATATTTTGGAATGTGTAGGTACCACTGAGCTTTACTAATATATCTGGAGGAGCGGCTCGGCATGAAAAAGTGTCGCCAAAAACATGGCGGATTTTGGCCTTTGCTGACGCCATATGGTTCCTCAGCCTACAGGTATTTACCACTGACCAACCGCGATCCTGAGCTTTTAAGAAGACCTTCGCCCCCCTGGTTTTTGCAAAAAACTTTATGGCTTGGTTGTTTTCGGGGAAAAAATCAAAGAAAAAATAGGGTTTTTTCGCTCGTGGGGCGCAAGTATTTGTAAAAATAATGTGGAAATGTTTCTTCTAGAAGGTAAGAATCTCGAAACTTTCAATTTTATATCGTTTTACTGGCTAAGTTTGCATTTTGATTCTCAAAGTTTACAGAAATGCGTAAAAAAATTTTTTGTGAAACGCTGATGCAAAGTCTGTTTATTTATTGGGTATATCGGTATAAACATTTCTGTCTTCAGCATCAGGCACTAACTTTTACTTTAATAGAGCTGTTTTTGATATTATTTGTATAGACAACAAGTTTTCCTTGATGAATGCTTGTGGTCATGTATCCATGATTTAATGTTTGCCCATTTGCAGTTTGATACTGAAGTAAATTATATCACTTGACAGAGTGGAACAATCTCTCTGTGCCTGATAAAAACATCTATGCCTCTGTGACCTCTGTTTGCAAAGTAATTGTAGATTGAAGAGTAGATAAACGGGCAATTAACTCAGCTTGTTTTTGAAATGCAATATAGTGTCAGTGGTGCATAAGATAACATTTTGGTTCATGCCTCTAAACCCCATAAAATTTACATTTTACTGTTTTTTTTTTCCTTTTTTTGAGTAATGTGTTTGGTAAGATGCATTACGAACCTCATTTCATATTTTACTGTCCAACAGCTGATGGTTATTCATCATGGGGAGTGCTGCACACTCAGTGGTTTTAATTATTGCCTTGCATGTTTCTACTATCAATTAAACACAAACAAGGTGGTAAATTTGTTTCTCATTTTATTGCAGATTTTAATGAAATGTACCAAGAACTAGAGGAAAACACTCCCACCCTAACTTATTATGTGTTCTACCATGTACTGTCAACATGGATATATGTCATATTATGTGTAATATTTTGTGCAGCACAACTGTTTTCTTCAAATGTTACACTAACAATCTATTATCAATACCACATCAAAATTGAGAAGAGATCAGAAGTAAAAGCCCATTTGGACAACACAATGATAGTTATGTCATAGTCATAATAGTATACAATGTAGTTTTAGGAATTATTGTAATTTCAGAAAACATCTGCACAACCAATGCAGAGATGGGAGATTCATGTCATCCTCTCAACCATCAGATGATTTAGCATTTTTACTATAGTATCAGGATAATATAATATGCTCATGCCACTACAAGGAGCATACATTGCTCAAGTGGAGTTAGGATTACTCTTGCTAAATGTGGAGTTGGTGTTTTTCTTCAATGACTCATTGTTAGTTTAATAATTACTAAACCTTGAATTTTTTCACTTTGAATATAAACTTTAATATAACTAAGAAGTGTATCACTGTGGATTAGTTTTGTAGGAAACAAGAATACATTATTTAATAAGTTGTTAACAAAATTCAAAATCAGTAGAAATCATAAGGAGAAAAGGAGGGGGAATGCACAAGATGGATAATGGAGAGATGAGAGCTTCATCCTTTCCACCCAATTGGGGATTTAGATTGGGCATCTTAATACTGTACTTTTACTGTCAGCAGTCAATTCCCTCACTCCATATCATACATATTACAGGTAGCACTCATTTCTTGTGTGGAGTATATATCTCTGTGGAATGTTGGTAGTGAAATATTATACCTTAGTTAATTCAAATAGTTTAAACAAATAATACATCTTTCAGCTGTATTGTTGTGGAATGGTTTTGAGGTAAACAAGTATAATAGTCAGATAATATATACTGGTTATTCAAGAAAACACAAGCTTAAACATTGGGGGAAAAGAGAGAGAAAGCTTGACTCAAGCAAGCACACTTGAGCTATATGCTTGAACGTTGTGAGCAAAATTATATACAACACTATTTGCAAAAAATACTATAGGAGACACAAAAACGTGTATGTAAATTGCAAAATATTTGTAAAATGCAAGACTTTCAGTTCTACTATCTACAGTAAACTATAAACATTCAAGACACTTAAGAAACAAAAAGGCTTGGTGTATACAACGTTCACATGAAAACAAGATGCCGATGAATGTAAGCAATTTCAAGAACATTAAAGCATGATTGTAAAAACCAGGTATACAAACATAACCATACAACAAATGTTGATGTACAACAAAGCGGACTTAAAAGACAAAAATACTCGTTACTAAAAATACGTTATACTCAACAATTTTAGCTGGAAATATTTTGTTTTTTCCTTGTGAATATAAACTGCAAAATTTTTCGGTTTTATACCAACCCAATTGTCCCTTGAAATATTGGTTTTACCAATATATTTCGAGGTTTTTTGTCCTTTCCTGTCCGCGATAACTTGTAAAACTTGCGCATAAGTTTTTCAAAAGTTGGTGAAGCGTCCAGCAAACGTGAAAAAAGCATTTAAAACCCCCAAAATTTACAGCGAAAACTAAAAGACAAAAAAATTTTTGAAAAAAAAAAACAAAAGGGGGGTGTGAAAGATGAGCCTGCTTTACAATTGAGCCCAGTCAGTGGCAAATACCTTTAGGCTGAGGAACCATATGGCGTGGATCTGGCGTCAGCAGAGGCCGAAATCCGCCATGTTTTTGGCGACACTCCGATTACTGAAGCAAGTATAGGAGCCGCTCCTCCAGATATATTAGTAAAGCTCAGTGGTAGGTACTGGGTCATCAATGAACGCATTCGCACACGATCAGATTAGCCAGGGAAGCAGAGGTGATTTTACCTACCTTCTCGAGGAACAAATCAATTTTGCTCTTAAATTGTCCGTTGGATGCCTAATATCACAGTTCTGAATGTTTTTTGGCCCGATTTATCTTGTGGGCTTCGATCAACACGTTTTTCTTCAATTTTGTTATAAAACTGTTATGTGGTCAAAAATAGTAAACTTTCAAATTCGCTCTCTTGAAAAATAACTTGTATCATAAGAAAGCTTATAAAAAACAACATATAAGACATAATTACGGGCACCCTATTTTTTCAAGCCGTTTTTGAGTTATTGCTGCTTCAAAATGGGAAAGTGTGCTAAAATGGCGCTAATTTCCTGGGCACTAGTCAGAAAATAAGTTTTCAAACGCTCATAACTCAACAAAAATGTGAAAAATAAAAGTAACCATAATAATGTGTAATATGTAATTTTTTATTACCTTTTTGATAACGTAAGTGGTTTTTCCTAGGAATAAATCTGAAATTTCGCCTTTTTTAACAATAGTATATAGTTCTATAGAAAATGTCGAGAAAAACGTGTTGGCTGGAGCCCACAAGAAATTTTATCACGTTCAACATGCAGAAATATATTTATTAGACCTAAAGGTACAATATAAACATAAAATGAAATTGTCCTTCGCTATGGTAAGTAAACATATATTTTTGTACCTCTGCCTCCCCGACTAGATGTTCATTTAGTTTTCACTGTTTTTCACGCTGCAATTAGAGCGTTTAAATTATACACGTTAGACCTATATACACATATATACTGTAAATGATGACCATATACGGGGAATCATGAAGGGGTAAAATTGGAGGAGAATCAGGAATTTAATGCCCTATTTTTTTCTGGAAAAATTCTGATGGGATTACGATTTAAGCAAGACATACACCCACTAGGACTCAGAAATTTGCGCACTCGAAATTTAGTCAAAATTTGGGCTGGCAAGTGGGGATAGAACACTCCACCACCTATCTCAGTTTTGTGCGCTTTTGTCATGCAAGGTACTATAAACTACACAGGGTTTCCCAAAAAAGTAACACTGCAGAAATTATATCCAGTGACAGCGCTAGAGGGGGGGGGGGGGGGCAAGGATAGTATTTTCATTTAAGCTTGGCGTCGCCACGTCTTGTTGTGATTAGACACGTGGGAACGAACTTGTTTTGCATAACTAAATTATGCAGTTTATAGTTGGGGGGGGGGGGGGAGAGCGTGTGCGAGTAAAGAACAGCAGGGGCTGTTGCGTAACTTTACCTGATTTTCAAATTTTTAAAATTTTTACCTAAAACAGTTTTTATGCAATCTTATTATCAACAGCTCGTATCATCTTCATTCTTTAAAAATAATGTATAAACCATTTCGCTTTTAACCAACAACAATATTAACTAACAACAAGCAACACTTCTTTGCCCCAATGGCTAATGTTAATACGTAGAATATAAGTTTTGAGTTTCGATACCATAACATTGTAAAATCGTCAACAACTAGTGCCAAGGTTAGGCTTAGGGCGATGTCATACACCTGAACTGTCCGGCAGTTATTTCCGCCAACTAGCTGGCAATTTTTTGCCTCCTTTCTTTTAATAAAGACCATTTTAAAGCAAGTTTTGTCAAATCAATTTTGTCAGTTGAATCTCCTTCTACCGCTAGCAACACACAATCGTTTAGGAGATCAGCCGACATGGTGCTGCTCTTAACTTTCTTTAATGCACTGAATGATCAATCATAAACAATGCATTCTTGAAGCTTTCAGTGCAACGCTCGCCGACTTTGTGATGGATACGTCATTTTCCGATGAATTCTGCATGAGCTTCTTTTTCTCACTTTCTCCGCCAGTTCAAACCTTTCTCTGAGAAAATATTCGAAGAATCAGTATGAATTGCCGCCGCGGTATCTGATGGAAAGATACTTGGAAAAGTAGAAACGAGCTTCTTTGCATCATTTAATTTGCCCGGTTTATCTTGATCAATGACACTGAGAAGAGGTTCAAACCTATCTTTGAGGGTCATGGCTAAAGGGGATGGACGAGAGGTTGGTTTTCAAGATGGCGGCTGTTTTTCAAGATTCCTAAAACGAGAACGAATCAACAACCAGACATTTATAGCAACCCTAAATTGTGGTTAGGTTTAGGGTAAGGGTTAGGGTAAGCTTTAGGAATGATATAAATGTTTGGTTGTTGAGTCATTCACGTTTTAAGAATCTTGAAAAACAGCCGCCATCTTGAAAACCCACCTCTCGTCCATCCCCTTTAGCCATGACCTATCTTTGAGGGACTGGGATCTCTCGTCCAATGTTGAGAACTTGAAACATGCTGCATCCAAAAACTTGTAAAACTCAGATCTGTAGTAAGACGTCATGTTACTCAGTAGAGCCGAAGCTGCTTCTGGGTTATCATCAAGGCGGCGTGGCGATCGTCTTATTCGGTGTAATCTGGAGAAGTCAGCAATAGGGTTCATTGTTTATCTCTATTTCGTCGGCTCTTAATCTTCTCAGGACATGACTAGTTGAGTTGGTGGCAATCAGAGCACAAGCGATATTTGTCGACTAATCGGAGATAGTCGGAGATAATCAGACACTCACTGTATATCACTTTCGTTTTGTACACTATATTCTTGAGGCGCATAAGCCCACATATGAAATCGATGTCGACCATTGCGTTATACAGGCCAGAAGCTTTTGTCTTTTTCTCTCATCAGTCGCCAGCGCTTCCCAGAATTGGTAAAACTTCAACAATTGCCTCGAGGCTTGTCCAAACAGCTTTCACTGCTTCTGCACAGCTGCCCATCCTGTCTTTGATAGGTTTCGAAGTAAGGCATTTTCTGCTTCAACTCTTTGTTTCGTTCGTTTTAAAACTGGATAGTTGAAAAAGGAATGTTGGAAATCTCCAAAGACTTGACAATATCATTCGCCTGGCCTTCACGGCGGTTTTATCATTTGTTTCACTTACTCTTACAAGGCGTTCGTCCGGCTTCAATGTTTCAGAATCGACGAATCTAACAGCAACCGATAACTCATCGCTGTGGCTGAAGTCTGGTGTTGTGTCAGCCATGACTGATCAGAATCCGGATTGGTTTACTATGTCACATATGATAGCTCTTATATGATAGCTCATATCTCTTCTAGTGGCTTTATAAACTCATTCTAGCTTAAATATTAATCGATGTCGCAAAAATTGCCATTACTGTGATTAGAACTGGATTCACAGTCATGGAGTGCTAGTCCATTTCGTGTGAGGACTTTAACTACGTCCAGAAGCATTAATTTCAACTACCTCCAGACTACAATATAATTTTGTGGAAACACCACGTCAGTTTATTATGGCAGAGCTTTCGATCCGTAATAATAATTATTATTAGCACTGATGAAGATCCGGTGCTTACGGATCGAAAGCTCTGCGATAATGAACTTACGTGGTGTTTCCACAAAATTATATTTTAATTTGAAAATCACCATGCAAACATACAAGGAACTTTCCCGATTGTTGCGCAATTGACTTTTATCATCAATTAGACCTTCGCGTTGTGCTGTGGTTAGTAACTTATCCACATGTTGTCTTTGCACACGCAGTGAGAGTAATCACGTAAAGCGGCTACATGGGCTTCACTACTGAAATGTGTTTCAAGTTGGCCAACCTTATTTTTTCCACGACCTTCTTTCATTTTGGACCAAAATGGCCGCTGATTCCAGTAATCTAAGGTAATTCGGATCTCTCACGGACAGGCCGCACACCCTTTTCCAAATATAGCAGTATGCTTTGTCATTTTAGACACTGTTATCCATCCAGGTATGGGTACTTTTTTGTACCACGTCGGCAAGAATGATGACTGTTCTTGGGTAAGAGGATAATTTCGGCTGAGACGGTGCAATATGAATAAGATACTGTATCCACCCCACACTAAACTTTTCAGGGGTTTTTTGCTGGATCATGCTCAATTGGTACATCTTGTTCTGAAACATTATTTAGTTGGTTAGAAATATTTGACATTTTTTAACTTTTGAGATTCGCTAATCTCTGTGTCTGGTGTGCTAGGGTGGCCGTTTCTTGACAAAGGTCTCTTAAACATTGCGTGACAATGGTATATTTTAGCATAGTTGATAAGATCTGTGATCTTTTGAAATGTGTCTGATGCATATTCGTGCACCAGCTTTTCGCAAATTGATTCTGAGTTAGATATTGGCTCTGGCCCGCTCACTTGGCGGCACTACGAAAGATTCCCCTGCATGATTCATATAGCTATAGATTATCATCTTTAATACTATTTCTTCTGAAGTGCTTGACACATGTTGGTTTACGTCGCTTTATTCATTTCCTGATAATTATTCAATGATTTCACATTAGTTAATACTGGCTATAGCACAAGGCTATATACAAAATTAGTAAAATTTCTTCAGTAAATAATGGTTTTCAAAGATTTTGATTGGTTGCCTGACCAGCGAATACGAGGCATTATTTACCAGTTATAATTTTTCGAAATGGCTGCCAATGAAAGTCGTTTTGATGTCTTATACTTTTGCCTAAATTCACAAATGGAGAAAAACTGCATTAATAAAAAGTTAAAGAATATAAACAAACTTTGATGTTTAACTCTCTTAAGATAATAGATCGTCTGCAAATAACTTATTAAATACTTTTTTTCGCAATTCAGGCCCAGTGATTAAGGTGAATATTCACCTCGACTTCGTCTCGGTAAATATTAAACAATTAATGAATGAGGTCGAGCAGGATATGAGGAATGATTAAGGCAGAGGTTTGTGTTATTACAAACCGATATCATAAACGTTAACACAACCCGAGGCCTTTATAATTCCGCATATCCTGCGAGAACCGAATTCAATAATTGTTTTATTATTTTTTGAAAATATTTTAAGCTCAGTTTGAACGCTAGCTTTGTAAGTAGCAAGACACAAGCTGCTAACAATGGAACAGCATGAAATTGTTTGAAAACTTTAATAAGCCAATCAAACTACGGAAAAATATTCTTAAAACAATTACGACGAAAGGTCGATTAACAAAGGCCAGTCAATATACGACGAAATGAGTCATGATGTCGTATATTTATTTTCAACCCCAAATTTGGGCAACTACCAAACGAATATGACGATTTCACGTTTAGCTTTTAACCAATCAAAACTTTTAAAATATTTTCAATAAATAATAATCATTAATAATCACTTCGGCTTCGGCGAATAAACATCCGGAAATTCGAACTTTTGTAAAATAAAATGTAACAGCTAGTAAAAATACATATTCCACAGCTTTTGTGCCTTAATTCTAAACTTATAATTTTGAATTATTGGATTTTTTTCTTACCTAAGTATTGTCACTATCAATAACAGCAAAGTTGAGAAGTGTTTAATTTGTTTCCGAGAGTATTCTAAAAGAAGGCGTTTGGCCTTTGTGCTATGATTCATGGTGGCATTTTCTATTATCTTGGTTTAAAACTTCATCACAATATTACACGCTTCCTGATTGAACTTCCAGACGTTCTAGTTTCGACTTTTCGACGTCTAGACTTTGCCTCTACCAAAATTGAAGGATTTATATTTATTTATAAAGTATTTGCATAATGATATGTAAATATTCATATATGTAAAGTACTTTGCAATGCGAAAATTATACTGACCTACGCAAAAAAAAACAATAGTACAAACAGTGGCGGATCTAGCGTAAGTCAAAATAAATTATCACAGCTCATTCTAGGATATATTTACATTTTAAAATACCTTTAAAGCAACTTCATTGGTTAGATTTTATTCTTTTGAAATTCATAACCTATGACATTGTTATAAAGTTATTTTGAATTTAAAATTGAGCTGCTATAATTTATTTTGACTTACCCTGGATCCGCCACTGAGTACAAAAGCGGTGATTTACTACTCGTGAACGAGCGAAATAAAACAATAATATAAAAGTATTAAATTTCTTATCACTCATACCTCCATTTGCAATTGAGCGAGCACCGTACGTTTTTTACGTGTTTGTTTCGTATCATAAAACATGACGTTTACTGGCCAAAATTTTCATGTTGCTATGGGCGAAACCAATGTTATTAAGACCAGCCCGACATACACGCACGTCACAAATCAGACCGCGCGTAAACAATGTAGTCGGAGACTGCGGACTAGTAACACTTTAAATGTAGTTTATTCAACAGAAATCGATTAATACCACTGATATTTAGCTACCTAAGGTGACACCTGCGCTAGGATATGTGTTGGTTATCTCTGGCCTATTATATCTATGGTAGCTACGCCCTTGGTAGGGGGGGGTATCTGTAGCTTCAGAAATTAATCTTGCCTACATTGACCAAACGTTTTAGGACGTCCTAAAGAGGTAAAATGGGAACTGGAATTGACCAATCTTGTGGCTGGAAAAATGGTATTAGGGCTGCTGGAACTGGGATTTAGCAAATGGGAATGGGAAATGAAACTATATTGATAGACTATTATCAAATAATTCGGAGTGGAATTTTTAGTGAAAATCCACTGGGACTGGGAATTAGGAAAGTGGCAGGTTGGAAATGGGATTGAGATCCTCCCATTCAGGACCTTCTTTCCACAAGTTAGAAATCGGAACCGAGACGCATAGAAATACAGAAATCAAAAATTTATCATTATATAATCATTATTGTTTTTCTTCATTATTTTCTAAAGCAGAGGTTTAACACAGTGCGCTCAAAGATTCGAAGCTTATACACAATATAGTGTTCCTTGTAGGCGCATCCTGTATAAAAGTTCTGAGAATCCTATGTTGTAGGGTATTAGTTTCATGTGCTGTTTTTACTGCAAGATATTATGTAATATTTAAAACACGAGCAAGAGTGCTGTGTTATATTATAAAAGCAGGAATTGTGAGTATTTTAAATGGCTTCAAAAACGATCCATTTTATACCCATCTTATCAGTTTATATACGAAAGTATTTTCAATATAGATGTTGATGTTGTTGTAAGCCGAGAAAATCGAGGCAAAAGTTTTGTAAAACTCTACGTGTTTTTTTTATCGCATATAGTGGCTACTTCACAAGTACGATTTCCTATTAATAATTTTTTAATTAATCTCGTGAATTGTTTCATTTTCTGCACAGAGACAGAAGAGTAGGATACTTAGTCCATTTTCATTTTGTGATCATCTTGCATACAGTGTTTGTCAGTTCTCTTAGATTAGGTAAACTAGAAAAAAATCAAATATTTGTCCTATCGTAGTTATATATTTCAATTCACATCAAAAATCCATATCTCATAACCAGAGATCAGTTCCTCATTTAAATTGGAAAGGTATATTTTGACAATCCAAAGAAGGGAAGGTGTAAACTCTTGCTCAGGTCAATCTCGTAATCCGGTTTAGCTGGACCAGACGCCCATTTAGGTTCTGCGATGCCTTTATTTGAACACAAATTCCTAAATGAAATAATGAATTTTACGATTGATTGAGCATGAAAATTCTAAACCAATATGAACGGAACTGCTATTTATCACTTTGACAATAACATAACTGAAACATGCATGTAAGCATAAGCATGATAAACATACTCGTTAAACTTGAAAAATTGCCACGCAGCTCTAAGGCCCGACTCTAGTGCCCCTTGGATCCAACCATTCGCAAATGATATAGCTTCACCACCAAAGAAAATTGGGCGGATTTCTTTTGGTTCCAGTAATATACGAATGTGGTGCATGTAGCTATATGGAAGTAACTGAACAAATGCTCCTTCGGACGATGGGTCAGTGTACCAAGATTGGATGGCTCCGGCTTCAAAGTTACCCGTAACCTTTGATGCAGCCTCGTCACCCAATAAGCACTTGCTCTCGTAAACACTTTGGACCTCACGCAAGGCCTCGGCAAGAGCTTCATCTTCTGGTTGTGAACTAAACAACAGAGCTTCCTTATTCCACGTGTAGAGCATTAACACTCCCCGTTTTGAATTATCATGGCACGATTCCTTGCTTGGATATACAATTCGACTGATCGGTAAATCAGTTTTGGAGATTCCTCCATTAACGACTGGATACTCGGCTTTTTCCCAAAATCGTTCTCGAAACCCAAGGAATATCTTTGTTGAAGGCTCGTAACGGATACCTTTAATAGCATCATTTACATACTGTGGAAGGGCTGGGCTAAACTCCACTTGACGCATGATATTTAACGGAACGGTAAGAATCACAGCGTCGGCTTCAAAATCAACTTCATTTCCTGTCTGGGTTTGTCGACCTGACACTTTAACTTGGTAGGAACAGTTGTCTTCTCCAGGTTTTTTCCATTTCACTTTTCTGACCATAATTCCATAACGGACATCTTTTTCTAAGCAGTATGGATCTGCATTATCTTTTACGAAAGCCATCGGTAATTCCTCCATACCATTTTTGAGAGTCTTCATTTTATGAGTCCACCATTGCCCTATTTCTTCAGTTAACAATGTTGCCACGGAAACCTTAAAAAGTGCAATGTAAATATTGATGAATGATGAAGAAAGGAGGCCACAGCAGTAAGATCATGTTGTTTAATTGTTACATGCAATATTGTCGCTATATGCATGTGAAATGTGACAGATAGATACAATGCAGAACAGAAAAGGATCAGTGAATAGCTTCACTTCTTTGGGGAGAGCAATGAACATAACATGGCCGTAAAAAGCGCACAATGACAGATAAGAGAGAATAACAAACATAAACAAAATTAACTATACGATTACAAGGACACGGTGGAATTGGACTATTCTTGGTTTGCACATGACATCATTTCGTGTCATTGGGCGCCATCTTGGTTGACTCAGCAGATTACTTCAGTTGTTTACAGCGAAGTACTTGTGTCAATTTACTATTTCATCGTTAGTTTTAGCGTATTATGAATGATACTTTAAAGAAATACATATAGTCACTCGTTACAACAAGCAATGAGATGAAATCAGCAAGGATGTTCATGCATAAGCTTCCCCCTTACGTTTTGTTATTATATCATTACCTCGGGATTTGAAATGTAATCGATATCTGAGATACAATCGATTGCTTTTTTAGGCCAGGGTCTAAAAATTGATGTTGATTTTGAATCAGAGCCAATATCAGAGGAGAGAAACTGTGTGAAGGACATTTTGCTCCAACGTTTCATCCACTTGCGCCATTCCCTGGCGTAATTCTCTGGACTTACACATTTATGATCTAAAAATATAAAATGAAATGATCTATATAAATGGAATGATCTTCAGTTATCTTCAATGCTGAACAAAGCATCACTTGACTTTTCTCAATTTTTAGTAGCGCAATATTACTATTACAATACTTTACAACCATTTACAACCCTTCACTCCATTGACAAAGTTTATCTTGTGCACGACAATGGGACACATTTTTTTAGATTATTTAGTTATCGTTTTGATGGCGAATAGAAAGCCTAATAACTTATTATTACAATTGTATTATTTAAAATTATTATTTAAAATAATTTGAATGCAGAAAGTCAATATCATCATAATTTTGTGGAAACGCTTCGTAGATTTATGATCGCGAAGATTTCGATCCATAAGCCCGATCTCTGGCTCTTGACAAAAATCCAAGTTTGGTGATCGAAAGCCTTCCGACAATAAATTTACGTTTTCCACAAAATTGGAATGTGGAAAATGTCGATAAAGGATTTACATTGTAGTTTAATAATGCCTGGTGATCGTGAAAACCAAGTGCTGGAAAGTCCCCAAACATCGAGTAGTTTTACACAACAATCAGCAGTATTAATATCCCGTAGTGGATCACTACCATTTCCCCCCTTTTAATCCACTTTCAAACCCAGCTAGCAAGGTCTTTTACTAACGTATGTTAGTGAAACAACGAATGATATTTTCGACACTTTGCCCAGCACTGGCACTAATTGTGCATCAGCTGTAGAAAGTTTAACACAACGACTAAACCCATATCTACGGACACAAATAATACACAAAGCATCCGACAATCGCCTTCACCGCAAAGCAGTACGCGAAGAAATGGATTTAAAAGCATTACTGACGCACGGACGGACTTTAGAGCAATCAGATCGCAACAGCAAACTACTAGAAGACAATCACAAAATGTCGCGACAAAAAAATTTTATTGGAGGTAAAAAAAAACATTAGGAACGCCCGAGGAGGGCATACTTCCCAGGATACAAAAACCCAGTAATGTGAGCAATTGTGGTGGCTCTTATCAACATATCGGAGGAAAATCATCGTGCCCAGCAGCTGGAAAAAAGTGTTTGAATGTGGAAAATTTTTTGGAATCACGGTATGCCAACACAACGTTATCAGAACGAAGAACAGAAACGCCATATCCGAAGAGATGTCTGTGGTCTGTCAGAAGAACAACCAAGCGACACAGAGGAAGAGTTCATCTACACAATAATACTCTCAATGAAAACTCCTGAAATTACAGTCAATGTTGCAGAAGTGCCAGTCCAAGTAATAATCGACACAAGATCATTAGAGAACATTCTTAACAACAAACATTACAAGAAAATCAAACAGAAAAATCCTCGTATTAAGTTGCAGCCGATCAAAGCAAAGGTATTCGCTTAAGGAGCACAACATCCCCTGTATCTCCTTAGTCAATTTAAGGCAGAAGTCCAACATAATTTGACAAAAGAAAGTGACCAAAGAAAACAACACCTGTCTATTGAGCAACAACACCTCCACTGGTCTCGGGCTACTCAACATCAACATCAACTCCATTACAATCGACCACCCAAATCCAAGAATCGCTCGAATCTTACAGCAGCACCACAAAGTGTTCCAAGGAATGGGAAATCTCAAGAATTGTGAAGTTAAATTGGAAATCAACCCAACGGTTACCCATGTTACAGAAATTGGAAGACGACTACCTCGCATTATGCAAAAGAAAGTAAACGAAAAGCTCAAAGAGATGGCAGAACAGGATATAACCGAAAAGATCAATGGAGTGACCCCTTGGGTATACAGGGGCGAAACTAGAGCGTTAATTGGGGGGGGGTGAATATTCATATATTCATGTTCTACCCGACGAGTTTCTTTTGAAATTAACCTTAATTACCACTGATTTCAAAAGAAATTCGCCGGGCAGAACACGAAGATATGAATATTCACCCCCCCCCCAATTAACGCTCTAGTTTCGCCCCTGTGGCTATACCCATTCCAAGAAAGTACGGGACCTTTGAGTTGTCCTCGACATGAGAGTCTCCAACCAAGCTCTCAAGAGATGGAGAATTCAATTCGGTAATTAAACAAAGGCTGTAAATAATCGGGATTCAACCCATTAAGAGATTTATAGACCATAGTAAGGAAAGTCGAAGCGGTGGCCAACGAAGCTGTGGCCAACGAAACTGTGGCTAACTGCTCTAAATCTTCTGCAGATAAGCTACAAAAATTGCAAAATCGAGCTGCAAGAATACTAATTTTTTCTAACTATGACACTAATGCCGATTTACTCAACGTAAGATTCTCGACGATAGACTCTCAGAGACTCTCAACGTAAAATTCAAAAAGTTACTATGGTCTATAAATCTCTTAACGGGTTGAATCCCGATTATTTACAGCCTTTGTTTAATTACCGTAATAGTGTAATCACCTACACATTGAGAGGCACTGAGGGCAAGCTAACTATTCCAATGCCCCGTACCAACTATCTAAAGAATAGCTTTGGTTATAGTGGTGCGGAGCTGTGGAACAATCTACCTATTCATGTCAGACAAGCTGTTACTCTCAAGCAATTCAAAGCTGGCTGCAGTAACTATTTTATATAAATGTGTAAAGTTTGTCCCCACGGCACTCATGGAAAGCAGGATATGTTTAGTTTGTAGCTGTTTTGTATTTTTATCTTTATTGTATATAATATTGTAAACCTGATGAGTTTTTATCGTGGTTAAATAAAGTTCTATTCTATTCTATTCTATTCTATTCTATTCTATTCTATTCTATTCTATTCTATTCTATTCTATTCTATTCTATTCTATTCTATTCTATTCTATTCTATTCTATTCTATTCTATTCTATTCTATTCTATTCTATTCTATTCTATTCTATTCTATTCTATTCTATTCTATTCTATTCTATTCTATTCTATTCTATTCTATTCTATTCTATTCTATTCTATTCTATTCTATTCTATTCTATTCTATTCTATTCTATTCTATTCTATTCTATTCTATTCTATTCTATTCTATTCTATTCTATTCTATTCTATTCTATTCTATTCTATTCTATTCTATTCTATTCTATTCTATTCTATTCTATTCTATTCTATTCTATTCTATTCTATTCTATTCTATTCTATTCTATTCTATTCTATTCTATTCTATTCTATTCTATTCTATTCTATTCTATTCTATTCTATTCTATTCTATTCTATTCTATTCTATTCTATTCTATTCTATTCTATTCTATTCTATTCTATTCTATTCTATTCTATTCTATTCTATTCTATTCTATTCTATTCTATTCTATTCTATTCTATTCTATTCTATTCTATTCTATTCTATTCTATTCTATTCTATTCTATTCTATTCTATTCTATTCTATTCTATTCTATTCTATTCTATTCTATTCTATTCTATTCTATTCTATTCTATTCTATTCTATTCTATTCTATTCTATTCTATTCTATTCTATTCTATTCTATTCTATTCTATTCTATTCTATTCTATTCTATTCTATTCTATTCTATTCTATTCTATTCTATTCTATTCTATTCTATTCTATTCTATTCTATTCTATTCTATTCTATTCTATTCTATTCTATTCTATTCTATTCTATTCACCAGCTCCCAAAACATCGGCAGAGGCACACTGGTTCCTTAGCTTCGTTAATTACTGTTCACGGTATGTTGAAGATTACACGTACCCGCTAAGACAGCTTTTAATGGAGAAAACCAAATTTCAGTGAAACAACCAAAATGTTTCCTTAAGCTGAAGCAGGCCATCACCAGTACACCAATCCCTGCCCACTTCTCTATTTCAGCACCAACTCGTGTGGTCGCAGACGCATCACCTTGGGCAGTAGGCGCCGTGCTTCTCCAGCAGCAATCCGACTCAACCTATCGTCCTATCGTCTTCGGAAGTCGTTCTCACACCGAAACCGAAATGAAATACTCCCAAATAGAAATGAAAGCGTTAGTTATTGTGTTCGGGTGCGAACACTTTCATCTTTACCATTACGGCAAATCATTGGAAATGGAAACCGATCATCACCCACTTGAAATGCATTTGCATTTTCTCGATTACCCAACAACACCCCGAGAAGCAACATGGAAAGCTGCGCAGATCATTATGTTCATTAACTCGCACAACAGTTGACCCTTGTAGCTATGAACACTGAAGAAATCCAAGAACACTCGAAAGCCGACCCTGAATTGATTCAAGTTCTACAGTACATCAAGAACAACCAACCTCACAGGTTTCCACCTCAGCACAAATCCTTCGAGCAAGAATCGAGCATCGTAGACAACATCGTACTGCGTGGCAAACGCATCATACTACCGGCGAAACTACGAAACAAAGCAATCGAGGATCATGCCGAATATCACGCCGGTATGACGAAAACGAAAGAGCGTATTCGCTCAAAGTTATATTGAATATGTCGTAAGCCTCACCGACTATTACTCCAGGTGGCCCGTTCAGTAACATCAAGAAACATCTTGGAATGGCTCGACAACGTCTTCGCAACCCACGGTACTTAGGGCACATCAAGACGGACAATGCAACATATTTCAAATCACATGAGTTCATGCAAACGCTGGCTGTCTGGGGATCCAAGCTCATTTCGTGATACTATATTGGTCTCAAGCAAATCTTCAAATAGAGAGGCTTAACCAAGTCATACTTAAACACGTGCTCACATCAAACATGCTCGGAAGAGATTGGCGTAAATCATTGCCAACACTGCTACGAAACTACCGCATAACGCCGCATCATGTTACCGTAGAAACACCAGCGATGATGTTGATGAATCGAGAAATTCGTACCAAAATACCGAATGTGAAGACCAACCAAACGTACCACGAAACGAAAGCAAAAGAAACGGATACCAGAGCAAAGGAACGAGCGAAAGAATACGCGGACCTCTTCACCATCATCAAGATAAACGGGTCTTAATTGGAAATTCAAGATAAACACGGTCAAACGTAATTCAGCACGTATAAAGAAGTACCACGAGTCTGCAGAAGAGAGAGGAGGAAGAAATCGAACAAACCACTACTAAAGAAAAACCACAACAACACCACCAACTAGAAGAGGAAAGTCCACCACACCCAACTCAAGCAAACTTATACCTATCCCCACACCCCCGAGAAGAGGAGCATCAAGAATCACAAAACCACCTTAAGGATTAGGGTACTAAACCCGCAAATAGAAACAATTATAGTTAATAAGTATATCGAACATTCAAAGATCGAAAGGTTAAAAACTTTTTTGACATAATTGGTGTTATAAGAGACAATCTAAACAAGAGGATTGTTGTATTGACTTTAAGTATAATTATAACATAGTTAACGTAATTGGGAAAATTACGAGAGAGGTTGTTGTTGATTGGGAATAAAGACGAAGTACGAAAGCAAGTTAAAAACGGTTATTCTAATGTATACAGACAGTTTTCGTACCCATTTTTGGCGCACTGTCGGAGACTTCTTTTATTGTTAGCTTGTAGTAATCAACTAGAAAACAAAAACACAAACATACAGTTATTTTATAGCACATTTAGTTAGAGCATATGTAGCAAAAGACCTAAGATAAACATGGAAAAGTTGCAAAAAAGGTGATTAGGAAAAGAGAGCTTATACAACAAAACACATCATTGTGGACGGCTCAACTCGTCATTACATGAGTAACTATAAGTGAACTTGTTTTTTTGGGCATTATATATGCAATACATAAAACAGGTGTATACAATATAGTTTTTTGTTTGTTTTAACTTCATGCAATGCTTTGCTTAACAATATGTACAACTCACTGATGTGGTCAATTGTCCGCTTATTTCTGAGACCTTCTTCAACAATCCGTTTATCCCATCCAGGCCACAACTCGTCGCACATTCTTTTTGCATTAGCTCTTTTTTTCTTGTTGTCACTTTGAAAATCTAAATGAAATTTAAAAATGCATTTACAAATGTTTATATTTCGTCAAGCTAGAGAGTATCTCACGATGGCTGAACAAACTAACAACTGACGAAACAAGCTTGGAAACTACCTGGCAAGGCAAGGTCTTCACCTACACCCGAAATCAACAGATCGAAAGTTACAGCAATTAAATACTAGATATGAACATAGATACAGATAGATGTATGGACCTTCTTAACCTTTACGACATTAAACACTTCAAACGAAATGAGTGTGAAGAATGAGCAACATAACGTTTTACTTACCATCTATTTTCACAGTGTGACCCTTGACGCTGACGAAGCAATTTTTCTCTGGGTCGACATTGTAAAACGGTTTAGTTTCAAGGCAAAACTTGTGTATATAAGCGTCAGTGAGGTAATGGCGATTCTTTAAAGGAATTCGCATTGCTCCAGCTAATTCAAAAATAATTTATAATAATTTTTAATATATGGCATATAGTGTGTCTCAGAAAAAAATGTCGCTCTAACGATAACTTAAATAAAACTTTTCTTCATATATAATTGTGGTATTTTGTTATAATGTTGACTATAGCATTGCCGTTAATTTCAAGAAAATTAATCAGCGCAGCCAAATGCGATTGTGGCAAAATGAAAATCATTTCATTTTGCTTGGGATTCAAGCATAAAGCATAAATGAAAGCAAAAAGGAATGTTATTGCTTTTTTTTGTCACAGTGACATTTTCCTGAGACACACTGTATTATATGTTTGCAAGGATTCATTTTGACGTATCATGTAGTCGGATTCGTATCTCTGCTTCCGTCGCAGCACATTGAGAAATGTTTAATACTCTACAAAAAATCACGTGCACTAAAAATGAGCACTCAGAATTCTAAAATCTCAGAAAAAATTGACTTTGTGTGTTTACAACGATACAGGGTGTTTAAAAAAGATGTGTCAAATACAAAATCGCTTCTAAATTGGATATTTGGAAAGTTACGGATACCAACAGCAACCAACTGCTAAAATAGGATATCAGGTGTGCATGTGTTTGTTTTCATGATCAAATGTTCAATTTCGTAAGCAAGCCGGGGGGAGTTCAAAATGCTTACTTTTCAAGTAACTTGCGCGCAAAAATTTCAAACAAAAAATGATTTTCTGCGCTGCCAGCAAAATATATGCAATGTTGGTTAACCGGTAAAAATTTTGGAAAAATAAAACGTATAGTAAATACCGACGTGCGACCCATGAAAATCCAGTATTTTCCATTTCGCGTTGTCTTAAAAATACTTAATTGATTTTCGCTTTGTCGTCTTTCGGTTTAATTATGTGTATTTCTTGAACATTACTTTAAGGGTAGCACTAGCATGTGAAAAGAAAAAGCTACTAAATATCGGCATAACTGTTAAAATAATTATCATGATAAGAACCTTACTTAGCTTATACCTTGCTGTCACAGGTTTCCCTTAGTTTTTCTTCATCGGTTATAAATCTTAATACAGCGGAGACTTCGCTGCTGTATTAGTGTAAGAACCTTAGTAAGTTGTGCCAAATAGGGTCCGGTTGACCAGGAATCAGTTAAGGATATTGTAAAGTGCGGGAAATTGACAAACAAATATTGTAAAATACTGCTTTTCGAAGTTGGACCAGCGGCCTCACCAGCAAATTTCCCATTATCAACGTAACTTTGTCAAAATTGAGCACTAAGATAAAATTGTATTTCATAAAGGGGTCATAGTAATAATATTTATATCATTTCTACCTTCTCCTCTTAATTCCGGGGCAGGTTGAAAGTCAAAGTGAAGTGTTTTAATTCTTCCACCAACACGCTGTTGCCTTTCGAGAATAGTTACCTATTTTGACAAAATAACCTGTAATGTAAGCTCGAGAATAGTTACCTATTTTGACAAAATAACCTGTAATATAAGCTATTTTTAAAAGTTGACACATTGGAGCAAAGATATAGCTATAAGCAATGAAGAAAAATAATAATTAACAATTAGACAACGAGCTTGAGATTTCTATGCGGTGATAGTTGATGCTGGTGAAGCCTGAATCAACTATCAACGCATAATATGCTAGTGTGATTCTACTAATTGTGTTTGATTGGCTAATATTTATAGCTCGATAGATAGCGATCGAGTAATAATAATTTTTCTGGTGTATATTTTTTCAATTCGAAAACAATTTGTATTAGTTTTTTCAGCAAAATAACTTAAAAATCAATTATTTATCTCAGATTCTACTAAAACAATTAGATTACTCGCTTTCAATTTCTATGCGTTGTTAAAATCCAGCTAATTAGTTATTCTATTGTTCTAGCTGTCCATTATTTTTAATAATGTACTGCTAGCAGTCAGGGTTGCCAGATCACTGCATTTTTGAGGCCAAATCGTCATTAGTGTAGTCAAGTAAACAAAGAAAACAAAAAGCAAGTACAAAGAAAAACAAAGAGCATTGTTGAAGATTTGGCCTCAAAAATGCAGTGATCTGGCAACCCTGCTAGCAGTCCCTTATTTTTCACAACCGTCCATCACGCTGTCCGGACGCTGTCCATTATTTTTCAATAAACAGCAATATACATTTAATTTAATTTATTCGTCATCCATGACATAACACACCAAAACTCCCCCATATTACTCCCCCGTATTCCCCCACCATATTTTCCAAGTCTTTTTCTTCCAAAGGCTTAGGGAATCTTTGCCGCAGTAACTCGTTTTCTACCTCCAGCGTACTGCTCAATAATTCCTCGTCTACAAACGAAATGTCAGAAAACAGGTCTTCACTCACGTCTCGCTGAATACATTCTTCCAGATCTAAAATACCACTTAATACATTTCCCGTATCACTTCCCACCTCTCTGCTACTGTACTTCGACTGTGTTATGAACAATTCTCTGTCGCTTCACTACATTCCGCCATTCTCTTACAACTTCAATCAACAACTTCGCACTTGACAATATTTGCTGCATGCTCATTCCTGCATGACGTCCATTATTTCCTACGCATACATAAATCACTTGAAAATTAATTTATGCAAGCTAGGTTTTAAGTAGTCTAAAAGCCTCAACCCAATCCATTATTTGAGAGAATGGACTGCACCTCACCCTGCGGGCTCGGTGCATGTCATTCTCTCAAATAATGGATTGGGTTTCGGCTTTTATCCATAGTTGATTAGGGTTTCAATTCGATTCGCCCTCATTAACTGTAAACACATAGAAATCTCGAGCTTGAATCTAATTGTTAACTATATCATGAATGAATGGATTTTCATTGAAGTACTACAATGATGTAATTGTGGAAAAATAGATTTAAGTACCGGCATTAAATTAAAGTTCATTCTTGACTTGCATGTCAGCTATTTTGGTGGTGAAGTACAAAAGAATATTTTATCAGTTCTATTGTGGGCACCAGCCAACGTGGGTGAGAAACTTTGTCTCGTGTGTCCCGAGAGATTGGTTGCAAGTCAAGAATAACTGCAAAACTCTACAAAACGGAATTTCGTAACAAAATCCTTATATAATAGCGTCATTGTATGGCTTATATGTATGCAGGTTTATAACCTATATATACTTTCATCAGAGTAAAGAAAACTTTTACGCTGGATGATATACACTTGATACGTTTACGGAAGGATGAATTAATCCGTCTGTATTAATACAACTGTACTCTTTATTGCGCCCAAGAAAATCGCATAGTGGCATAACGCCACTATTAATCGTTACGCCATTCTTAAAACTTAAATTCTAAAATCTCAGTTTCTTACTGTGTTAAAAATAAGAAGTGAAGTGGTTAGGATGATAAGGTAAATGCATCTCATGTATGCATACAGCTTTAAGGTCGAGGGCTTTGGAAATACACTTTTCTACATCAGTGCTTTTTATGTACACTGCGAACGCTAAAATATTAAACTTTTTATACATAACTTACATGATGTCCTGCGCGTTTAAGTTCATAGGCCGCCGCAAGACCAGAAATTCCAGCTCCAATTATCAACACCTTTTTTGGATTCTTAGTCTTTTTATTGTGGTGCCTCACCTTATAGACATAAAAAGATATAAAACAGTTAAGGATTAGATGATTAAAGGATTAGATTCATTTTATACAATTAATGCCAATATAAACCAGATGCATGTGAAATGACTGAAAGAAGTTATCTGTGCCAGCAAACAGTACATTTAGTCCTACTATCAAATATTTCCTTGTTCATTAATAAATATCTCCGTAGCTAGAACGTTAATGGGGGGGGGGGGGATATTCATAATTAAGAAGCTGAGAATTGTCTATTTTATAGTGGGAAAAGAGAGATTCTATGCACTGATTCATTGGCAAAAATAATAGAAAACAGGAATGAGATTAAGACTTGAGCAAGACAGTCACCAGGATTATTGGATTTGTGCATTTGGTTCGACAATTTGGATTCAGTCAAAATTTGGGTTGAGAAACTAGACTAAAATGTCCTTAACAGGACCCGGATTAAAAAGACAGATGTGACAGTTTCAACAAGAAATACATTGTAAACTACGGTATATGAATACCCTCCCCACCCCCCCAAAAAAATTAACTCTCCAGCTAAAACCCACTATGAAAACAATCAATTTCGAGAGAAATGTATACTGATATACTGTTGAAACTGGCAGGGTATGCGGGACGAAATTGTCGCTATCTATGCTACTGGTGGCGAGGTAGTAATGGCATTGGAAGCCATATATTTTAAATGCGGGGCGAGGCCAATGGTCTCTAGAACTCAAATCCAAAATCTATGGACTATTTATTCGTGGCCAAGGACAAAATTTGCGGCAAAATAGCTCACGAAATTTAAGTAACATAAAACAGGCTTCATTTTCAACGCAGACATTTTTGTCTTTCAGATTATTTCAGGTCTCTATCTTTCTACTTACCGCTACTGCATTAACATCTGTCTTCGCCTCACACTGTAAACAATTAAACGAATAGAGTTTCACGTCTGAGAAAACATTGTGAAACGGGTCGTTAATATATTATATTTGATATGTGATTACTCACATTAACACACAATTTCAAATGTTTAGGAACATTTTCCAACCGTAACGTTGCTATTGTAGCTACCTATAATGCTTGGAACTAATGATTCGAAAAGTGGCAGAACATCTTACACAGCTGGGAATTTTAGGACGAAAGAATTGATTTCTTATGTGTAGAATACCTTTTCGTTCGAAGTATTCAGAGCTGCCAAATTAAATTAATACAACAGACTGTAGTTGAATTGCGACAACTACAAAGGGTCTACCTTTTATTGATACATCCTGTATTGTTGTTAAAATTGCATTTTTATACCTCGGCTCTGGTAAATAGTGAGTTGAACATGAATGGTGGATGTATTTTTACCTTCACTTCGTCAAAATAATTCTTCAAAAATAATAATTATTGAAAAAAGCGTTTGCGCAAATAAATGATAGTCTGTTTATTTGCATGAAATTTAAAGCTGTGGACCATGCTCTTCAACATGTCCCCTGTAATTTAGCTGCGTGCTGACGTATTTTTTGTGTTGTTGCTCGTTTTAGAACCTAATTGAAATTCCCACAGGCAAAATAATGGACGTTTCACAGCAACGACGATTGACTTCTAAAGGGGGACTTTTTTAGGGACACCCTAGCTGTATAGAAACTAAACTTTATGCTTTTGTAAATTTGATTACACTAGTGCCAGAAATAAAGGACATTACGCCATGCAGATAATTTTGCGTTTATAGCCCATCAAAACAATCAATTTCTTAAAATTTGCTAGATGATTTTCCATTCCTTAAGATTACTATATAAAACCGCCGTTACGACCTATTTTTTGTTACATTTCATGAACTACATCATTCTTTCTTGCACCGCCATTTTGCCCCATATTTCTGGCAATGTAGCAATCATCCTTACATGATTGTTATGTACCCCAGCAAGAACTTTGACCGCTCCACGAATATTTCTAAAACAGAAATTAATATAGATAGTACGCCTAGTACGATATATAAGGGACTGATTAATAAGCGGCTCAAAAATTGGAAATCTGTTTAAAACATCGACAACTACGGTCTTAAAATGAGTTAAGAATTCAAAATTACTCATAAAATTGTTGTGCAATCATTTGATAACTATAAAAGAATTGCCCTAAAATCTCGAAATGCAGAAAGGAACGTATCGTCATTTCGATTTCACGACTTCAGCAACTTCCCATCAAAATCTTAATTTCAATTAAACATGTTCCTAGTGTATAGCAGCCCTTCAGTGTATAGCAACCCTCGAGCAACCCTCATGACGTCATTTTATGTGTAGAAATTGCTAATATTCTTTGTCACTTCTTATTGTTTATTAAACTTTGCCAAAGGTCTAAAACACATCAACATTAACGATACATACATTATGGCTTGGCCTACTGCACATTCGATTCCGCCAGCTGCACCGATTCTTCTATAATAAAGACAAACAAACATTTAAAGATTCGAAATAAAAGCAGAATACCTCAAAATACAATTTGAAACGAAAAGAAGAAACTGAAGCAGTCGCGATATTACAAGGAGGAGTTGTGCATGAATGAACTCAGTCATATCTATAGACGGGTGCAACAGTTTATTTTCCGTTATGCATAGAAGTTGTTTATATCATGTAGGGTAAAGCAAATCCAAAAAATAGAATTTTCCTGAGGATAGTAACTAATACTAAGTTTTTATCTGCAACATGTCTTTAAAGCATTAATTAGGCTCATGCAGTAATGTTTACTTTTTCGGTACACAAACAAATATATGAAGCGGTTCAGACGAGCTAGTGTATGTTTATTGCTTTGTTGTTGAATGTTTTTCAATAAATATATATAATTATATGAAGCTAGTGTGGTGTCGGTTAAGTTTTGGTTATATGTTCAGTGTCACCGTAAACATTTGTGACAAATTCAAAAATAACGAACTCAGTTTTCTTTCTGTTTTTAACCTTGTACTGTATAATACGCTAAACAATTGAAGAACCAATTGGTAAACTACAGCCAATTTTTTGATTGAATGTGTGTGAACATTGAACTATGTAAATATGAAATAAAGAACTTGTATATTGAGTTAACTTTTCTCACGCTATGCACCATAATCCGCCATTTTTGGCTGGGGTTTGGCTGAGAAGGGTTAGTTGCCATGAAGGTACTTTGTGCTCGAGACGTATTAGAATGATGACTGATGCTAATTTTCAACTGGATATCCGTTCAACTACAGTAATTAACTACCTCATCAACGATTAACAGTTAATAAAAAAACAACATGAACCACTACTGCATATTAATAAACAGAAACTACAAACTTGGCAGCTTTTTCACATTTATGGTCTTCTTCGCCATCAGAGTCTTCTTCGTCATTGCAGACGTCTTCGACAGGCTCGCTTCTTAAAATCGGTGAATCAGGATCAAAGTCGTAGCCGTGATCATGCATATAGACTAAACCCTTCCTAACCAACAGCTTATAAAACCTCTTTTTTTGCAAGTTGAGTGCAGGAAGGGCACCAGGAAGAAAAGCAGAATATCGAAGTGGATCGAGGAAATCTTTCGGCTTCTTGCCGTTCAACTCTCCTACCATTGCCATCTCGTTGATAACTGTGATTTTGGACTGTAACTTCGCTGCAAAGAAAAGCATTTTTAGAGCGATGATGGTCTTAAATGGAGATTTATCAAAATTTTAATGTCAAATAACATGAAAATACCATGAATTAAACTATTATTTTTCCGAAAATCTTCAAAGCGAAATTTGAATTCAAGTTTCGCTAATTAGGCGGAGGACAATATTTGAAAACTGTTACCTAACTAGATACATGAATTCACGAAGTTCATTGCGTTTCATTGTTTATTATTACCCTGTTTATTATTACTGCGCACGCATATATCATTGCATCATTTTCTGTTTCTTTGGAAATGAATCGTTTCCACTATCAGATAAAAATATTTCAATAGCATGACCAAATTGTCAGGCTGCCTTCGCTACTAAGCTATATCAACTGATACTAACTCACTTTGATATAAGAAAAAAATATTCTTCAATATTCGTCGCAATATTCAACATTTAATATTGAAAGGAAAATATTCCGCTTCAATGGCTGATCATGAGCAAATTTTCTTTAAAATCTTACAAATTCCACTATAATCCAGCCTCGTTCCCAGGGCCTTTTTTAAGTGGAGGGAGAGAAAAGGCCCTAGCACCGGTTGCTACATATCTTCTGCAATTTCATTGATCCATTACCTCACACAGTTTTGATTTATTAATAAATTACGAGTGAAACGTCCAACATTTAGCGCCTTACTAAGCCACTGCATAACGTGTTTTTTCGATATGTCGGTCATTTTGGAAAAACATCTCGCACATACTGTTATCGTGCTAATTTATTCAGTCAAAAACCTCGATTAATGGTTTTAGAAGCCAGCCAGTGCCAAGGTCTTTCTCTCCGTTTAAAAGGTCCTGGGGTAGGTTGTATCAAAGGCGTTTAACGTAAACGGCGTTTAGCCGCTATTCGCTGTTTAAATTTCTTACTCAGCGGATAGTTAAACGGGAAATAATTGCTATGAGAAGCATCGATAATACCGATTGCACAAGGGAAATTTACGATTTCATGTAAACCTTGCTTTATTGAATCTCGCTCTTCTTCTGTCTCTGAGAACATTGCAAACTGGTCAAGCTTTCGAGAAAGAGCTAGCGTTACTCGCCGGGTAATTTTACTAGCAGATGATTTGTTTAAGCCAGCAACCGTATCCCCGGTTACTTGCTGAAAGCTTCCGGATGCCAAAAATCTTAGTGTGATAAGCACTTGTTTTGTTGCAGAAACTGACTGACTGCGGTTTGTTGTTGGACTTATCTCCTCTGCTACTAGACCCGTTATGTACCTAATAGTAGGGACCTTAAGATTTACGACGCGGCAGCTCGACGACGCGGCTTCATAACAAAAGATATTTTTATAGAAGACAACAGCCATGAATAATTTGTGGTCCCAGGGGTATTCTCAAGTGCGTAGCCATGCTGCCATGCCTGATAGAACATCAAACTGAGAATTATCACGTCCCTTGTTCAACGCGAAAGCATGCAACGACGTAAGAAGCGTTTTGGAAGTCCAACGTATAGCAGAAAGCATCGTTTTGCTAAATGTTTTGGCCAACAAAAATATTTGTAAGTTACTAAAACAAGCTTCAAATGGTTATTAAAACAATCAAATTCGAAAAAGCTTCTTTCTGTACTTATATATTGACACCGCGTCTTCGGACTTGCCGCGTTGTCGATCTTAAGCTCCCTAGTCTGCCTACTGAAGCGATATCGTTGGTGTAGCTCGTTGTCACTGTAGTACATCAGTAGGTTGTCTATTTCATGTATAAAACTCGCCTGTTTGCCCTCAGAAGATTGTACAGATGAACGCCAGGTAATCTGTACAACGCCATTTTGTAAAAAGCTTACATATTTATCCGCCGGATAGCGATTTAAACGGTCTCAGGACTCAGGAGACCTATAACTTTATCCGTCGCAGAGCTGAAACTTAACCTGGGAATAGCGCTAAGCCGCTAAACGGGCTTCATACAACGCAATTTCTTGGCTCTTAAATTTTGTACGGTAGTTAGCGATTTACACGGTGGATAGTGACGCCTTTGATACCACCGGCCCCTGGAAACGAGGTTGACTGAAATCGAAGATACTTCGTCAAGAATCTCTTTGAAATATGACCAACTATACTATCCTTGTAACCTCAATGACAGAAAGCAGTGTAAGTACAAAAGCCGTAGAAATCTTACCTTTTAGTCGCACACCAACTCTGATGGAAGTAAATTGATAATAGATAGAATAAACGAATATTTTCTTGAAGATATAATAACTCTTCGAGGCTCTACCAGGAACTAACCACACCACCCCAAAGTTGGCTATTTAAACGATCCAGTCATATGATTAAGTCAGATGAGTCATATGATTTATCATATACAAATGCATGTTAAGTGTAATTCGGGGAAAATCATGCAAATACATCTTGCTGACTAGCCTTATTTCGTTTCACTTGATATGATATTGTTCCTTTTATGATTATTTTTGTACGATTGTCATCCAAGTTAAAACATTTTTTTTGAATTACACAGTTTCTAAAAGGTAAATATTTGACTTTATTGAAAATCATACACATGTCAAAATTAAAGCCGGGAACAGAAAAATTGAGCATCAACTGTATAGGTTTTCAGGCAGGAATCGAACCTAAGCGTTTGCGATGCTGAGCTAAGGAGGTAGCTGACGTGATCAATACATACTAGATAATTTTATTCGTGCGTTACAATTTGTCACTATCTTTGAGAGCTCGTTAATATTATAATAGGCGAAGGCGCAGAAAAGCGATTTCGTCATCTGAACATTTCATTAGGAAGTAATTAATAGACACTATGAGTATTAAGTAATATTTCTCAGTCAGTACAGCTAATATCATTCTGAACTAATTGCTTTAACTTGTCACAACTAGCCACAGGTGATTTCAGAAGATATTATAATTGAGCATGGCCTTGCCCAGTCATATGATTTATTATCATGCTGGTCATGTTATTCTTGGAAGAAGCTAAAACAGTATTATGTCTGAGAAATAAATCTTCTTTGTAATACATTTTCTGCGAAACACTTTTTCAGGAAACCGATGATCAATTATACATTATGCACGCGCATTTTTCCTTTCGACTTCCATAAAACCCCGTAAGCAAATTTGAAGCTATGAATAATAATAGGTGAAATATATCAATGCGGTAAGTGGGAAAAACCCTCTAGATATTTCATGTAGAAGAGTTCAATTAATCAATTCGCAGTTAATTGCTTGCAATGACTGACTAGAAGTCATCTCGGGTAACGTCGATGACGCAAGTTTGAAACATTAAAGTGCAACGTCGTATCAAAGTTGCTCACCTGCAAACGTTGTAGAAAGCGATGACCATAAACTGGTCAATATTGAAGGTTGTTTTTTGACCGACGCCCCCGCACTTGAATAATCACTTCCTGTCTCGGTTTCACTTTCATATTGTAATTCCACGAAGAATGTCAAGAAACGCTTTATCTGATTTCGCTGTAATTAGTGGCTCAATGGTTGAAGCAGTCGCTTTTGCCTTAAATAGTTTTGAGAGAGGTTCTTTTATTCACATGGGGTAGTAACTACTACCAGGCTGGTGCAATTTTTATCACATGACCCTATTTATCTGTGCACATTTCTGTGCATAGCCAGGCATAGCATGACATGCGTACATGACTTTCTTTGATTTCAAATGATTGCTTGGGTCCCTCTGTGTCAATATGGCGGACAAAAAACATTCAAATCCAAATGCAAGGAGAAAACCTGGAATAAAGAATTTCCTAACTTCCCCATATTCATTAACTTGGTAAGCTGCCCAAATTTTTCAAGTTGTGCTATTGATTGTTCATACTAAGGGAAAGAGTATATGGTGTTGTGTGGTACTGGTGTCGTGATGTCATGTCACTAAGAGTCATCAGTCATACTCATGCCAGAGGTTCTGTAATCACAGCAGGAATTTTGAGTGGGCAAGTTCTATATTTTGAAAATAGGAAATGTTTATCAAATCTTTAAGGAAGTGAAATTGATGCATATGTTAGTGTCTATAAAGTTATAGTCAGTTAATCCTAAAGAATAAAAGATCACTTTCAAATTCTTGAAGAAACTTAGACAAGAATTTTCTAATACATATATACGGTACTTGTGATGGATATATAAATTTGTATATATACAATACAACAAAAATTCCGAAAAGTGACAACATGATAAACTTTTATTTCTATGTTTTGGCTATTCTTTAGTCATCAGGAATGAAATGATGATCTTATTACATATATATACTACAGAATTTATACATACAGTGAAGAACCATGATATACTAGCTAAATATTAATAGCAATGACTAATGTCTAGATTTGTCTATAATTTTAGTGTTAGTGAAAGTTAGATCTGTTAGTGAACTTGGAGTAATCCTAAATGGCAAAAGAACTGACAACTGACGCAGGCTCCTTCGTTTCACTTAAAAATCCTACACCTAAACAATACAAAAGCTCGATTGTTTATGAATTTAAATGTCCATGATGCAATGCAAACTACATTAGAAAAAACGATCATTGCTTGTATATAATCACATAAAATACTACTGTAGCATCAATTGACTAAAGAATAGTCGAAACGTAGAAATAAAAGTTTATCATGTTGTCAATTTTTGGAATTTCCATTGTATTGTATTTTATCAAAATACTCTGTGGTTCCCATAATAAATTTGTATATTGGAGCAATTCACACGACACAAGAATATTTTTAGATGCGTCAAAATACAGCATAATATTTGCCCTCTTCTCCAGCCAGGCCACTGTGATCCAACTACTTTTTACAGGTAGCTTGGTTTGTGAGTAAATATGAAAGTCAGTCTTTACCATGGAGTTTACATATTATTTTGAAAATTTTGTTCATATAATTTTAACAAGAATGGGACCTGAACATTTTACTGTATGAATAGGGTATACGTCACAGTATTACACCCCATTATGTGTTTGATTAGGCCTAAACTTGATAAAGGTGACAACAAGAACATACTTGATGGAATAAGAAGGTACTCGTTATACTTTCGTTACTTGTGCCAGGGAATTGTGACCCTGCACTTTTTGTTACTACCTTGACTTAAAATAAAAAAATAACTGAATATTTTTGTGACAATGACAGTATATTTCCAACAAATGGGCTAAAGAGACAGAAGACAGAAGAGTTTACAATTAGTGAAAGTCAGTTCATCTCTTGGGATCAGATAAAAAAGGATTTAGTTATTGGGATAAATTCTGTGACCAAATCTTTAGAGAAAGATAATCTTTTATTGGTCTTGGTAAGTGCTAGGTTAGTGTTAACAATACTGGTCTACTCAAAAGATGTTCAATTTTAAAAAGATAAACTAAATTTTCTAGCTTATTTCTATTTTCAGTGGGCAAACATTATCTTGTTATATATGTAGTATATTAATTTGTAATTTGTTTCTGTGTAGGTATGTAGATCAACAAAACCAGCTATTTTAACTAATCACTTGATGTTACTCAGTGCCACTAGATCGACTCCATGTTGTGCAGTGTTTGGTCTGAGTGATGTTATGGCTCCACTTCTTGGAATTAAAACTGTTGTTGCTTGTGGCTTTCAGGTACTGGTACTATCTGAACTGCATGCATGTTACTGTCAACATTTTTAATTAAATAAACTAGCCGACTTTAGACATGTCAAACAAGGATGAGAGTTGAGGAAAAGTAGGAATAAGATTCTTGGTTAGCCACAACCTTTTGTGGGAAAGGAAACACTAATTTCCATATAAGACACTATTGCTCACTGTTTAATCTCTGCTGTGAAGTATGAGACATGTTTGATAAAACACAATCAAAATGCCTTCAAAAACTACAAAATAGAGCTGCCAGATTTATTAGCAATTAAGTAGATCAATCAATGGCTCCGCATGCATTGCTCTGGGAAGCCATTACAACAGAAAGGAAAAAAGCTGCAGCAAAGATAATGTACAAAATATTAAATAAAATGGGTCCAAATCACTTGCTCATTTATTTTTACATGAAAGTGAAAAAAAAAACGGAACATAACTTTCGAGACATATCAATTAGCCTTTGCTTAGTCAGTGTCAGATTAATATGAATCTAGTTTTTCATATCTCTGAGGATGGTTCTGAAATAGAATTGAAACACTGCGCGTCCTCAAAGACAAGCGTTAAGTCGTCACGAAAATATTTCGTGCACTTAAATTGGATAAGACTCGCTACCAATCCCAGTTGGCTTAGCTGGCTACAGTTGGCTCGATAGCTCAATTGGTGGAGCGGTGGTCTAGAAACCCGAAGATGCGAGTTCCAATCCTGCTCGAGACAACGAATTTTTTTCGTTGTTCTCTGCAGTGTTAGATTAATATGAATCTAGTTTTTCATATCTCTGAGGATGGAGTTTTAGCTACATATTAGATACTTTCAGCCGAATAAAACCTTATAATTTAGACCATTACAGCACGAATTTTTCCTGTATCCTCTTTTTAGAAAAGTATAACTGTAAAGATTTTGAAAGATCTTGTGGAATATATTGTGTGTAAGATCCCTCCATTACCAGAAGAATATGTCGCAACATGGCATAGTAATGCTCTCCATAGTTCTCAGAAAAGTCTAGACGAGAAAGAAATTCTAAAAACCTGTGAGAACAAACCTCAATCTGGCGGTGGTAAAGATGAGAATGTACTGAGTAAACAAGGTGAACACACTTCTGCAATACAAGGAAAGAAAAGGACACTCGATGCTACGTATGTGCAAACTAAAATTAAAACATTGCAACCAAGAGAAACGCCAAAAGTAAAAAGAAAGAAATCAAAACGTAAACATAAACAAGACGCCTGTTCAGGCGTTCATTCCGCGTGCTGAGGTGAAAATGGACCGAGATTCGTAGTACAACTCACAACAATTCAAGCTGGGGCAAAGAGATAAACATGAAAAGTGTTTTAAATATTCTAAAATATTTAATATAAACTTAGCAAAGTATTTAAAAGATTATGGTTTCCAGAATCTATGAATATTCATGAGACTGAAATTCGTCGTAGCAAAAAGATAGCGGATGTCGATTTTACCAGGATGCATTGCGGTCTGAAATCGTCTCAAAAATGAAATTAACTTCTTTTCACGAGCATGCAGAAGACAATAGGTTATTTGCAGACTTTTGTTAAAATTCAATCCATTAGCTTTGTTTCTTGCTATGTCTTCCCAGCTATTCTTAATACCCGCAATGCATTCTGGTAAAATTGACATGTCGTCATCTTTTTTTGCTGCGGTAAATTAGAATTTGAATAAAGTTTTGAAGACTCGTTCCTATTTGATGAAATCTACCAAAATTTTACGTTTCAAAGTGTTTCGGGTAGGATTCTTATATAGAACATTCATATCCTCAACGTTTTTCGTTCATCATTTCACTATTTACTTGTCGAAAGGTGTGTTTTATTGAAATATTTGTGTAGAATATTGGTTCCAGCAATGTACGGAGACGTGTACGATCTATTAGATTTTATATTAAAACTTTGCTGTTTCTTCGCGAAACTATCGCAGTGTACATATGTAATTTACAACAAGCAACGTCTCTTCAAACGGGGTAGAGTGGGGTCCTGTTCCCATTCCCCAGCCCAAACTTTGACAAGATCCCATTATACACGTGCACAAGTCCCATAGACCTAGTAGCTGTCCTGCTCAAATCTTAATCCCATTTTCTATTGTTTTATGGCCAATGAATCCCAGTGCCAGTACATAGAATTCCCATTTTCCCAGCACAAAACTAGGCAACTCCCAGCTCCCATTTTACCCCTTCAGGACCCTCTTTTAAGACCTTCATCTAATTTTAGTAATTTGCATAAAATGAAGAGTAAGCAAGCCACCGTAAATTCAATCTGAAATTCTTCAAACTTCAGACATAGAGGATATTACACGGTGGCGCGAAAATATGAATATTACTTTCGACTTGTGAAAACAACATTTTACTACGAGCGAGCGCAGCGCGTGAGTAAAATACAGTTTTTAACACGAGAAAATAATATTGATATCTTCAAGCTACCGTATAATGTTCTTTTCATTATATGGTCGAAACAAGCTAACAGAGAACATGTAAATCCCGCGGGAAAACACACGCGTTTTTCACGCGTTACATATTTTTTATATCTTGACTAGTGAAAAATACTGAAAATATGGAAAATACGAGTGTTTTGGTTTACGGTAAAACACCCCATAACCGTATAATAATAACGAATATTAAGTAGACCAATCAATAAGGTATATTTACTGAAATATTTGAACACAAAAAGTTGACTATCTATGCTAGTGTTGCCCGTTGTTTGATTACTTGAGGTTTTCTTTCTGCTGCTGGCTTCGCTGAGTTCTTGAAGGATTGATAACTGATGAAAAGAGTACATATTTTTTAACCCTTTCCGTCTTGTTTTTATTAATACATGTATATCTATATGTTTATTGATAGTCTTTACTCTACTTACATGGATGCATATCTCAGTCTTTCTTCTGGAGTCACTGAAGGAGCCATGTTAGATAACGCTTCATCAATGTCAGCATGTTTAACTCTTATGTTTTCACTAAACAGTGGTTTCTAGAACAAGAGAAAATTGCTGAATTTAGTCAGCAAAGACTTTTCAGTTCAATATGAGCCTAGCGGCGAGGACTTTTTTTACTAAATAATTTTGTCATCATCACATTGCGGTCTCCTTTCGGACAAATACTGAAAATTTAGGGTGCATATAGGAGTAATAGAGATCATTGTGGGAAAAATAAAGGGACAATTCTTAAATGCAGGTTAATGTTACCAAATATTCCCACTGATCTCATAGTAGACTGGATATAGCTTTTATGGATATCAAAAGTGAAGCTTAATTTTACATGCAAATTTCACTTCCGGGGACCACAGAGCCCGTGTGATACAAATTTGTAAAGGAATACTTGGTGGGAAAAGAGCAAGAACGTACAATTTTGTAATATTTTAAGCACTCTGCAATTATTTATCAACATTGTTGCAGTAAACAAAGTTGTTTGTGACAAGTTTGCATCACAAGTGGTCCCCGGAAGTGAATTTCGTATTGTATAATTAGGCTTCACTTTTGATATCCACAGAAGCTATATCCACTCTATCATGAGATCAGTGAATATTCCCCATGAAAGATTAAGACTTTTATTGTTTTAATTTATTATATTTCATAGTACAAAACGGTTTACAAAACTCCATAACAATCCAGAATATATGCAAAAAATCTCCTCAAATCGTTTTTTGAACGTTCTTTCTGAGTCCGTGAGACGCGCCGCTGGTCGCTCGTACCAGGCTCTAAAACTGTTCGTATAAATTATCATTAATTACCGTTTCATTAACTGCCGCGAAAATCTAAGATGAAGAGTAAAAGTTCATAGTCAAACACAAAACAAATTTTGGAAAGACAGAAATGTTCAACAAAAATGTGTTTTCAGCTTGACTCTTTCATTCAACTGGAAGAAACATCGACACTCGATAAGTCAAAACCACTTACAAATAATCACAATTTAATATGGTACAAACGTTGAACAAAGTAATTGCTTACAGGAGAATGATTGGCTTTTCCATAAACGTGTTTGAAGAAATTATCTTGCAACACGGCAACCTAGACGGAGAAAGATTACGAAATTTTAGTCTTGTGAGCTGATCAAATATTTTTACCACAATCTATTTCCCACAAAGCTCTGAGCTCTGCCTCTGGTTGATTTTTGTGATTAGCCTTGGGGAGCATTAGGGAAGAAAGATTTATTCAGGACTTTAAACCTCCAAAATAATCATGCATAATATACTTTGAGGTTAGTACTATCGTCGTTGCAAAAAAATTTGGAAGTTGTCATAAGAACAAGAAGGATGTTTTACAAAGCTTTTTTAAAAGCTCTTTCAAAAGCTTTGCGTGCTGGGACAGCGATATATCTCACGCATGCAGAATTGTCACTTACCTGTTTTTCTAAGTCGGAGTTTTCGTCCGCAGGAATTGGTTTAGCACCACGTTTTAATTGAGGAATAGACACGATATTTGTTGAATTTATTTCAACTTTCACTGGTTTATCTAGAAAAATGAAGAGACAAGCAGTTGATAAATTACTTCATCAACACAATATGTTATCAATTTATACCGCTTTTCAGGTAAAAATCCAAGTGAAAAAAGTGGGAATAAATATAATAGCCACTTCAACAGCAATGACACAGCCAAAATGTGCGTTGTATTATGGTTATCCAAATTTCCATTAAAAAAACGACAGAAAAATAAAACCTTGAGTGGATAAGCCTTTGTGTGTGCTGATGTTCAGGAAAACGGTATAAATATGAGCTGAAGAAGAAGCAACGTTTCATCCAAAGAGATTATTTGCGATTGTCTATCATATTCAGTTTAAAAAATATATATTCACATTTGAAATGTTGGTTCAGGGTAAATATATTCCATCAAATTATAAATTAAATACCTGATATAGCTGACTTCATTTTATGGATTCTCTCTAACTGAGCATTAGAGAGAAGTGCCTTGAGATCTGCGCCGCTAAAGTTCTCCGTTTCTTTGGCAATTGCTTTTAGATCTACGTCAGTATCAATATCGAGTTTCGAGGATAATGCTTGAAGAATTTCAAGCCTGGCAAACTAAAAAATATGTGCATTTTTACTAATTATAAATTATAGTGGGTTTGGGAAGAATCAAACTAATCAAACTATCGAATCACTAATCTGACTACGAACAAATCATATTCGCCACTACAAATATACATAGCAGTCGAAAATGTTTGTGATGGCGTTGCAAATAAGCACAATATACAAAGTAATCTTACAGAGATTTTAAAGTGAATACTTCATGTTGGGTGCTCAGAGTGTTTTACAGCTGCAGTATAAAAATTGCACGCGACAACTATACCCCACTATGAAGAAGTAAAAAATTACTTAATTTTATCATGTAGTATTAGCAAGTACATGAAGAAATGGATCAGTAAAAACAATGTAGGACCAAAACAATATTTACTTCATCTGGCATTCCACAGTATAGAGATTTATCCAGACGCCCAGGACGTAACAATGCTGGATCAATAAGATCTGGTCTACTAGTTGCTCCAAGAATGTAAACGCCTTCTAAACCTTCAACACCATCAAGTTGTGTTAACAGTTGATTCACCACTCTATCTGTAACACCAGTACTGTCATGACCACGTCTTGGTGCCATCGAATCAAATTCATCAAAAAATAAAATGCACGGTTTGGCACTTTGAGCTCTACAGGGAAACAAACACAACAAACGTTATTGGGCGAAAGAATAAATACTATAGCGAAAGAAGAAGATCCAGTCAGTGAACGGAACATTTTGCTATCTTTCCACGTGTGCTATGCCTGATCATTGATATCTAAATTAAATGGTGTAGCCTAAATATTTATTTTCTGTATAACCTCGTTTTCAATTATATTTATTAATAATTCTTCTCATCAATACCTAAACTTCATACAATGACCTCAGATTGATTATTTGGTAAACACAATCGGTGTGACGAGTGTAGAAGCTCGGTTTGATAAAGTAGGCAAGGCATTGCTACTGTTTTCAACCATCATCCAACCACCACATAGCTTTAACTATGTAACCGTCTACAGTATAAAGAGCCAGTGTCGTTAACATGTTGCTTCAGTTACTAGCTGCATACGCAGAAAATATTGAATAAAAATACAGTATTAAATGCAATTGTCGCTCTTAATGCACTAACAATGTATTTATTTAGTTCTCAAGAAAACTTACTTATATAGTATGTCACCCTCTTAAACAGTATAATACGAGTATACAACAATTTCAATGAACTGTCACTCACACAGTATTTCAATACCAACAATCTCGATAACAAGGTGTTCGCTACGTTATTACAAAAGGAGTAGAAATAAAGCATTTCCAGTCTCTCGAACACTCTCAGATGAGTTCGCTTTGTTTTCAAGAAAACGTATATGGCAGTTGAGTCACATTCATACAGCTGTCGCTCATCTATTTCTAGCCATCGTTCGCTCAACTACATAGCCAGTTTGACGCAACAGTTTAGTTCAGTATTACCGTGGATATTTTTGTTTTGTTTAATCCTCACTATAATATGAAATGATACAAAGCTCATTGGACCGGTATTTTTAGTCCACTTGTATTACATAACAATATCGCTAACAATGTGTTTACTGTTATCAAAAAAGGTGAACCAATATAGCATCTCCACTCTCTCTGGCACTCTCCTAGATATTACGACACATATTTAAACAATAATCATATAGTTTTAACTCGTATAACAATGTGTTCGCAATGTGTTCACAATTATACAACTGTTGCTCATGTATTTATAGCTATCTTTCGCTCAATAAAGTTATCAGTTTAAACTGCATTGCAGCTCGACGGGAGCTGAAACAGTTCGTGACTATACAAAATACGGCTCATATATGAACATTGTGTTTGCGCCAATATTAAGCTAATTTTTTGTTGGGATTCGCATATCCAGCAAATTTAAAACATTGGAGGGTATTTCATAATTTATTTTCAGTCCACCACTAAACCTTGCAATTTAACTAATTTTAGGATGCGCTTTCAAGCTGTTAGGAAAGCTCTGTTTAAAACGGTTGCATCAAATTTTAGTCCATCACTGGAATTGCCTATTGTACAAATAAGTGCTAGCAGACAAGGCAGCATTCTCTATCCTATGGGTAACCTAGTTATAATTTTCTAACCAACTAATTTCAACACGGCTGACCTACCTGTGAAATAAATCTCGTACAGCTTGTTCACTTGCTCCTATGTATTTGTTCAGTAACTCTGGTCCTTTAATACTGATGAAGTTGAGAGAACATTCCTTTGCGACCACACCAGCCAACATAGTCTTACCACATCCTGGTGGTCCATACAGTAAAATGCCCGATGGTAATCTCATAGACACACTATTGTATAGTTCTGGGTACTAGTAACAGAAATGGTGCAAATTGGATGTTGTGGCAGAAGGGACGGGTTTTCCTCAAGGTTCTTCTCGGAAAAGATAAAAGCCATGATTGGCCAGAGGTTTAAATTTGAATGTTCAAGTTTTAAAATCTTCAAATAATTTCAGCAAACAAAATTCATAATTACAAATATATCAATAGATGACCACTATATAAAAATATATAAATAAATTATTCAAAATATATAAATATATCACTAGCTGTAAGAGCATATTCAACGACCTATGAGTTTACAACCTCAATGCATGCATTTATCTTGTCGCTTTATCAAAAATGAGCAACATGTAATTTTACCTTAGCTGGCCATTCTAACGTTTCTTTTAGTGTTTGTTTAATATCATCCAATCCACCAACATCCTGCCATGTTAAATCACTGCCCTGATGAAGCTTGATTCCATGTAAACTGGCAGGCTTGAAACACACGAGAGCATTGTTGAAATCGTCCAAAGACATCACAACAGATTCTAAAAGAAAAAAGGTCCAAATAACAAAACGTTGAGACGTAATATGTCAACGGGAACAACAGAGAATTTCTATTGCTTGTTTTCAAAAACCACATGTTTGCAAGTCAATCCTGTAGGGTAAGTGGGAAGGTTTTATTAAAGGTCCACCACACCTTGCTGACTACAGCTTTGTCTCAATGCACTGGATTGTTGAGCTCTTGCCACTAGAGTTTGTAGATCTTTTGGTGAGCATCCTTCAGTCTTCACAGCAATTTTCCTGAAAGAAAAATTACAGAGAATGTCAACTGGTTAAATTATCTCTATGTGCTTATATTTGTATGACGTGGTTCAGTTGTGAGATAAAGCAATTACCAGTACCGATTTAGACAATATGGCAGTTTCAGAGAACTGTCATGAACGAACATGTAAAGACATATGTTCTATTTTCGCAAATAATACTACATATTTTACACTACTAAATAATTAACAATTAGATTACGAGCTCGAGATTTCTATGCGGTGATTTCTATGAGGACGAAGCCCGAATCAACTATCAACGCATAGAAATCGAGAGCGAGTAATCTAATTGTTTTAGTAGAATCAGAGGTCAAACATGGAATATTCAACAAAAAATTTGATTTTTAAGCAATTTTTTTAAAAGAAATTTCTATAGGAAGATGATTGTTTCGCTACTCGCTATCTATCGAGGAATAGATAGCGAGTAGAGTAACCAATCAAATTACAACATTTGCAATAGTATACTAGTATGATTCTACTAATACGATGATAAACAATTCAGCGTGTGATAGCTGATCTGTAACTATAGTGTGACTATACATGAATTTTTTACCAAACTGCCACTCTCCTCCGCAGAGGCTAAAGTTTTTCAGGCAAGCTTGGGTAAGCTTAGAGATAAATAGGGATAAAAATAGGATAAAAGGGGAACGGCGGGGTTGCTGGGTACGGGCGCGCGTGGGAAGACGGGAAGAGAGAAAAATGAAGGGGAAGCTTCTCAAATTTCAATCTTCCCGTCGCTCCCCGCGCGCTCGTTCACAAAATTGATATTCTTGCCCAAGCTTGCCTGAAAATTGCCTGAAAAACTTTAGCCTCAGCGGAGGAGAGTGCCAAACTGCTTAAATCCGGTTATTAAATGTTCAAATTATTTGGTGACCATTTGCGTGCGCCGCCATGACGGTTAGCCGCGAATTTTTACGATCGTACAATTTAGTAAATATTTTGTACATTCATTTGATTCTTGGTGGTGTTACAATTAAAAATAATACAAGAAAGCACACTGCAACATTCAAACGGAAATACTTAACAACCTCCAATAAACTGCTTACTGGAATGAGAATTTTTATAAACTTTTCTCTTGTTGCTATATTGATACGTTTGTCTGGCAATGTGGAAACTAATCCTGGATCTTTCAATTTCGAAGTAAAAAACGTTTGCTTCCAAAAATTGACAGACTTCGTCTATTTATTAGTAAAATCCGTTTAATTTAATTACTGTGTCAGAGACATCAGACATGACTTAAAACCTTCCACTACAAATGTCGAAATAGACATTCCCAATTACTCTTCAACTCGAAATAATCATTCGCGCGGAAATGTACAAATTTCCACCAGATCCAAGAGATCAACCACACTCTAACATTGAAACTTTATTGAAAAACTCAACAACGAATTATCTGAAATGCACGCGGGGGGGGGGATTTTAATCACTCTGAACCACTCATCACGTTGGCGACTAGAATAACGCAACCCAGTATAAAATCAACAATTGATCTAATTTTTTGTGAACAATGTTCATCTCGAGGTAGCAAGTGGAGTTTATTCTTTTATTCACTCCTTGATATTTTGCATAATTAAAGCTGGTGTTGCTAAATCGGGTATCGTTGCTACAAAAATTATAATCAACACAAGTTTTACACGATCGCCAGAATGTTGATTGGTCATTAATGGTTCAAGTGCATAAATGCTAGAAAAATGCTGAAAAGCAGTAAGGACACGCACAGACGTACACAATTTTTTGTGGGAGAATGGGGTCGTAGGATTGAAGTACTCCAGCTTTACATTAGTCAGTTGAATCCAATTAGACTCGTTACAGTTATACATATATGTTCATCCTGAGGGTATCTATAAGGCCCTGCAGGAGATAAAAGATGCTCAACGTGGGGTGATAATCCCCAGTGGGGTGATAATCCCCATAGAGCCATGTTAAACAGGGTGATAATTCCAACATCCAACATGTATTGCTAGATAGGGTGATAATCCCTTCTTCCAACAATCAATCTGAACCTATGGGTGATAATCCCCTAGGCCAGTTCCTATAAATTAGTTTACTATTTACATAAATTCAACTGAGTCTATGGGCTTGAAGGTGATATTTGGAGCACTTCATCCCCACAAATACGCGTTAGTGTATACCCCATAGACGAAGTCAGAACAATAGCACTAGTTAAATGCCCCATATTCGCGTGACGCAATATTTTACTCTCATTTTACCGTTTTACAATAACTGAAGTGAAAGTGAGTTATAAATTCCTGAACCAAAACGTAATAACCTTTTAAACAACAGGAAAACATTAAATTTCGGTGCAATCGTAGCAAAGCGGTGTTAACCGTGCCAGCAAAGAATAGAAATGGACTGGTACTGGAACGTCACTTTTTGTTTTGAAGATGGTGGCTAAGTTATTGTTCCAGTTAAAATTTTACAGTTCACTAAATTTTAATAATGATTTTTGGATACTCGAAGTAGATTTAGACAAAGTGATAGTTAGAAGGTCGCAGAATGTTTATTGTTATAGCGACTCTGACTCTCATTGGTTAGTTTAACTCCGAAAAAGGAATGGCATTTTGATTGCGTAAGCTTGCTTTTGATAGACGCGTTCGCGTCGTGATATCGCCCAGAGGAAACGGCCCTAATCTGGTGAATGATTTAGATAACACCTTTTCGAAGTAAATGCATTGTCCTATTAACTTAAATTTATGTTCATTATAAACTGGCTTTTATGGATTTCGTATCGGGTATTAATGATACAATAAACAATTGGTGTGATAAATTCTCAGAAATCGCAGACAAATACGCTTCTATTAAAATCAGGCGAGCTAAATGCACGAATGAATCCTTTTGGATCACGACAGAACTAACGGAGATGAACGGCATGAACGATATTATCTTCAAAAGCAAGCACATAAAACAGACTTGGAATACCATTGCCAACAATTTCGAGAACTAAGAATCTCGTACTAATCTAAGTATTACCAAGATTCCGTGAACGCTAATAAGGATAATCCATCCAACCTTTGGAAAACATTGAACGAACACCCCACAACAAATCTGCAACAAACCCACCATGTGTAATTTTTGAGGAAATGCCTGTCACTGATCAAAGACTATAGCGAGAATTTTAAATGATTATTTCACTTCGATTGGGATAAAACTAGCAGATAAAATCAAGAGGACATTTATACCCAGCGACCCTCCGGCACCACCAGCCACTGATCTTCCCCACAGCTTTGAGTTCGAAGAAACAGATGAATAATTTTCCTTCGAGAACTTTCATTCCTGAAAGCTAATAAAGCCCGTGCAGGCCTCGATCAGACCAATGCTAAATTATCAAAATAATCTTCCACAATTATATCTAGTTTAACAAAGATTTTCAATGCTTCGCTTCTCTGTACAAATCCAAAAGCACCGAACAACTACCGGCCTATCACTATTTTACCATCATAAGCAAAATCATGGAGCGCATAGTTCACAAGTAAAGCAGTTTGGTTTTCACCCGGATTTATTGACAAATGTCGCTTTAAAGCGAGTTCCTGAGAAAATTCTACTTAATATGGAAAAGAATTGGTTACCGATGCTGGTTTAATTGACTTGCCAAAGGCGTTCGACACAGTTGATCACAGCCGACTAGTTGCTAAATTAAAAAATATTGGATTTTCAGCACCTGTTTTAAACTGGCTCACTCTAATTTATCTTCACGTGCAGTAGTTACACTGATCAACAACATTACGTCAACTCCAAAGCCAGTTGCTGTTAGCTTCAGTCTTTTTTCCACTTGGCCACTTTATTCACGCAGCGCGAAGCAAAAGCAAGAATTCGGCAACACGTAATTGGTTTCAAATGGTTAGCGAAAAAATTCGCCGCGAATAAGTAGGAGCCGTTCCTACTCTTTTTCTGTTCGCGCAAATGCTATAGATTTCTATTACGGGATGTATATATTTCCATTACGGGATGCAATGTTTTACGCTTTAGGCAAAAGTGCCCTAAAAACAAGGGGGTTTTAAACAAAAGCACAGTATAGGGAATAAACAGCAGATGCACTCAGCAGTGCAACATGTCCCTCTATTTCTATGCAATTGACTGGTCAGAATAATGGCGGAGCAGCCAGTTCATTCTATTTGCCAGAAAATGCAATTTACTGGACATAAGCTGCATAAGGAACATGCGTAATGCGACATGCGTGGCGACAGAAACTTCCAAGGTTCCGACTCGAGTGACCTTTATTATTTTTATTCCGTGACAAAACCATTCATTCTTAAAATATGACGTATTCCCGGCTTCAGTTTTTACTTAGGCTTTGCATTACGATAAATTATCCAGTCTTAAAAATGACGCATTCTGGTTAAAAATTATCATACTTTCTGTAACCACAACAATATCCATATACCTGAGATCTTCATTGATCAAAGACAAGTCTTTTGTTTTCAATATGGTGTAGATTATGTCAGCACGTTGATCTAGACTTGGTAAAGGTATCTCGACAGACATGCAAAACACGTGATTACCATGACTTGTTCGCAACGTTGGATGAACAGAATCACGTGATGTTGCTGTTGCTATAACAACCACGTTGCTATTGTACATAATTTCTTTCCTCAAAAAAGTCTTGAAAACTAAAACGTTTAAAATAAAAGGAAAGAACATAAACAGCCAAGAACGGTAGTTGAATAGCTTTGCCAAAGTGTTGGTGCGACTATTTGATAACGGATATTGTGGTATGCCTTTTAAAAATTCATTATCATTCAGGAGGTAAAATCGATTGCAAAATGGCATCAGTCAAATAGAAGTGATATCGAAAGGGTTAAATATATAAATATGATTTACAGTCACCTATTAAAATTCAGTCACCAATTAATTTTAAAGTATTTTCTACAAATCACATGATCGTTTATGGACATTCACTGAATTAGTCATCAAAAACTTGTTCCATCCGAACCAAGCAGAACTGAAATATAATGCAACCCACCTTGAGCTAAACGTAGACTGTAATGCGCTTCAGGACCGTTTTCTTGTAGCAGCGAAGGAGCGGAGATAAGTTGATCAAGATCATCAAATAGAATAACAGCACGTTCATGCCATGCTGCATTATTGAAAGTTTGTTGCCAAGACTTCCTTATCGTCTCCACTCGTTTACCTAAGCGATATATAATTGATCATATTTTTGTAGTGATGCACATATTACAAGTATTACAAATCAGACATGAACACAATGAAGAACTGTAGTGAGCGTTTGAATGTAGAACTTACGAAAATTGATTACTTTACCGGGCGATTGTAGTGACTGTAGTTAATGTTACGACTAGACTTGCAAAGTTCGTCATGTAAATAACACTCAGGCTAAGTCCAAGCAGGTTATAAGGGCTATCTCAGAGAGATGGTGTCGATGACCTTTTAGTTAACTATGTTGATCCTTAAATCATTGTGGATGTTTCCTGTCCTCCTGGATTGAAAATTGTTTTGCCTTCTTAACTGTAACTATATCACAGTATATAATTCTATACTGGAATTTTACCATATAATGTACCATTTACACCATAATTGGAGCTTTATGCATTAAAAACTCGCATCATATGCGCAGTAGAAAAAACGCATGATGTTGAAAATACTGACCTCTTAACGAAACGCATTCAATGACAGACACATGGGCCAAGATAGGATGCTTTCCAAGTGTGTTACATACTGCGTGAGCCAATGATGTCTTTCCTGATCCTCCAGCGGTAGATCCACTACCGTAAATTAACAACGTGTTACAGTTAGGTTTATTGGAACAACTTAACTGTTGAGATAGCGGTTGGCATGCTAAACCATGAAGCAGGAAATCCACACAAGTCTCATACAGCTTATCAAAACCTCTAAAAAATAAAGAGGACATCACATGACCGAGCTATATAGCCTTATGAAAATCTAGATTCATATTAATCTGACACTGCAGAGAACAATGAAAAATTCGTTGTCTCGAGCGGGATTCGAACTCTAGATTTTCATATCTCCGGGGATGGATCTATGGCCTTATAATTAGTATAATTTCAACAACATTAAATGATGCTTAAACAAATGGCTTGGGGCCAAGAACACAAAACCATTTCTCAATAAACTAATAGAGTATTAACGAAGATGTTATTGCCAAATGCATATTCATTAAAGTGCATATGAAAGAATTTTTATTTGTTCCCTAAAAAATCGGCCATGACGAGACGATTCGAATGATGTATATCATTATTTGATAGGACAAATACTTCCAGAGATATTTAGCTTCGAACACGCCAAAAAATAGGTTTTTTTAAATCAGGCCGGGAGAAAAGAAGCTGGGTACGAATTAAGGTTTGTGACGTCAAATCGGGAACGGAAGTAATTTGACCTCCTAACTGTTCTTTAGTGTTTTGTATAAACGGCGCAATTAAATTAGAAAAATTTGAGAAAATTTGTTTTATTTTACGAAAGTTGTACTAATATGAGTAGTTCTAAGGTATACTCCGATTAAACGTTTTCATCTAATGAATCAGAGCCGGATTATGTTGATGAATACGAACTTGAAGTCGAGCAATTTGATGTAGCCATGTAGGTTCCACATCGCCATCGTACGAGGCAAAGGTGAAGGCATCGGAAGACAGTGTAGCTGCGGCAGCTTCAATTTCTTGGATCATACAGGAAAGCCAGTGATGTGTAGCACATCATTCAGGATTTAGGATTACCTGTTTAGAGAAATGGTCACTCCGGATGGCCGCAAGTAAATATCGAACAATATCTCGCCGAACATTTCGCCGAATGGTTCAGAAGAGACGTAAGTATTAGGCTGAGGTTTTGTTGCAATTAAAAGTAATTGACATGTTTTACACAAACACGCTATACTCACTTTAAGAAATAGACTACATAAATTATAACCCTAATACAGCTAACGATACGCTCGCAGATACATAGATAGACCGCAGATTAAAAATGCATGCAGTGGTTGTTTGCAATTTGCTTTTCTTCATGTTATTGCTGAAATTACTGTACATAATTTTGTTTCCAATATTTTTTGCTTAACCATGAAAAGTATATTACCAGATACCACAGCATTCTTCACAGATGCTATCTAATTTATTTGCCTTTATTTTGTTTTTTGTATACTTACTATTTCTAATCTTTTTTTAGGTTCTAGCAGGCAAGATCATATAGAGACTGGAGTTTTCTCAACTTGTCTACAGCATGTGTATACCAATCAACTCAAACAAAATTTAGAGAAAATTCAGATGTATTTACAGGTTTTGATGAGGATATTGACTCAGAATAATAAACTGTTTTACAAATACAACATACTATTTTTACACTTTGCCCCAAATGGCCTTTGTTCAACTGTTTTAATAGCATAGTCAATGTTTGCTTCCCCTCCCTGAGGTTGAGCCAAATATTGTTTAGTGCATTAAATCTATTGTGCACAAGTCGAGTGCAATGAGGCAATGACAACACAAAACTGCTAAAGGTCACTTGGTGAACAGTACAATAAACACAGGTTAATAAATTATCTTGTACATACACTTTTTCTATCTATTTCCATCACATTTGTTGTATTAAATATCTATTTGTTAATAAAATAAAACTACAGAATTAAATATACAATATCTACAATATCATACAGTCATTTGCCACTTTGCTTATTCCTTGGGCAATCCAGGACATTTTCATGTCCCTTCTGGTTTCTCAAAAATTTTCAGACACTATAAAATAATTATATAATGTTAGGAATTTATGTGTTTTTATTGGTCAAGAGACATGATCTCAAGAGACAGACACAGAATTGCACCACACAAAACTGTATTTCAAAATGTTTAATGCTGTTTTCTTGGTATAAAATAAATAAATCGATAAGATTTTGCTTTGTCTGTTCAGTTATAGATGAACAGTATGAATTCATAATGTGGGAAGAACAAAAATGTGATAACTTAGCCCTGGTGACTTTCAAGCTGTTTTAAACGAAATCTGTCACTAACAATGGCAAAATACAATTATTCTTTTATCAAACCGACATACAGAAACATTCATTGCACCAAACAAATTCTATTGCTGGTTTGTATATAATGTCATAGCAGCCATGTTGGAGATATAACACAGAATAAAGAATATGTTATTAGTACTATTGTCGGATCTGGCTGGCGTGGATGGCCGACATTGTCTGCGCTTTCCTAGAGATTGACTGCAAACCAGGAATAAAACCTTATGAGCGTGCCTCCTACTAGATCTAAGTATATATAACTGAAAACACTTACTAGAACGTAATTCGGCAGAGATTTTATTCTCGTGGGTCAACTTTTGTTCTTCGTCAACAGTTCATGGCGAAGAAGCCTGTTTTCTTTTCGTAATATGACACATTCGTCACACACGTATGTAGCCATTGTTTGGGTAAATTTCTCACGTTATATCCCTTCATTTAGTTCCTTCGGGTTCAAACAAAAACAATTGTTAAACTGTGGACACTCTACTCGTACATGTAGTGTAAACCGTTCTTACAATGTCTAGTTAACAACAAGGTCAATAAAGCTAAGTTTGTGGCAAACCGATTTGCGGTATGCAAATGAAAGAATTAACTTAAAGTGTTAACAGTGTTAAATTACCGAAACAATGGTTTCTGATGCTGTAGTTTCGTCCATTACAACACCAGTTTCCTCGAACTCTATTGATGTAGAGGGTTGAGGTTCTTCTACTGCAGTATGTTCTCCCTTCGCAATCTAAAAATTTTTTTAATGGTAACATAAGTTAGAAATACTTGCGATATATCATCATCATATATGCAATTTTGCTTTATAAATTGTTTGCCTCAGCAATCTCACCTTGTGTTGAAGTGTTCTAGCTGTTCTCTTCGTCATCTCTTGGCCGCCTTCGCTTGCAGCGAACAATGTTGGGAACGATGAAACATCGATCTGATCTTTTTTTAGCCACGGAATGTAAGCTTGCCCCGGCAAATTTTCTTGGCGAACAAATGCGTCCAGCCTCCAGATGCTTCGAGTAAATCCAGCTTGAACTGGAAGGCTCCAATTTAGCGTGTTTGCGCTTAACGAAATCTACCCAGCGCTTGACTCGCTTTATCGCCTCTGGTCTGGAATTCCCATCACAAAGAATCTTTTATGAAGAATTATACCGCTTTTTGGGTCCGGCGTGTTAGAACACCCAAAAACAACGCAAAGCGAAGGTATTTTACACTCATATTTGTGCTCATATGCTGCGCCAAACAATATTGATTTATAGCAAATTGATACTTGCAAAATTACTTCCGTTCCCGATTTGACGGCACGAGCTTTATTCGGACTCAGTCTTATTTTTCCCGGCCACTTTTGAAAATTGGCGGGTTTAAAGTCAAATATCTGCGAAAATATTTTTCGGATTGGGAAATGCAACACGTCATTCGAATCGTCTCGCCACGGCCGATTTTTAGTGAAAAAATCAAAATTCTTTCATATGCACTTTAATCTAACAGTTGAAATGACTTACCCCAGAGATGTGATAGGAGACTTGGAAAACTCTTTATCCAAAGTCTTCGTATTTTTTGCTGGGTAAGGTGATAGTAGGAGGTAATAAGAAGGCTGAATAGCTTCTCCGATAGTCACGGAGGCTTTATTTAACGTTCGTTCACTAATTTCAAAATATTGCATCTTTTTTCGTGTCGTACTTGTTGGTGGACTATCACTACCAATACCTGATAGCAGAAATTCACATTTGATCTCTGAAATAAGACAATTACAGCATATAAATAAAATATCTATACTCGAAAGGTGATCATTTTAAAGTTGTCTTTCAAATAAAATATACCATATCCTAGCACTGGAAATGAAAGAGGGGTCGGTATTAGCGTACAAAGATATCTTATATTTTCAAACATGCAACATAAGTTTTTGACTTCTAACTTTCTACCTAAACAGTGAAATTTTATTTTCTTGAGAAAGGATAACCTGAGCACCAGTTGAAAAACCCTCGAAGCACAGGAGAGATCTGAGCAACTCCACTCACATGAAATACTAACTATACTACTCACTGATGAGAGGCACAAAACGCTAACTGCTTGTGTCACCCGCGTGTGTAAATAAATTCGGATCAATTGAAGTTATCACCCCCCCCCCTTACGCATGGGTAGCGTATATTCAAATGGTCACTTGAATATACGCCGCCCATCACCATACGAAGTAAAAAGAAGTAGTCACATATGAAGTAGTCACAGTCCATATGAAAAGTAGAAAATATCAATATTTCTTTTTATATTATTGTTGGTTACTGATATTTAATTTTTGTTTTTATACTGGGTATATATCTACACAGTAATTGAGTTTAAAATTGCGCTATGTACTCATCAAGGCGACTACTGTCGACTTTAAAACGTCTTCTAGGACAATTTTATCAATTCAATATTAGTCAAACATTGAGAGTGTAGCGACGAGTAAACGAAGAAATCTAGTTTAAATTAGTGTAAATACAGCACACAGGAATTATTTTAGATTATCAGGAAAATATATATATAGTATATAAAACTCCATATTAAAATAAGACAGACTATGGATGGTAAATATGTGCGATTCTCCGATTACTATATTACGGGGAGGGGGGTATATTAAAACGTGAATTTTTTATTTGAATATACACTACCTCATGGGTAAGGAGGGGGCAATAACTTCAATTGACTAGAAGTGCATTCTAGACTGTCCAAACCAAAAACACCTGACTGTGATTCAGTAGAAATGAAATGTTTGGGTCAAGCAATGCTTTAGTTACCAGGTTTTAAATTGAATTCAATTAACATCCGGGATGCTAAGATGAGGGGGTATTCTCTGGTAGTTTCCAAGATCCAGGATGTAAACGCAGTTGTTATCTCAGAGTTGGGAAACATCTTTACCTACAATATAAACATTGTTTAGGTTGAACCAACTGACTTTAATAATTTTAAATAATGGCCAAGATTTCTTTACCTTTCTTGCACTATCTCCAAAAGGATTTAAAACAAGTCCTAATAAGTCGGATGCTTTATGATGTACTTTGTTAATTTGAACTGCTGATTTCAAACCCAATTTCAATTGCCGACGTATTAAACAATTTACAGCAACATGTCCAGACAGAAGATCCTCATTAAAAATAAGCGAACTTTGTTCATTCACGGAAAAGTTTCTTTGACTGGTGAGTACAAGTCTTACAATTGTTGCTGGTAAAGATGACAAACCAGCTCGTTCATCAGATGATACATTACGTTGTTTGCTGTTCATACTAGACTCCAGTCTTTTACGTTCAAATAACTTCACTGGGTCTGGAAGATAATATAGATTGGATCAAATGTGAATGAAATATGAGACGATGAAGAGAGTATAAAACCAGGTTGAACTCTGGTCACACGCAGTAATTATTAATAGTATTCTTTTGTGTCCATGTTTTTGCGCTTGATTATTCACCGAACAATGAAATATAGTACGCTTCACTACGACACAGTCGAGGTGGAAAACGAGCTTAAGCGTAGTGTGCAATATGGTATTGCATGGTGTTAAGTGTACACCTCAGCTAAAAAGAAATGTCTGGTGTGTTTAAACACATACCTGTAATTATATAAGTTAAACTATATTATATTATTGCTACTGCTGTTGAAAAGTAAAGTTTAATATGCATTGTACAAGAGGTATTTCATGCAAATATAGAGTGAAAACTTGAAAACTTATTTTGTCATCTTAATCCAAGACCATCTTACCAGAATCCTTGAAATCTTCGTTAGGTGTGTTATCATTACTTGATCCTGCCTTGGCTGGACTTGTATCTGCTTTCTCTTTCATAGAATATAGTTTGTGTATCGAAGCAGTTTTAACCACATATTTATCACTCACAACAGTACCATGTGTCCTGAGCTTCTTATTTGACATACGGTTTGTGATACACGCTACATCAGGACTATACACAAATATTGTCGAAGGTTGCTGTAAAAGATTGTGTGGTAAGGATTCGACACCAGAAGAGTTGGTCATGATATCATTACATACATCTAGGTTCTGAACACGATAATACTGTGCGAGTGGAACTTCCGGTGGCGCAGTAATTGACGATTTCTTCGTAGTGGATACTGAAGAATCCGTAACAACACTTCCTGGTGCCTTGTTGCTAGTCGGATATGTACGAAATTTTCTAAAATTTTCACCATCAGCAGAATGGGGTCCCAAAAACATGGTTTTAAATATATCACTTATAGCTCCAACATGTCCAACACCAATCCTCGCTGCTGTTAATGGACGATTTCTTATATCCACTAAAAAATTTGGCGTATGGGATTGCTCGTATTTATCCCCAGCTTGGTTCAAGGATCTTGCTAATTTTAATGCAGAATTAATTCCAGGATTATTTCTATTGATGTTACCTGTACTCTTATAACGTGGTAACACTTCCTTGTTATTACTGTTATTGCTCTTGAGAGTAGATACTTCAGTTGTATCAGTATCTACACCACTACCTGAACTGGCATTCAAACCTGGTGCTTCTGAAACAATGGTATGAACACCACTATTTGTACTACTCTTTAGACTTGATGATTCGGTAGCAGTTGCATTGCTGCTTGTACTGTTGTTCAGACTAGATGATTCACTGCTTCTCGCACTTGACTCCCCACTTCGTTCACTATCCGGTGATCTCAACGAGGCAGCTAAGGCTGGTGGTATTGGAATATCTAAACCATTTCCTTCATTTGGTTTGGTTGATTTTCTTGTCTCAACTTCTTTCCAAGGAATTAAGTGCACTTCGGTGAACTCCTCAATTTGCGAGCATAATTTGCGAGGATGGATTTCGCCTGAACAAATAACGAGGAGTGTAAGTGAGGAACTGAGGAGAGAAAATTTTGGATCAAGGTGAATTGCAATATTTAGTACATAATAATTTACCTGTAGTTTATTGGTGGAAATAAAGTTAAGTTAAGCCACCATGGATAAGCAAACACAACTATTACACCCTCCATTTTCAAATTTCCAAATTCATTGTTTGTAACAAACTCGATAGCTGGGGAGGCGCCTATTCATATGGTCTGAGAGCACAAATATACACATATGTGCCCACCCGGTTATTAAGTTCGCTACGCCACTGATTATTGGCGTGGGAGATTAACTTTCTCCAATAACTTAATTTGGACCAAATTATGTTGAAAATCAAAATGCTGTCAGGTTGAACTGAGGGGATCAAACCTTTGTTTACCTGCCCTACTAACTGAATTGATTGTTTATTTGGGTGATTTCAAAATCAAGACTAACAATTAAATTTAAATACAATTAACACATTTCACAGGGCAATCAATAATGAATATTTTAACTGACCTACAGTCAACACAATGCAATTATTCTTCTGAATCCAAACTGGTATCTTCACTCCCTCCCAAACAATTCGCAGTTGATTTATAAGAACTGATTCGATCAATCTCGCGTTGACTTCCTGGAAAACAATAATTACAATGAGTAATTATTGTAATTATTAACTAGTAATCACTGTCACTAAATACCGAAGACGGTGCTTCACTTTAAGCCCTAGAGATAGCTGTTAAGAAGGTATAAAAACATTAATCGATACTTTGCTTAACATAATGCTTCAACACAAACGTGAGGAGATGTAGATTTAAATCACAACTCCTAAAGCTACTAACTGTAATAAGCAATAAGCAAACATGTTAAACTTTAAAATCAACATAGACTTGTACGAAACTTTCGTTAAGATTTAAATAGACCTGAAACATTTTAACAGTATGGCCACGTGCACATTCAATAACGCAAATTCGCAACAGCCAAAAGGCGTTCTATACACAAACTAAAGAACAACATGTTATACATACTGCAATTTCATAATCACTTTGACTGGCAGGATAAAATGTAACACGAGAACAAGATGTTACACTTTCTAATGCTGTAGCAATTACCTGAAACAAATATATGAAAAAAATCCTGACCAATTTAAATACTTCATATTGCTGGTAATGTTAACTAACAACTTTACACTATGCTAAAATTCTATTTTACACAACACTAACATTGATGTCGCTAGAAGGATAACATGCTCCAAGGGACATCAATGTCATTGTTTACGCACACACAAGATACTACAGTGATACTACAGTAGTTAAAATCTAACAAGTGTTTAATAGAGAACACAGTATTCATTTGGCGATTGGAAATCAGAACCTCTGCTGGAACTACTAAAATATATAAATGTGGATTTTGATAATCGTTAGGGTTAGGGTTAGTTTTCAGGCACTTGGCGCTACTTTCCAAGTACCAGCGAGACATGAATCAAATCACTTACTGGTTTTTAATCAGTCTTAAAAATACTTAGAAAAACTTATTAACGTCTTTACGAAAATTGATTGCAAAGTGGTCCTCGACCATTTACCTTAAACCAAAAGTCAAAAATAGTTATCTTCTCTTGCGTCTAGCGCTCAAAACTTTTCTATACAACTCTAATCATAAAAACAATTAATTGCTCTTCAAAACGCATTAGCTCTGAATGTGAAAAATTTGTTTTGTATATCTTACCTCTTGTCCTTCCACCAGACCTTGCAATTCTCCAAATTTTCTACTGATCTCAATTCCTCTGGGATCACTGGATGACTGAAACGTGTGACCACCCCAGGAAATGTAAAGCGACTTATTTTTACAATCAAGATGGATTGCTTTCACACCATTATGGTCCTAAAGGAACAATAGAAGGATCGAAATAAATACTCTAACAAGAGCTGACTGCCGAGATAATGTGTTACTGAACCATCCGACTGCTTTGCTTATTTTTGGCAGCTTCTTTTACTTACTACATGTGATTAAGATAGGAATGAGCATGATGCACGTGTTGATGCGATACTGAATTGTGTTTATAAAAACAAAGTATTATAAAGAAAATCAGTAATTTAACAGAAGACGAATTTTCGTGTGAATTGAAAGCAAGGGCGGATTTTCTTTTTTTTACAATAAAACCAAAAATCCCCAGAAAGTACGCAATCTTTGATGGACAGAAAGTATATACAGACTGAGGAAAAGTTATTTACAGAAAACTAGAGGGTGCTATTACGACAATTACGACACTATCCTGCAGTATTTACTAACATGTTCCAGTCTAACATGCTTCGTCACAAAATATATGACTTCATATTCCGGGCAACATCCCGTTTAAGATGTAGCAGATTTTGATTCATTTTGGATTTAAAATGATTTATACATGAAAAATTTCTATATTCTTTGCAAAAGAGTATGACGTCGTAGACTGACGTCATATAGTAGTTTCCAGGTAGTTTATAATTTATATTCAAACTGCATAATTTATTACGAACTGTCAATCAAATAAGCAAGCGGTCTAAGCGAGTTGAATGAAAAAAAAACATCGGTCCGAAGGAACAAAAACATTGCGAGAGACGAGACCCTATTTACTGTTTATTACGAAGATATTCGCGAGACAGTGACGAGATAAAGGATTGTTTGCATTGTTCAAGATATATTTGTCATATTTTTAAAGTTATAATAAAATCATGTCAAGGTCTGGGATGCAAGGGTTATGCACATATTGGGATACCAGTTTAATATACGTCGAACTTATCCATCTTTGTGATTTATTACTATAGTATCAATTACTACAATCAGTATTTATTACTACAATCAAATTCAAATTGTCTTGATCAATTTAAAAAGAAACTTGTCGGGCAGAACACGAAAATACCCCCCCCCCCCCGCTAGATTAGCGTTCTAGATGGGGTAAATAATGAGCATACATAGATAATGGGGGTTTAAACCAGAATTACTTTAAGCAACAGATTGTCTTGAGCATTACGTCATTATACAAGGACATATGAGGGTGAGGGAAGAAGCAATGTGGTGTCCTGGGAGTGACGGACAGTTCAGTATCTGCAAGGATTCATTAAAGCGTTTGATGCCCTTTCAGGCGTGTTGCAACCGCAAACAGGAACTCAAAGGATCAGACTAACCATGTTTAATATGTATTGCTTCAATGGCGGCCACCTAGGCGCTTTAATCCAGGGTTACATATACAGATCAACTGCAGATTAAGCTAACGCACAAGAATCGTATTACAGTAACATTCGCTGTTCGCTCGATCTGCAACTGGTCTGCACATGCAACAATGGATTAACCGATTAGATCATATATTTCTCAATTCAAAGCGCCTGGCTATAGGCTGCCTCAATGGAAGGTGTAGTGGAGGTTGTCTTCAACAGTGGTTAACGGGAGGATAGTAAAGCCGTGTAGACAAATATTTAATATTAAATTATTTAATATTGATAACCGTAACCTTTGAAGAGTGGGAACAAGTCCAAGACATGGTTAATATCGCCTGCTGTGTTGAGAACACCTTGCTGCCATGAATATGGAAATAAGTAAAAAGCACGACAGCTGATGATCAAAAGCAAATAGATCACCGCTGCAGACTAACTCCCATACGAAAAGAAAGATATGTCTTGTCATCATTCGTCGTGACTGGGGTAAAAATGTGATTTTTATGTAAACTTGGTGAACAACCTGGATCTCCGCAAGCCGGTTACGATGAGAAAAGTACAAAGAGTACGACAACAAAACAATATTATATCCCGTGTGAATCACTTGGGAAATGGAAACGAGCTTGCAGAATATCGAAAATACCCAAACACTTCATCTACCATATTCCCGTCATCTACCACCGCAACCTCGTTACCTGCCATCCCGAACAATATCTCCATCAAAGCTCTTTGATGGAAACTCTAGTGTAACCTCCCCAGTAACTCCGCCAGAAAAAACCCCCAATTCCCGTTGTAACTGGCTATCAATTACTTAGACGGGATTACATAAATGGTATAATACAGTACATGATGGTGTTTGTTTGTATATTAAGGAGACCATTGAACGTGAAGTATTATCTGAATGACACACAGACGATATAGACGTTTTATGGGTTTCTCTTCGACTGAAACGCCTTACACGTGTTTTTTTCAAAATTTTTATACTGAACTAGTACGCCCCCCCCCCTGTTTGGTCTATCAGATTATGTAAGTATTACTATTTTCCCAGCAACAAGATGTTAAGCAGAAGCACATAAAAACATAATTAAAGTGCGAGATAAAAGAGCAAGCAACACAGCAAGTCTTGGTCTTTTTTTCCTTGGGGGCCTTACTGTCAAGTTTCCATCCTGCTGATGAAAAACTAGAAATCTTTACTGAGTTAATAAACTATGTACTGGACACTGATACCTGAATTAACTATAAAGATTTGTGAGACCAACCACCGGTGCCTGCCGGCGGATGACGAGCCAGCTGCATAAAACGCCTAATAAATGCAAGGAAGAAAGCTCTCATCCGGAAAAAGATGTCTTTTCATAAGGTAAACGGTGAAAGAAAATCCTGCCGAGAGGTTTATTATTAAACCTATAAGTGGTGGCAAGAAATTATTAGATGCATCACGTAAAAACACTCGACCAAATTTCAAATTTATATATGAATATAAACTATTGTCAAAACGAACTAGTAAATAATATCAACGAGGCTTTCATCAGTGTTGTGACAGATTATGCACCACTAACTGACCGATATATGTGTTGCTACGGATATGGATGATGCTCCTACTCTAGTTACGGTGACGTCCGTTGAGCAAATGTTACGTTAAATAAGCCCCTCAAAGTCTAACGGTCCGGATAGATTACTAAATTGCATACTTAAAACATAAGCTCGGACCGATTTCATTGCTCTGACCCTCACCAATAGCCTCAACCGCTCATTTCGTAGTTCCAAAGTTCAGTACGTGTGGAAACTGGCCGATGTACCTCCTATTCTCAAAGTCAAGAAAATCTCAGATTTCAACAAAGACCAATTTCTCTGACTTCAAGCCTATCAAAAATGGCTGAAAGTTTTATCATACATTATGAGCTTAAGCCCAAACTATTGAAATCGATAGATCCCGGACAGTTTCCTCTTTCAATCCTAACAATACTATCAATGCTACATAACTGGCTTGCTGAGACTGATGGAACATGTTCAACAGTAACGGTAGCTTTACTTGATTTTAGGAAAGCCTTTGATTTGGTCGACCACAATTTTACTGATTGCTAAATTAATCAGTTATCGAATCACACCAACAGTTGTAAACTGGATAACGGACTTTTTGCGTAATCGCAGACAACGAGTTAAACTTGCTATATACAGTATTTATTTCTCAAGGCAACAAAATTGGTCCCTGGATGTTCCTCGTAACGATAAACGGCCTAAATATTATAGCGCAGTCCTCAAACAAGATGAAAGCTGAAATTTGCTGACAACAAACTGTTTCAGAGGTTATCCCTAAGAATGAAGAAAGCACCCTACAAAATACTGTAAATGAAATAGCAGATTGGGATAGCAAATCCCACCTAAATCCATCTAAACGCAAAAAACCGAGAATAAACTTTACTTGCATTGATAAAATTTTCATTGCAGACAATCTGAAATGGAACAACCATGTGAAGAACATTGTATTAAAAGCCTCAAAACGTTTGCATATAGCTACTTAAACAACTGAAACGAGCAGGGATCTTGATGAAACTTCATTAGTGGAATTTTACACTATACTAAACTCTTTCCAACAAGTTTGTGGCCCATGTTACCAAAATCTCTCTACCATAATCAGCACTGGTACTGGGCTAACCTTTGCCTTATTGGCATTTGGCAGACAATCTCATAATGTATACTTCCTGACTGCAAGTGTAAAACTGAAAATTACATGCTTACATGCATGTTCTGCCAAAGATGATTTTCACTAGTTTATGCGATGCTGGCACTCAACAAAGAGTATCTGAGTGAGACAAAACAGCAGTTTGGAATAAGCTTGAAGGAATATCAATCAATTTTTAAACAAGAAGAAATCAGCTTTCGCAGAACATGTGTGATATCAAAAATGCAAGCATTGCAACATCAGATCATCCCTGATGAAGACACTAGACTGCAGTATCGAAATGTTGGGTCCCAAATTTATGCAAATCAATCAAGCTTTGTATTCAATTAAACACAACCAGTGTAGAGTGAGTGTAACATTGTTATTACACCTAGTTGCTGTATAATACTGTTGCTTTAACTTTCATTTCTATTGCATTTCTTAAATAAATGTCCTGTACACATGTATATTTGCTAGGTTAAAACCCCCCAGTAACAAGTGGAAATATGAGAAACTTTTGTGAAGCTAATCATCACTGACTCAGATAGAATTTGCCATAAAAATGATATTGTCTGACACAAATACTGTAAATCATGAGTCATTTTGTCTTGCACAAATGCCACTATTGAAAAAGGGTATAGGAACATATATCCAAGTTGAATCTGTGTAAACGACCAAATGTCGCCCCAAATATGCTTTGAAGTTTATTAAATATCACCACATGTAACGAAAAAGTTAAATATACTGGGTTCAAAATATGCTGCCAAAACCATACAACATAAAATAAATATTATTGATAGCACCAACAGCTGTAAAAATATTAAATGTCAAGGATCTTTAAACTCCAAGCTGACAATATTTAGGATGGCATACATGCATTACACCTTGGAACATCATGTCTGTAAAAATTTGAATGTAACTACATTGCCAGCCTATATTACTATATGGAGCTCGATTCTCATAGGTGGGGATAAATGCACCTTAGACTTGACTCATAGTTTTACAAGCAGACAAGCTAGGATTCATTAATCAATGTAATACAAAATGAAACTGGTAATGAAAATAATGTAAATATTATCAAAATGACACATGCTATCAGATATTGGCAAAGCAATGATGCTGAAGGTGTACAGGACTGACTTGAATTCAGATAACCATTCCAAAACAGTAAAACAGTAATTACATTTAATTCACAATAAAGTAAATATTCACTCACTTTCCAAATATTGCTCCAGCTCTTTACCAATGGAGGTGAAATATTAACAAAACAATTCTTTAATTTTGAGGTAAAATATATCTTAACTGGACAAGATGAGCCCATACAAACATCCCCTTACAGGTTTTACAAACTTTAAGATGTCGTTGAATAAGTTAAAAATCTTGTTTACAAACAGACCAAAGAGATCGAGTTGAAAATGAAAAGAATTTCAAGTATTCTTTAGGAACTAATTTGTTCACATGATTTCCAATTACAAATTACAGGTGGAAGTGTTTCCACTTAACATCCAATTTCTTTCCAGAAAAATTTCCCAGAAGGACATTTAACAATTTGTCGCCGAAGGCGAGGCGATTACAAGCCCCCGTCGGGCTCGGGCCGCGGTTTTCAAGAGCTCGGGCACAGTTTCTCCCCATCCGGACCTCCTATCCCGTAAATAACATATATATATATATATATATATATATATATATATATATATATATATATATATATATATATATATATATATATATATATATATATATATATATATATATATATATATATATATATATATATATATATTCACTGAGCCGAAGGCAAAGTGAATACACGCTGGTAATCACCGAGACAGAGGCGACTTACAAATAATAATCAACAAAACTTTATAAAAATTCACTTCAGATATGTTACTTTATAAAAGACAGCAAAATGCAAAAAGCTATAGACCACTTGCAGTTACGTCACACATCACGTTGCTATCCGCCATATTGGAGGGCAAATTTTGTTGTGTGAAATGTCAACAAATGCAAAAAGCACAGTTAAGCACAGTTGCAATTCAAAAATGAACATACGTTCACCATATTTCATTAAAAAACACGTGCGCCGCGCGTATTAATATTGTTTTTTAAAAATACACACTTTGTTTTTAAATTTGCCCCCAACATGGCCGCTAAATTACGAAATCGTTGCGTGTGACGTCACGCGCAAGTGGTCTATAGTCACTGGCCAGTGACTATCACTTCAGAGATAGTGAATCTTGACCAATCAAAATGCAGGAAAGTCAATAGTCACCTGGAAATTTATACTAGTTTAGCTATAGCCCTGGTTTTGGCGATAGATTTTCTTTGCAGTTCACTATAGTCTGTGGAAGAAGCATAAAGACAAAAAAAAGATGGAGCAAAGACGTTGGCCGGTTTCCAGACCATATCTAGATTGACCTTGCTCAGAATGGGTTTACAAACATTCAAATTAGAGCACGCGACAATGGTGCGCTAGGTGTATTGTCGGTCATTGTTTAACCTACATCCTCTGCGGGCGTTTTCAAGACCGGTGGGGGTACAGTTAAATTTCCTCAAATCACAAACTTTACGTCCGCAATTTATGGGGTTTGCGAACTACCCATCTCGGAAAGGCCTGCAGAGGAAGTGGTTGTCTAAATACCGGTATAGAAAATTCATAAACTTTCCTTTCGAAAACTCAATGTTCTTCAGGTGTTATTGCATCTTACCTATCTGTTTCAAATCTGAATGGTACCTTCTGTCCCCTCCCTGGCCCCCTTTGCAGAGGGCCTGGGGGCAACCACCTCCCTCCCCCTAGCTCCAAGTTTCGGCGTTCTCAGAGAAAGCCCTTATTAAATGGCAATTAAAAAGCAACATGTAAAACAAGTAAATCAATTGCTGAAAGGATAATGGTTGCGGTAACAACTTAGTGAGCAGATTTTGAAATTGAACCTCCAAAACTGATCGGAGTGCTTTAACATCACTGTCAACGTGTGAATATGAAAATATCGAAAAAAGCGTAGGTACGACGCCTGGAGCAAAAAGTGAAAGAATCTTTAACGAAGCTGGGCTGCTAAATGTAACAATCTAAATAAAATTAATGATATTACTGAACTTGCAATCCGTATTAACACTGTCACCTGCACGCTGGTGCCCGAGATAAGTCAAATTGGTATGTCAACAATGTGACTGAAAGGATATTGGGGCGGAATCTTTGCAAGTGAATTCATTGACTGAAGCTCCCAACGCCTTTTCTTTCCTGAAAAAGCCAGATTATTTTCTTTTAGCACGACTGATCGAAGATCATTTTCATCGGCTAAATAAGGCAATATTCCATGCAACAACACATTTCCTTTAGACTTAAATAATCTATCTTGATTCGCGAACAAAATCTTGGCTTCCAAACTCACTCGAAATATTACGTAGTTACACATCATTGTGTGAATTTCTGACAATCTTCTATCAAGTACATAAAAATTCAACAAAAATTAATATCAATATAAATTCAACATAATAAATTGCTGTCTATTGTTCCATGCATATGTTGTCAACAAGCTAGGGTTTTCTAAAATATAACGGCGTTGATATATAATTGGTTAAAATATAATGGGCTTTCTAATACATATTAAAACATCATGGTTCATTCAATGAAACAAAACAATATTTTAATACACGGGGTGGTTGTGATGAAAATATTAATAAAAGTCATGTTTTTTCACTTGCATGCTGGGTAGCTGTTCAAGTACAAGCAATAATCGTACTTCTTGGAACATTTCAAAAAAGATGAATTTCGTATGTTGTTTAATTAATTCAAGATGGCGGTCTAAAATCCGAAATTCTTCAATGTTGTTGAATTATACCTTTAGATCTGTCTTCTCTTTCCACTCATTGTGTAGGAAGAAACACGCTGGGGATTTCGATAATGTGTTTACATTATTGTTCTCAGGCAATAATCTTATAGCTTTGACTCAATGAAGTGAAGCGTTACTTCGCAAACCTTAATCTACAAGTCAAACTTTGCAGTATACGACAGCATTTAAGTTACTGACACGTCAATTTATAGGTCGTAACGTACAGTAATCACTGATCTCAACAGTAATTGCAGTGGTCTCCAATGTTCTGCATATCTTAAAGAATTGCATTATAACCACTCAATCTTCAAAAGTCACTTCTACTACGAAATAGTCACAATTATTGCTTGAATGCACGAACACAACTATACATGCGAGTTCAAGAACATGGCTGTCCCTTGTCGTTTTCTGTGTGCATTATTATCAGTCGTTTCTTACGGTGGCAATTTTCCACCACCCCTTTACTACATATCTCTGTCAGAGCTTTAAAATGCTCTTATGATATTCTGGGCCTATTCTTACGAGATTGATAGGCTGGTTGCAGAATTCTTAAAGTCACGATACCACCCAAACTAAAATTTTGGCTTTTATGCTTGAAATGATCGTACATGCAAGACTTTTGATCTCACGGAGCAATTTATAACTTATTTTTAAAAATTTCTAAACTCATTTTCATTTCGTTGATTTTTGAAATGGAGAATAATGACGTAGGTTGTGTCATTATTATTGCTTGAAGTTGATATGACTAAAATCTGATGTTCCCAGTATAGGTAGAAAAAGGAGGTGTAAACATAGGCGGCCCAATTCAGTGTGTACTTTCATATAGAGATCAGTGCGCACGAAACACACTCTATGGTGTAAACTGCAAATACAATTCAGACTGTATATTCTGATACACACGCGGGGTTTTACTGTTCTTGAACATAATGCACAAATGAACAAAACTGATAACGTTCGACCCTGCAAATGTAAATTAGCCTACGTACAGGTACGTCTGTACGTCTGTAAATCCTCTATCAAATTCTTCTATTAAATGTAAAAAAGAATAGTTTAATGGTTGAACTTTGCCTCGTGGAATTTTGACTCGTATTCTTCGGCCAGTTGTGTGAAAGCGTTGACGACTTCATCGCCATCTTCTGGAGCCAATTCTCCGAGCGATACAGATATTGATTTTAAAACTAACATGAAATCTTTCAGTAAATTAAATGCGTCTCCCTTCATTAATCCGTTTTCTTGTATCAAAGCTTTATAATTACCATGGTTGAAGAAATCGTACGCGTAAGCATTAAGTCTGTCATCATCTTTCAGAGTGGGTATCACTTTAACATCCGTGTATACCTAATAAAATTGAGAAAATACTTACATAATTATCGAGGACCTAAAGAAACATAAGCTATACTTGTTTGAAAGGCATAATTTTATAAACAGAGGTTTGATGAGAAATTTAATGATATTAAAAAATTTAATACTGCCGCTCAAAGACAATTGAATTGTTGAATTAAGCTCAGTATATGGGGCTATGAACTCACGACACCGACATTTTTACAATAAAATTTTTTCTTTTTGCTAACTTTTTATCATAATATTGCAGTATTAGAATAGTGAATCTTATTTTCTTGGAGAAAGTATTAGTTTGTTTTTCGAAAGAATTTTAAGAATTATACGGAAAACTATTTTGCACCTTTAAAAGTTGTTTAGTTCTCAAGAACTTATAAAAACAACATATGTTATAATTCACAAATGAATAAAATTTGCATTTTTGATAAGTATGTTACGTCATATTTAACTTTCGCCTCAATAAGGCAAGGTTAATATACGAGGATGGAAGAGCGCGGCACAAGGGAGGGGAGTGCTGTTATTCTTATTTTAATCAAAGTCTATGTGTCATATAATTTTATCAAATTTTACTAGAGATGAAATACTACGGTTTCGGATTGGGCTTGGACACGCGTGATTCGAACGCGTATGTTTCTCGTGCGAAACGTACGCGTTGCTATGCGGAAACTGCCACGTTTCCAAGGGCAAACTTTTTAGAACGTAAATAGCCGTATGACCATTGACCAAACTAAAAAGTTTGCCCTTGGAAACGTGGCGGTTTCCGCATAGCAACGCGTACGTTTCGCACGAGAAACATACACGTTCGAATCACGCGTGTCCAAGCTCAATCCGAAACCGTAGTAATAGTAATATATTCTTGGTTTGCACATGACGTCATTTCGTGTCATTGGGCGCCATCTTGGTTGACTCTGTAGATTACTTCAGCTGTTTACAGCGAAGTACTTGTGTCAATTTACTATTTCATCGTTAGTTTTAGCGTATTATAAATGATACTTTAAAGATGTATGGCTCGATAGGGTCAGAAATAATCAATAGATACTTTGTGGTTGCCATGTGTTTCACACGTCAACCAAGATGGCGTCGATTGCAAACGATCAATTACCTGATAACGAATATTAGACAAAAGATTCTGGGAACTATATAGCCTATTATCGGTATTGCCAGATAATGCTGCAAAAGCTGAACATGCTTGATAAGGCAAAGCATCAGATTGAAGTTTATCCTCCAATGTCACTGCTGGTTTGTTGACTTCATAATTTGCTGACGAAATAAATTGACTGGAGGATAAGGGTAGTGTTATATCTTCACCCAACGTGTCGTACACATGTGCGGCTACTGTGCGAAGATATAGATCAAATACGTCATGGACCTTTTTGTTGTACTTTGCAAAACCATCTTTGAACTCGTCAGGCAAATCTTCCAGAAGAACTTTGGATGTACTGCGGTGACGACGTAACAACATGGGGTGAAGTCCGCGACGAGCAAACAGGTAACTTAACAAAACCACTAAAGACTTCATGAACTCTTTGGAAAATCTTCCATCTGCAAAAAATCACACACGGGGTTAATATTTCAATAAATAATTTGACAACATATAATATATTTTACATTTAAATATGTTAGTTAATGACATACTACGGAAACTATATTTAGTATATTGTAACAAACACAAATGTATATTAATAAACACATCGGGGGTCAAAACAACACACCCAATACGAAATGTGTGGTTGCGAGTCCACTCTATTGGAGCGTGAGTTCCGAAAACGGAGGCATTTATCATGAGGGGCATAGGCTACCTAAGTGATTTTAGTAGAATCATACTAGCATACTAATGCGAATGCTGTAATTTGATTGGCTACTTTACTCGCTATCTATTTCTCAATAGATAACCTGTAGCAAAACAACAATTTTCCTGCCGTATTTTTTTAAATTCAAAGACAATATGTAGCATTATTTTTAACAAAATGGCTTATGAATCAATTATTAATCCTAGATTCTACTAAAACAATTAGATTACTCGCTCTCAATTTCTATCCGTTGATACTAAGTTGATTCGGGCTTCGCCCTCATTAACTATCACCGCATAGAAATCTCGAACTCGTAATCTAATTGTAAAATAGAATGATTATATACTAGATCACACTTAGGACAGGTTGCTAAAATATTTGCTATGTTAAATATACGGATCTCGCAAGGTGTAGAACTAAAGTAAATTACCCGTTTTTCCGAATTATAGTGTGTTTGCCTTATTAAATTATAGTGTGTTGGTTTTACTAAATTATAGCGTGTTGGTCGGGTTTTAGATACCGTAATTTATTACATGAGTATAGAGATTTATTCATCGATAAGGCTGTGCGTAATAATCGTTCCAAATTAGCAATAGCCAATCGACATCAAGAACGATAAAATTTCACTCGGTGAAAAATCATCGTTCACGGCCTTTGATTGGACGAACGATGTTTTTTCACCAGTGAAAATTTATCGTTCAGTGTTCTGATTGGCTGACCCGAACGTGCAACACCTGCTCGCAGGCTAGTGTAAACATGGAGTCTGATTTTACAAGTATTTTTTAACTCACCGAAAAGAGAGATTTAAGACAATTTCACTGATAAAACAACCACCTAAAATCATAACGATGACATTCGTGGCCTCATTAACTTGAAATAAACCTCATGGTTTCATTTTCAGCAAGAAAACAAAGCAATAAATGGTAAGAAATTCCATTTTAATATTTTGCTTGAGTATTTGTTTTTGTCAGTAAGATATATCCGTATCTTTATACACTCATCTTTATACTCATATAATAAACAAATTACTTCATGGTTGGTTCGTTTGTACGATTTTTATTATTCACTCGTTGTGAAGGATCGCTAAACTCACTCGTTCGCTGCGCTCACTCGTTCGTTTAACGATCCTTCACAACTCGTGAATAAAAATCGTACGCACTCACCAACCATGAAGTAATCTCTATTTACAGAATACTTACCACGTGCTCTGACACCATTACAACAAAAATCATGAAGAAGTCCATCAAGTAGAAACGTGACCAAGATTAAGTTAGGTGGTTCGTGATAATGAAGATGGGTTGCTAAACCTGCAAGACCTTGAGGGCGACCATTTTCATCAAGTAATCCCTATATGAAGATACGACCAACAACTCATTTAGATCGACACTGGTTTGTCTTTACGTATAATTTAAAGACAAAGGAATAATGTTAACATAAAGTTTCCCTAGTAAAAAAATTACCTCCGACGAAGAGTGTTCTTCATAATTTTTATCAACGAGATTTTAATTCCAGTTCCTAGCATGCATTTTAATTTCCTGTTTGATATTGTACAATACTTTGTTCTCGTTATGGCTTCAACTGTTAAAGTTTAATGCTTATGAACCATATGTTTAAATTTGAACGATATTTTGTTTCCTAACGAAATCGTTTTAAAAATCTTTCTCCCGATTAATGCAAAAGTTCCGTGGTTATGAAACGTATTTGATGAAAGTTTTGTGATACAAAATAAAAAATTTGCATACCTGGCGCACTAAAAGCTCGACACTAAAGAGAAAATGATGTTTCAATTTGCAGATCAAGTTCTGGTTGATTCTTACAGATCAATGGGTTCTGTAAAAGGGTCAACACTTGATTCATTGCAATTTCATGATTTTTCACCGTGTTCACCAGAAAAAGTAAACGCAACACCAAGGAAACATTTAATGGAAAATTTTCAATGATACGAGGCAGGTCGACCGTCATTAAACGTTGTATCTTTGCTTGTGGAATACCAAAGAAAATAACATGCCCAACAAGGTCAAAACCACGCCGACCAGCCCTCCCTGAAATCTGATGGTACTGGAGGGTATTAAGGAACACTGAATCATTTGCAAACACAACCGTCTTACATGGCATGTGAATTCCAAGTGCTAACGTTCCAGTAGCGAACACAACGTTAACAAATTTTTTTCGAAATAACATTTCAACAACACTCCGTTTTTTGTTGGACACTCCAGCGTGATGATAACTCACTTCACGTCTGAGACCTTCTTCAAATAATTTATCGCTCTCACTGCTTTTTGTGCCCCATCTCTTCAGCCTTTCAACGATAAGTTGAGCATCCGTGACATCTAGGATACCTTTTCCTGCAAAACTGCAACTGTCCGGTGGAGGATCATCAACTAAAAAACAAGTTTCGTCAGCTGTTGTCTTTTTTTGCCAGTGAAAGGAATTTCCAGCAGATTTAGTTTTTGGCATCCCTGGGTCTTCTTCTGCGTCACGTTTCCGTTTTTCTTCTTTCGCCTTTCGTCGCTCGTTGTTTTCATCACTTTTGTTTTTACTCTCAAACCACTCTTCTCTGTCCTCAAGACAATCAACCACTTTTTTAGCAAATTTTTTACACAGTGAACGATCAAAACTGAAGAAAATTACAGGGAGTTGGTCATTCCTTTTCAGTTCCTCCAGAAACGGAAAAATTTGAGAAACAAGAAAGTCTTTTTTTGTCATTTTTGGACCAGAACAATTTAATGTACGACACTGTCGACATGGACGAAGATGATTGATTACGACGTCCACACGTTTGTCGTTGTTTTTAACGTGGGTCATGAGTTCTTCTTTCAGTGCACTTTCATAAGATCTAACACTTTGCTTCGTAATGAATGTTTCATCTCTAAAATGCGACTCTGGTGATAATCTCATTACTGATTCTTCCCTATCGAAAGCCTTTTGCAAAGCATCATAAAACTGGAGGGCTTCCCTTGGTGAAAGAGTGACATGCGCTGGAAATGTTTCCAATTGCTTCAGCTGACGAGAGGTTACGACTGAACATGGATGAAGATGTACAATCTCTGGCTTTGATCCTTTGTTCTCTCCTGGTAGGTAGTTGAACTTCTCTAAATCATTATATCTTTCGTTGTGCGTTACCAAAGCAACTTTGTAAGACTTTGGTGCATTTGGACGAAGTGTGTTATTTCTTGTGTCGCGTTCTAGCTTATCATTCTCAGCACTTTGTAACCAATTGTGAAGGTCATCAGGATTTCTAATGGTTGCTGATAACGCTAGGAATGGACAGCGAATCAGTAGCAAAAGATGTTCCCAGACCTCAGCGCCAATCTCTGACCCTATGCAATGAACTTCATCAAACACAACATATCTTATCTTCGCAACCCATTCTTGTCTGGCAGGAGAGAGAAGCAAGATCTCAAGACATTGAGGAACTGTCACCAAGATTTGGCATGTCAGCGCATTTTGACGATAATCACGTGTAAAGACGCCATAAATGCTTTTTCCAGCAGGCATCGCTTTCTCATATCTGCAAATTAAAAAAAAATTCAAGCGTAAAAACTAAGCGGACTAAAGGATTGCCAAAATGAAACAAACGAATACATACTAATAAAACACTTTTAGCTTTTTTTTGTACATCAGTAAGTAACCAAATAACCAAATACGACAAAAGAAATCTTAATACAGTGCATTACATCGTATCATACCTTGCACAGCACGTTGCCGCAACTTGATTAACCAAAGCTTTAGTTGGTGAAACATAAACAACGACGCCATCATTATCTTCTCTGAGCACTCGTTCCATGCAGTAATATGAAGCAAATGTCTTTCCAGAAGACGTTGGAGCGACAATCAACGCTGACTGCTTGTTGTCTACTGCATCCAGCAGCTCTCTTTGCCATTGCTCAGGAATAAAATGACTAACTCTACTGTCTCGATCGGACGGCATTTTTCTCTTTAACTTTTCGCCAAGGTTGTCTAACTGGAACCTTAAACTTGACACGTTTAAACTGCATTCAGCATTGCATTCTCAATGAATCTCCATCGATAAGAAACATTTCAGCATCAGCAAACTCATTCATTAGGTTCAACTTTTGTGGTCGTAACTGATTGAGAAATTCGTCCAGATCCTCTGTATTATTTTTTCCACATATATTTTCCTTTTTCACATCTGTGTAAAATGGAAATCTTTTTACTATAATAAATGGTCGTACAAAATGAAAAATATTTTTCTAAGGACCACAAATTGAGAATAAGAATTGCTTTAGGGTGGGTGGGTGGCCGAAATAATTCGCTTTTTAGACGAAGTAATTCGATCGCTTTCGATTTCAATAACACGATAGTTGACTATCGACTATCATCTAAGAGAAATTTCGAGCTCGTAATCTAGTTGTCAAATAACGCAGTCTAATAATGCAGCCAATTTTTGATCATCCAAACCCACATAAAGACCATTATTCGTCCGAACAGTCATATTTGCGTTGTTTAGAATTGGAATAAAAGATTAAACAATAAATGATAATTTCTAAAAGTTAGACGGCACATACCTGAATTCTCAGATTTTGAATCAGTAGGTTGAACAGACATTTTGTCAAGCACTAAAAATCAAGAAGAAACATTCATGTTCTTCTAAAAATAAACAGCCATAAATGAAAATGAAATACACAATTGCCATTAGGTAATTAGAAGTGATCGATTAAGTATTGCTGTTCTTATTGATACATTTACTGATCTCTATATGAAACTACATTAAGAAGTATGTTTATGTGCACACTAATCTGTATATGAAAAAACTACACAGTGAATTGGGCCGCCTATGATTTTAGATTTTTATCCAAGAGCATCACTTTAGTCTTACTACAATAAAGCAGCGCTAATTTCAAACGCAGATGAAGCATTTATTGAATCTATACGTTGATATAGGAATTTCAAATTTCTATAATTGATAAATAAAACCGTTTGACGCCAGTCTAAAACACTGTTCGACACCACTCTAAAAGACTTGTTCAAGGCTTTTAAAAAATTCAGCTGCTTCCACGCAAATCTTCCACGTGAACTAAAATCGTCCACAACTTCAGATTATTTGCTATATAAAGGTGATCTAGATTCCCTAACACTCACTTGTACTGCTCTTAAAATTTCAAAGGATATTCTAGTTCTCAACCACATATCATTCTTCATCCTTTTCTGCCAATTTTCCCGCTAGCCGTTTGAGAAAAAAAAATGCTGCAGCTCCACGTAAGCCAAACCCTCCGCCTTCATATCCAACCTCGCCTCAGGACTTGTGTTGGCCGATTTCACGTTGAATCTTTCGTTATCAAGTAGTCAAAGTTTTGTTCTATTTCTGCGTTCTTAGAAACGTTTCCAAGTAGCGAGGTGAGCAAGCTGCGGACTCCGTCATGCCTTTGTGCCACGAAACCCACTTTTTTAGATGTGAGGGCATGGTTGTTGAAAAGTATGGAGGAACTTCTGTAGGTGTTGATTATATACAAGAACATTTTATTTCAGGTTATGTAGAGGTTGTGCATGGCTATAGCTCTATGCATTAGTACCTTCTTCGTCAAAAGCTCATATAAGCGTCAAAAGGTCATAGCATGTATCGCGACCTCGGCCTCTGCACTGTATCCCGCACAGACTTGTATTGACCCCGCTGCTTCCTTAATTTCTGGCGCAAGATCAAGTAGGTCGGAAGATCTGTCTTTATCCAGGAATTTGATCGTCGCGGATAATTTCCTTTGTAATATATATCAATTTGGCAAAGACTCCAGAGATATTGTCCACTGAACAGGTTTTCTTTGAGGTTACAAATCTATCCTGTATAAATCTTATTTCTGCTATTAGCATACTGAAATCTCCTTGCCCTCACAATGCTAATCTTCGTTCTATCACTGCGCTGTGTTCTTTAAGACTTTTGAAGAATCAAGGATAGAAGTACTTTAAAGGTCTTTGATCTTATCGAGTTCAGATCTGATTTGGAGTTTAATTGTTTTAGTTAATAGGTCAGCTCTCCAATAAAATTCTTTCCCGAAATGTCTAAGGGTATGTTGAAAATATTCCTTCTGTGATGAGCAATCTCGTCATAAATTTTGCTTCGTTAGCTGATAAATCCCCATGTTTTTTCTTTGATTTCAGACGGGAAAACATCAAATTCAGGTAGATTTGACGCAATATATCTCAGTTCCAGCGCTATTGTTCTTTGATTCCGAAGGCCCCGAGAGAATAGACTTTGACAGGCAATTTTCATTACGCCCGTTCTAAAACTTCCACGCAACTTTCCGTAGCATTACTTTGTCAGTCTGGTTAAGTTTAGTAGGATTCAGTGGATTAGGATTTGAATCAAATCATTGTTTTAGGTGGCCACTTTTTCAATCTTATCTCAAATATATATTCAAAAACAGAATGAAATAATAAAATAAACCAACAAAGAACCGATTATTTTAAATACGACAGAGGAGTACGACAAGGTTGTGTACTATTACCAATACTATTCAACCTATATATTAACGATTTACTTTGCATTTTGGGGAAAACAAGTAATTGTGATCCTATACAGGGTGTATAAAAAAAAACGGAGCCTATCTTTTGTGTTTAATTATTTCTAAATTACTCAAGCTTATAGCACAATTTTAAACTTGTTTTAAACCACGTTCTTTTCTCTTTCGAACAAGCCGTAATTCGTATTTTTACTCCCAGTTATGTATGTGCTGTGACAAATTTAGTAAAACCTATCGATTTGAGATGCCCTCCAATCATGCAAATTCACTATGTCTTTCCTCGTCGCCAGTTAAAATTTTAATTTTTTCGCTTATCACATAAATGGTATTTCAGTTAAATTTAATGAAACTTGTTATAAAGCTTTACAGAAGTTAACGGACTGTTTACTTCAACAAAAACCTTAGATTTATGCAAAAATAATGATCGAAATTAGCGTTTTGTTTATCCGCGCGTGCACAATGTTGTCGAAATTGCATAATGTCAATATTCATGAAGTCGATACAAGCTTGAACTATCCGTTCGTAGTGCACGTTAACGGTCCGTTATTTTCTGTAAAGCTTTATAACAAGTTTTATTAAGTTTAACAAAAATACCATTTATGTAACAAGCGAAAAAATTAGAAATTTAACTGGCGACCATGAAAGACATAGTGAATTTGCATGATTATCGACTCAAATCGATAGCTTTTACTAAATTTGTCATAGCACATACGTTACTGGGAGTAAAAATACGAGTTATGACTTGTTTGAAAGAAAAAAAGAACGTGGTTTAAAACAAGTCCAAAATTGTGCTATAAGCTTCAGTAATTTAGAAATAATTTGACACAAAAGATGGGCTCCGTTTTTTTTTATACACCCTGTAGTTCTGCCGAATGGGTCGCTTCTTAATAGTCTATTTTATGCAGATGATTTAGTCTTATTATCTACCAGTGCCACTGGCATGCAGAAAATTATCAACGCTTTACATTCTTATAGCCAAAACTGGTTCCTCGATGTTAATTTCAAAAAAACTAAAACAGTTACATTTCAAAATCAATGCCGCAAATCGACAATAAAAAAATATTCGTTCTATCTAAACGATTCACAAATTTCCAACGCGTCAAATTATACTTATTTAGGTTCGACTATATCTAGTAACGGAAGCTTTGGGTTATCAAAACAAATAGCATCTGAAAAAACGAGACGATGTATATTTAACACAAAAAAATATCTAGACTTCTACAAACTGCCAATCACAACCTGGAATATGTAACAAATTATTTGACGCTTTATTCAGTGCTATCTTACTATATAATTCCGAAATTTGGGGCAAATATGAAAAAATCAATTTTGATAAATGGGTTAAACCGATTGTGTCGAAAAATTATATACCCAATTTTACAAGTATTACTTTGGTTTAAACAAAAGGGCTCCAAACGTTGCCTCTCGTAATGAGGCTGGACGGTTATCTTTAAAATCTAAAATTTATGAAAATATACTCAAATTTTTGATCCACCTTGAGAATCTACCTGAAAATAGTACTGCTTATCAATGTCTTCAGATATCTAAAAATCTGGCAAGGTTTAGTAGTAAAATTTGTTTCATCTCATCAGTAAATAAGATTGTAGGCTTATTTCAAGCGCGGAGCCAACAAAATAATAAAGTCAATTTTAAAGATAAAGATGATTCTAGAAAATGGTTAATTGACATGAAACAAAAATAGAACACCAATCAAAAATACATCAAATCAAACTTATAAATTCTAACAGAAAACTTGTTTTCTATTCAACTTTTATACATGATACCAAGTATTCGTCATTTCTGGAATGAATTACGAATGAGGATCATCGTAAAGCTGCAGCGAAATTTCGAATGGGAAACCATAATTTAAAAATCGAAACAGGGAGACATGCTTAGCTACCCAAAAATACCAGAAAACCTACGAACCTGTGATCATTGTGAAACAGGAAATATAGAAAACGAGACTCATTTCTTATTTCAATGTAAATTACATAACCAAATCAGAAATACATTATACAATAACATCGAGAGTAGAGACCAAAGTTTCACGAAAATGAACACAAAGGACGCAGTGTTATTCTTATTAAATAACGTTGATCCTTTTTTTTGTAAGAACCTGGCATTTTTTATTCATGAAAGTTTTAAAATAAGAGATGTTAAAAACATGTTAAAAATATTATTATTTTTTCTTTAAAAAAACAAACTTATGTATATAGAGAAAAGTTATATTATGTATTATTGTTATAGTTATTTTAATGTGGGCAGTACCAGTGTTAAATGGGAATGCTAATAAAGATTGTTGTTGTTGTTGTTGTTGTTTTTTCCATGGAAATTTCTGTGGCATTAATTGCCGTTGCAAATATTTGACTGTTGATTTCTCTTTGCTGGTTCTAGATTTATTTTTTCATAAATGTCTTTCCATTTATTTAAACCATCAAATTGCTTGTGATATGGGAAGCTTGACGTCGACTGTTTTCGACTCATTTTGTGTATAGTTTAGTTTTAAGTTCGGTGCACTTGCAAAGTTTACATATCTGATGACTTGTCAATTTGTTCGCACAGCTGTTACACTCCCTGCAATTTAGGCCCTGTTCACACTAGTGCGTTTTCGTTTGAAAACGCATACATTTCGATGCGTTTTGGCCTTCCCTCCACACTAATACGCTAGAAATCGGCTTTGTGGACCAAGAAGATTTTGGATTTGACCTGGTCGAACAAGTGCGTGGGGGGGATTTTGTCAGCGTCTGAGTCTTCATTTCGGGAGGGGGTTGTCGACGCTGACGACAAGGTAGCATTTGATGAAATATCTGATGACTCGATTCCAGCATCAATTGATGTTGTGGCAGGAGACCCACCCCATATGGATTCACATAGGTGAAAATACAGCCAGACGACTCGACCATGGCCACTTCTCTTGCCACTGTCAACTGACTGTCTATATTTGCCCCTTATATTTTTTAACTTTGTGGCTACAACCTGCTTTTTAATTTCACTCACGTTATGTGGAAAGTCCTTTCCAAAAGAGTTTCTTTCAGTATCAGGGTCCTGCAGTTTGAAACGTTCAAGTATATCGCCATACTTGCTTTGGATTGACTCCCAGTCGACGCTTTCGAATGACTTTGCCACCTTATATTCGTTTCTCACGGTCAAAAGCAGCTGCACTTCGTCGTCCGTCCAGATAAATGCCTCCTTGTTTGTATTCTCATTTGTTTTGTTTTGCTTTGAAGCACTTGCCATAGTGGATAATTTAACTATAACGTTTCGTAAACTATTTCAACTGAACACGTGCGGAAAATAGAATTCAAAACATTATGCTCGCGAAGACCATTGGGAAATAACAAAACTAAGGCCTGATGGCTACAACAAAAGCCGCGCATGAGCAATAATTAACAACTTGACTAGACATCGTTTTCGAGCGTGTTACGTTGTTAGTGTGGAAAGTCGAAAACGCTGCGAAAACGGTAGTGTGGACGCGAATCAATCGATGCGTTTTCGGCCTTACAAAAACGCATACATTTGAAAACGCACTAGTGTGGACAGGGCTTACTTCCTTAAACATGGTTCGCAGCTGTCACATTTTTTAACGATGTCCTCTTTTGATTCAATGCTCTTCTGATCAAAATTCATAACTTCGGTGTTCCGACTTATCCAGTATATGCCTATGTCCATTTATCGAATAATTATGCCATATCCGATCATACAATGCCGTATCCGGAGATACAACATGCCGTATATCCGTAGTGAAATAGTGAAATTATGCTAAACTAGCATAATTATGCTAAATACCGACCACATTACAATCAATTGTGCATGTTTTGTGAAAAAAGATGGCGGAGAGAGACCTTGTAGAAAAAACGACGTCTATGACCCATCGACATCGCCAACTGCCTCATCAACGTCGCAGTTCGAGCAACTTCGGAAAACTTAGTAAAAGGAAATTTTTCAATGGAGGTAAAATTCAACATTGTATCTTATGGTGAGCTCTCAAAATATGCGATACTAAATATGAAAAATTCAACGACGAAATGACTGCAGTGTATGATATTTTCTTTCCTTTAGAACGGAGCATGGTACGAAAGTGGGATAAACCTCGGATGATGTCATCAATAGTGTGCTATTGCAAAACGCCAGAAAGCTTTCTAAACAAATGGGAAAAACTCAAATATTTCTAGTTATTTTTTTCCGGTCCAAGACTCTTCTATTGCAAGGTTGTTCTTAGCTGATTTTAAAAAGAGATTTAATTTGTTGGATCACAATGTTATGAAGGAGCTAGTCAATGTTGATGACACTAATTCAGCCCTAAACATACCTTAAGATGCTCTCTAAGTCTAATGTCATTTATGGTAAACGATACATTGGTTTTAAAATTGTTTCTCAGTGAAGAATAAAGTTAAACTGTAAAGAATGCAAGCAGATGCTGATCAATTTTCTTAAATACAAAGGATCTGAGAAAAAGTATATTTTTGCTGTTAGAAATTACCAGATTAAATTGTGTCAAGTTCTAAACCTTTAATTTCATGTATGGATATCTAATGATTTGTAGTGGAATACTCATGACATCGTTTTAAAAAGGTATTGTCGTTTGCAGACTTCAACCATCAGACATTGTACAAATCTATAACTCATTTATTAGATCTAGAATTAAATATGTGTCCCGTGTTAGGCCGTCAATGCTAAAATCACTTTCTGATCCTCATGACCAGTTATGTATGTATTTTAGTGGACAGGCCTTGACATTGGTTATCATTATTGATTCGTATGGATAATGGTCGTGTTTCTCATTATTCTTGAATGCTCACAATAAAATATATTAATATTGTTTGCTCATGAAATGGATGGGCTCCTGTCTAAAACTGCGCAAAAGACAGATTTGAAAATCACTTAATCCAGTTTTGACATACGATGTCTCCCCCATAATCTGCTTACCAAAATAGAGCAGATTAACCCTCAGACCCAATCACATGATTATATTGTGAGCTTCTGCGGAATGACCAATGTATAAGCACAGTATAGGGAATAAACATTAAAGCCACTCAACAGTGCAACATGACCCCTATTTTTATGCAATTGACTGGCCGGAATAATAGCGGAACAGCCAGTTCAGCATTTCTATTGACCAGAAAAGGCAATTGACTAGTGACTGATAAATATATGCTCTCGAGCGAGCATATTTGCTCCTCATCGAAGACAGACAACTTTGTAGTCAAGAATAATACGCAGTTTTTTATTTTCTGCACGTTTTCGGTAAGGAATTCCTTATTAGCCTAAATGGCTTTGTCTAATGCATGTCATGCATATCATGCTTCTGTATGAATTACTTGTCTATCCAAGCGTTCGTTCTTCGGGTCTGCACACAAGCGACAACGACAGCACAGTTCTTTCTCCATTTACCCTAGTTTCTGTCATTATGGATCCGAATCCGTCTGCTGTGGACCACAATACTTTCAACGTCGCAATGGATTCATTTGCGAAGCTTCTGGACGACAGGCTTGAAACATTCGCCCAGTCTATGTCGCAACAGAGCGGCAACAAAATGCAAAAAGCAGCCCGTAAAGCTAAACGCGAGACTTTTCTGTGCAAAGGCAAAGGAAACCAGGAACAGTTGGATCACTGCGTTAAAGTTTCAGGTTAGACAATAGACGATTCCATTGTTTCGTTGGCCGACCATTCGATCGATTCCATCGAGCGAGCTAAACGGACTAAACGGCAGCTGGGAAAAGGCACCTACCTTGTTCGTCAGCAAGTTAAAGCCATCAGTTAAATTAGCCGATAAAAGTGAGTTTGGCTGGGCTACTGTATCGGAATATTTATCCCATGACTTGGCCTCAAACAGCGATGACGAGAAACGAATTTATCGATCCGAACGTCGTGTTGAGAAGAAGATAAATAACCGCCAGTGAGCTCGTCGCGGTAAAGCGGCTGCAGCTGCACGGGCCCGACAAGTGCAGTCTACGAATATGCCTCAAAAGACATGGGGTTCTGTACGGAGATGTGTTCTCAATGTATTCTATAGTTGCGTGTGTGTTGCCGGTAATTTCGTAATTAGAGCGGAATGTTGTTACTGCAGTTCCGTAGTATGTTAATTTAGTAGTATTTATTTTCGAAATACAGACAACAGAATTGAAACTTTTCTTACCTGCAGTTTAGCAAGCCTTCTTTCTTTGTCGAAGCTTGAATTAGAGAAGTTTAGCAAACACGACGCGACGCTAACCAGGACGCCAACCGCGTTTTTTAATATTTAATGATAACATCTGTGGCACGATTGAATCTCCTTGAATAGAAACATTTTGGATATTTGTCTTGATATAACAAACAAATCTGCTAAAACCGCCACTGCACAGGTAAAAAGTGCGTATCCGAAGTACCAACTACGATCTGATAAGGCATATTCATTGATGCTCTAAGTGTTGATTCATATTTGTACAACAACAGATCTTTTGGAAGCTTGGAAGATACCTGGAAACCAATTCGAGGGTTCTTGGAGCCCAGATTGTGACGATTGACATGTTATTTTGTTGTTACATAAAGTAGTGAACATTAGAACTACTAACCACCGCGGGCGAACAATCGTTTTTTTTTTGCTCGTAAAAAAAACGTGCAGAGAAAGTTTCCGTCCTTTCGTGGTGTATTCATATTGTTGGAGAATCGGAGTTAATTTATATATTGGTTATTTTTAGTAGTTTTATGTGATAATTAAAAGTAAGTGTATTTTTGTAAGAATCTTGTTTTTCGCCGTAGGTCAGTAGCCATTTGTATAATCATCATTAATGTATGTATTTGTTTTATTCCTAGTTTTTACCGTGTGTATATACGTGTGTTTTGTTCATTAAAGTTCATAAAATACAGAGTCTTTTGGAGTCGCACGGCACGGCGGTTGAAGCATGCGAACGTGATGCGCCAGCAGCTCGCCTAGCGTGTTTATAACGCTACAGTAAAAATTCTAATTTAATACAAAGAGACATTTTGTTTGGATTGTTTGGAGGATGCTTCGAGATGAAGAGATTGTTCACAAGAATAATTCAACTATTAAATTATGAGTAACCATGGAGACGAAAGTCGAAAGCACACCGTCAGGAAATGAAATAGCAAACGACGAAGCAACTGATAATCAGCACAGAATCACTTGATCAAATAAAGCCTTTCAGAACAATGTTAATGACAATTTGGAGCTGGCAATATGTAAACAAAGTAAGTTAATTTCCCTTGTCAAAAAGTTTGAGCAGAATGAAAGCCATATTACAGAGAGACAAATGCAAGAATTAATAGAAGTCACTGATGATTACGAACTTTTTACAACTGAACTGAAATACCTATTAGAACAGGATAAGTTTGGTGATTTCAAAAGTGAAGCCAACTGGTGAAAGCAAGGTCAGACTGCAAATCAAGCATATAGTCTGGTAAAGAAACAAAGAGCTAAATCAGACAAACGCTCTGTTGCCTCGTCCAGGCGTTCAAGATCGTCCTCCCATCGTAGACATAAGTCATCATTATCAACAAGTTTCCAAACTCGACTAAACGCTCTAGCTGAAGCACCAGCAGCTCGAGAAAGTGCAGAATATGAACGGATAATGGCCAGAAAGGAACATGACTGTCGCCAGCGAGAGCTAGATCATGCGCAAGAAATGGCAGTACTGTATGCGGAAAAAAGCTGGCTATTGCTAATGCAAAGCTGAATGCCATAGAAAAAGCGTTGCAAGAAGTCAAGAAGATGACTACACAGAGAAGGTTAGCATACCTGAAATTCCACATGAAAGAGTTGAGCGGAGGACTCATTAGTGGGTAAATTCAGTAACTTCTCAGGAATATAATTTGCCAAACCCAAATCGTCCTCCCCTTACGCGCATGGAAGGTTACCCCAGTCAGGACCCCTCCAGGAATCTTAACACCTGCCCAGAATACCCCCAGGATACTATCACCAATCAGAACAGAGCAACCCCGGAAGAAGCAAGCCAAAGTCCCACCCGACAACTCAGCCAGCAAGTGCACGTTAGCACTCCTGAAGGAAGCCTAGCACCTGTATTCTAAAAGCACACTCACACTCATGGAGTGGACACTCATTCTTAATGAGTGCAACTCACACTCAATGAGTGTCCACTCACACTCACATAGTATAATGCGACACTCACACTCCAACTATTCAAAGACACCACTCACACTCACACTCAATTAAGTGAAGCTCCGATTTTGAGTAAAGTGTGAGTGAGAGGTATACCACCCTTGAGCCGCACTCAGTTAGACCCACCTTGATTCAAACATGGCGGAAAGGTGGTTAAAAAGGTTAGAATATTAGTGGACAATGCCGCAAGAAACAACAGAGAAACAATATGACGAGGAGCAGTTTCGATCCAGATACCGGGTAACTAAGGCTGCATTTCGAGAGTTACTGGATATAATTATCCCAGACATATCTGCACACAACGACCGAGGAAAGCCCATTCCTGCAGATATACAGTTCGGAAAAATATTGTCTACCTTCAGCCATTTTGTTCAACTACCCCGTACAAATGCATCGACAAGCCTACAACAGTCTCACTAGTTTATATACCTTCTATCGTTAATTATTCATCAAACATCAAACCTAAACTCCAGCAAGTCACACTCGAGTGGGCTCTTTGAATACAAACGTCGCTAATATTTGTAAGGGTGAGTGTTCCGTTGTTGAGTGGACACTTACACTCATACTCCACTTTCACTCACACTTCAACCCTACTTGAGCGCATCTCATTCGAGTCGCACTCAAGTGTGAGTACTGTGATTGAGCTTTTTGAATACAGGCGAAAGTCCCACCCGACAACTCAGCCAGCAAGTGCACGCTAGCACCCCTGAAGCAAGCCAAATTTATACGACAGGGCGTAAACTCGTAGAGTCGCTGACCTCGGCCAATAAACAAATAGTTGCAGGGTTGGCAAGACAAACACCTGCCTGAACGTCATCCTGACATCTTTAGTGGTGACGCACCTCTTTTCCACCCCTGGAAAACAGCCTTCAAAGCCATGATCAAAATTCATCTGTGACCGCAGGGCAAAAAATCAACTACCTACGAAATTTCACTCGGGGAGAAGTCCAGCGAGTTGTGGATAACTTTAGAAAACGACACCAGAACGACCCGGATACCCTTCTCTGAGATCTCTGGAAGGAACTAGAAGCACGTTTCTGGAGTCAAGCCGTTATAACTAACGCTTTGTTGGAGCGGTGGCACAAGGCATCAAACTTTCATGAGAGAGAGCACACTAAACTCCAAGAATTTGCAAACTTATGTGCAGACGTAGACTGTCAAATACATAACTTGCCAGGACTGGCTTGTTTAAATTACCCGGGTGCAATTCGACTAATCGTGGAGAGATTGCCGACGTCCTTACAAACAAAATGGGGAAAAGAAGTTGTGAAACACGCTGAGAGTCTCCATGATGCTTACCCAAGTTTCAGTGTATTTACCTGAGTAGTTAAGTCTCAATCCAACATTAAGAATCATACGTCGGCGAGGAGAAAGGAAACCACCAAAACCCAACAATTCCACCAGCGCAGGTCAAGAAGTGCAGTCATCACAATTGCGAAGGTTGTGGTTTGATCGACTGCAAATCCTTTGCGTTAAAAACTTAAAATCTTTAAGCGGAGAGTTTCTGGTTTGGTTATAAAACCTGTCTCAAATGGCCGAGAAGCACGTCCAGCAACGCTTGTCGAATGTGATAATCTACCCGGAGATAAAGGGGAGGTACCTACTCCACAAATAGCCCAAAAGTTCCCTCACCTGCAGACCATAGCCAACGAATTTCCACCTGAAGATGAAACTGCTGATGTGCATATTCTACTCGGTCGGGACGCAGCGGAGTTGCTAAAAGCTCGAGCCTTTAAGAACGACCCGAAAAGAGCCCTTTGGGCACAAAAGCTGTTGCTAGGTTGGACCATCTTCGGTCAAGTATGCCTGAATTTCCAGAATCAACCTGTCCACGTCGAGACAAAAAAAAACAGTGTTGGGTGGGATGTCCTAGGTAAAACTTGCAAACGAGATGTTTCGAATTCCTTTAAGGCTAACAGCGAAGATTACTGCATGGTCCCATGCCCAAATCAAGTGCAGATAACGGATGGAACTATGGGTAGTACAATCGCCCTCAAGCCGCGCATTGCCCGGGTGGCCTAGTCAAAACTTTGATAACAACTAACAAGCCACAGATAAAGAAGGAATATTTGGAGTTTATGGGAATATGATTAGCAAAGAACATGCATCCCCAATACCGGAAGAAGAGTCAAACTTTATTTGATGCATCAGCTGAGTTTGAAGGCATGTCTCTGAACAAGGTGATACTACATGGCCCCGACCTCACAAATAGTTTGCTTGGCGTCCTAATCCGCTTTAGAAGAGAGAAAATTGGAGTGATGAGCCACATAGAACAAATGTTCTATTCCTTTTATGTAAACCCTGAACATCGGAACTATTTGCGCTTCTTGTGCTTCCAAGACAACGACCCACAGAAGCCAATCATCGAATATCGCATGAACGTCCATCTATTTGAAAACGGACCGAGTTCTGCTGTGGCTATATTTGGTCTAAGGATAACCGCACTCGAAGGAGCGGAAGAGTACGGGGAGGAGGTGAATGAATTTATAGATCGTAATTTTTACGTCGACGATGGCCTGGCATCCCTTCCCCACCGCCGAAGAAGCTGTCGAATTAATAACAAACGCTCAAGACGTATTGGCAGCATCACACCTCAGGCTGCACAAAGTCGTTTCTAATTCAGTTAACGTGATGGAAGCCTTTTCAATGGAGGACCGAGTTAAAGAAGTGCGTGACTTGGACCTTCGTCATGACATCCTGCCTGCTCAACGTTCACTCGGCGTCAGTTGGGATCTGGACAAGGACGTATTCACTTTCCACGTTTCTTTGCCTGGAAAACCATTCACCCGCAGAGCTCTTTCGGTGATCAATAGCATTTACGATCCTCTTGGAGTTGCTGTCCCAGCTATGTTAGAGGGACGGAAGCGATTGCAACAATTGATATGTTCGAGCAAAGTGGCCGATAGAGGTACCTCTCTTGCGTGGGATGACCCTCTACCCGCCAAGATAATGACCCGATGGCAATGCTGGAAAGATTCTCCCCAAGACTTGGAACAAGTTTCCATCCCCAGATTTTATCCCCCAAAAGAGCTTGAAACGAAGGCAGAATTACACGGTTTCCCAGATGCAAGCAAGGACGCGATTGGAGCGGTAGTTTATCTTAAGATGTGGGACAAAAGCGGCAAAGTTTCGGTGTCATTCGTATATGGACAGACAAGACTGGCTCCTACTCATTCCGTCAGCATTCCTCGCTCAGAACTTTGTGGCGCTGGTAGTCGAGGCAATGAAGAAGGTATTGAAGAAGATAGATATGGAAATGACACGTGTCGTTTACTATACAGATTCGAAGGTAGTCCTCGGCTACATCACTAACGAGAGCAAACGCTTTTATGAATACGTCGCCAACAGAGTCCAGTTGATTCGAAGCCTATCAACGCCAAGTCAGTGGAGATACGTGGAGAGTGAGAACAATCCAGCTGACCTAGCGATGCGCGGAGTTAAAGCAAACAAATTAATGGAGTCAAGTTGGTTATCGGGTACTATTAACGACCGCGGGCGAACAATCGTTTTTTTTTGCTCGTAAAAAAGACGTGCAGAGAACGTTTCCGTACTTTCGTGGTGTATTCATATTGTTGGAGAATCGGAGTTAATTTATATATTGGTCAGTTTTTAGTAGTTTTATGTGATAATTAGACGTAAGTGTATTTTTGTAAGAATCTTGTTTTTCGCCGTAGGTTCAGTAGCCATTTGTATAGTCATCATTAATGTATGTATTTGTTTTATTCCTAGTTTTTACCGTGTGTGTATACGTGTGTTTTGTTCATTCAAGTTCATAAAAAATACAGAGTCTTTTGGAGTCGCATGGCACGGTGGTTGAAGCATGCGAACGTGATAGTATGACACAGATTTTATGCTGCCACAATGAAAGAAGATGGCGATATAATGGAACATATTACGTACATGACGTCACTGACAGAGCAATTGCAAGACATGAAAGAGGAGATTTCAGACCAGAAATTTGCAACAACAGTGTTAGGAAGCCTTCCTGAATCACATGAAAATTTTATTTTAAGTCTTAATGCTCAGAAAGTTGAAGATCTTAAATGGGAAAATGTGAAAAGCTTATTGATTGAAGAGTAAGTGAAGCGAAAAGAAAAGCAAACAGAAAGTCCAGGTTACAATGACGCATTATCTTCAAAGAAGAGTAGTCATAGTTATTCATTTTGTGGAAGGAATCAGTTTTATGGTGGCAGAAGGTATAACAACAATGCCAGAGACAAATCAGAGAAGATCAAATCAACCTAGCCAGATGCAAGGAGTAAAATTTTCAAATTGGACATATAGTGAAATACTGTGCAAGAAAGAGAGCAAGTTCAAAGTGGACATAATGGCATAGCCCTAACCTCTACATCTAATATTAAAGAAGGAAATGATCAATGGTTCATCGATAGTGGAACAACTAAGCACATGACATCTCAGAGAAATATTAATAATTGATTACAAGAAATATAAGGAACCGTCAAAGATCTACCTTGGTGACAACAGAATTATTGAAGCATATGGTGAAGGAAATGTTATGATTGTATCTAATGATGGTGCTGAAACTGTTACATTAAATTTACATAAAATGTTATTCGTTTCAAATTATGGAGAACCTACTGTCTGTCTCGGTAATGGCACAAATGCAAGCTGAGGTTAGATTTGATGAAGATAAATGCTACATTATTAAGAATGGCAAGAAAATCAACATTGGGCATTTAAACGAGAGTAAATTGTTTGTCGTGAACACTCAACCAGACTATGGTCAATGTCACAACAACCAAAGTCCCATCATTGAAGCAATGGCATTGCAGATATGGTCACCTGAACTTTGGATACATCAATAAATTAGCAGAAGTAAACTTAGTCACTGGAAAGAAATACGTGAACGGTGATATTGATCAATTGATGCATCGAATACATGTTCGAATCTTTACCAATGGAGGTAAATATTAACAAAACAATTCTTTAATTTTGAGGCAAAATAAATCTTAACTGGACAAGATGAGCCCATACAAACATCCCCTTACAGGTTTTACAAACTTTAAGATGTCGTTGAATAAGTTAAAAATTTTGTTTGCATACAGACCAAAGAAATCGATTTGAAAATGAAAAGAATTTCAAGTATTCTTTAGGAACTAATTTGTTCACATGATTTCCAATTACAAATTGAAGGTGGCAGTGTTTCCACTTAAGATCCACTTTCTTTCCAGAAAGATTTCCCAGAAGGACATTTTAGCTATAGCCCTCTGGCTATAACTTTTCTTTGCAGCTCACTATAGTCTATGGAAGAAGCATAAAGACGAACAAAAAGATGGAGCATAGACGTTGGCCGGTTTCCAGACCATATCTAGATTAACTCTGCTCAGTATAGGCTCACAAACATTCAAATTCGAACACGCGGTAATAGTGCGCTTGACTTAAAATGAGAACCTTATTTTGGGACACTGTATGACAAAACATCAACAATGGCTGGATCAAGTGCTGGATTCAGTCAGTGTACGTATTGTCGGTTATTGTTTAACCTACATCCACTGCGGGCGTTTTTAAGATGGGTGCATGGGAGTACGGTTAAATTTCCTCAAATCACAAACTTTACGTCCGCGATTTATTCCCGTTTGCGAACTCCCCATCGGGAAAGGCCTCCAGAGAAAGTGGTTGTCTAAATACCGGTATAGAAAATTCATAAACTTTCGTTTCGTAAACTCAATGTTCTTCAGGTGTTATTGCATCTTACCTATTGTACGCCTGTTTCGAATCTAAATGGTACTTACTTTCTGCTTCCTCCCTGACCCCCTTTGCAAAGGGTCTGGGGGGCAACCACCTCCCCCCCCCCCCCCTAGCTCCTCCGAGAAAGCCCTTATTAAAAGGCAATTAAAAAGCAACATGTAAAACAACAAAATAAGTTGCCGAAAAGATAATGGTTGTGGTAACAACTTAGTGAGCAGATTTTGAAACTGAACCTTCAAAACTCAAACCACGTGTGAATATAGATATATTGAAAAAAGCGTAGGTATGACGCCTGGAGCAAAAAGTGAAAGGATATTTAACGAAGCTGGGCTGCTAATGTAACAATCTAAATAAAATTAATGATATTACTGAACTTGCAATCCGTATTAACACTGTCACCTGCACGCTGGTGCCCGAGATAAGTCAAACTGGTGTGACAACAATGCGATTGAAAGGATATTGGGGCGGAATGATTGGAAGTGAATTCATTGGCTGAAGGACTGAAGCTCCCAACGCATTTTCTTTCCTGAAAAAGCCAGATTATTTTCTTTTAGTACGACTGATCGAAGATCATTTTCATCGGCAAGATAAGACACCATGCCATGCAACAACAGATTTCCTTTAGACTTAAATAATTTTGATTCGTCAATAAAATCCTGGCTTCCAAACTCACTCGAAATAATACGTAGTTACACATCCTTGTGTGAATTTCTGACAATCTTCTTTTAAGTATATAAAAATTCAGCAAAAATTAATATCAATATAAATTAAACATAATAAATTGTTGTCTATAATTGTTCAATACATATGTTGTCAACAAGCTAGGGTTTTCTAAAATATAACGACGTTGATACATAATTGGTTGAAATATAATGGGTTTTTTTCTAATACATATTGAATAATATGTATAATAATAATGTCGTCAAACCAATTAATACATCATAATATAATTAAAATAAATGCAAATTCTTTATATGGTATATAGCACCAGTTCCCCATACTCAAGCTTTAAATTTGCGCGCCTGCACGGCATGCACATGATCCTAAAAAGGAAATGTGCCCAAAGCACTCGCTAATTAATAATCACTTTAAAAACTAAATAGAAATCACAAAAATTAAAATTATTATTATTATTCACAGTATTTACACACAGGTATACTTTTTGTGCTTGGGGTGTCGGCCCTATGTGAGTTCGGACCTAGCGAGGATATAGAAGAAATTGTCGTTACTGAACCGACTCTGGAGGAAGTTAAATAGCAATTGCAGGACTGAAGAATGGGAAGCAGAGTTGTTAACGGCGAACGCAGAGTTCTCAGCAGAGAAGGTACATCAACTAAGAGGAAAGTGTGGAGATCATGAAAAGTGTTAACTTTAATGGAATATACGTATTTATTGAAGAACATACTTTGAAAATGTAAAAATACATCTTTTGTTCAACATAACAACGTACAACGAACGTCCGATCACGTGTCCGCCTTCAGCATTACGTAACCTGCTAATATATATATACTAATGTCAACACATGTCCCCATTTATACATACTGATTTCCATATATCAACACCGCCACTCAGACTCAACTTTATTGTGTCTATGATGAGTCTGCTGCTTTCTTTTAAAGTTCAGTTTTTTAGTAGTACATAACGATGTTTCTCCTCTTTAATACGAGGCAGCGACTTGGTTAATATACCCGCTGTCATGTCCTTCGTTGGAATATAATGAATTCCTACTTCTCCGTTTTCGACTCTTTCTCTCATGAAATGTAACTTTGTGTCGATGTGTTTCGATCGCTTGTGCATAACTGGATTATGACACATTTTGATACACGACTGATTATCTTCTCCAATGTAGGTTGGTTCTTTCATTGGATAGCCAAAATCTTTCATTAATGCTCTAAGATAAATTGCTTCTTGCACTGCTGCTGCCATAGCTTGATATTCAGCTTCGGTAGATGATAAAGCCACTGTCGCTTGCTTCTTGACTTCCCAACTTATTGCTGCACCATTTCCTTGAAATTTGAAATAGTAGCCCGTTGTAGACTTTCGATCGTCTAGATCGCCGCTCCAGTCTGCATCTGCATTACCGACTAGCTTCATACTCGAGTTCTTGGCGAATGTCAATCGTAGATTGATTGTGCCTTTCAGATATCTAAGAACGTGTTTTGCTGCTTGCCAATGCGTTGTGTTGGGCTTTTCGAAGAATCTTGATAACTGATTGACTGCATTGAGAATGTCAGGTCTGGTTTGTTTTCCAATATACAGAAGGGATACATCTAAATTCCGATAAAGCTTCGTATCAACTAACTGGTGTTCTCCGTCGTCTTTGACTAACTTCAAGTTGACTTCTGCAGGGGTTACTTTGGGTTTGCTGTCATTCATGTTGAACTGCTTTAAAACGTTTGCGATGTACTTCTCTTGATCTACGGTAATACCGTCTTCCGATCTGAGGATCGCATTCCCAGGAACCAGTGTAATTCTCCCCGATCATCCATCTTGAAATTCTTCTCTAGTAACGATTTGATTTCATCGATGATTTCATTGCTCGCTCCTGCTACTATGATAACGTCTACCCATACTAGTACGTACGAGAAAATACCATCTGCGTCTTTTCTCACGAAGAGACAATAATCGTTGCGGCTTCGGTGAAATCCACTGCTGATAAGGAGATTTGCTAGTGCTTCGTACCAATTCTTTGCTGCTTGCTTGAGACCATAGATAAACTTGTCTAGCTTGCAAACTAGGGTCTCTCCGTTTTGTCCTCGTTTAACAAACCCTTGTGGTTGTTCTAAGTAGATTTCTTCCTCAATAGCTGAGTGAAGATACGCTGACTTTACATCCATTTGCCCGAGATGTAAATCTTTCTGAGCTGCAACTTGCTAACAGGGTTCTGAATGTCTCCGGTTTGCATGTGGGTGCATACGTTTCGAAGAAGTCTATCCCTTCGACTTGCGCGTAGCCTCTCGCCACATATCTAGCTTTGTACTTGTCCACTTGACCATCTGCACCGTATTTGACTCTGTATACCCATTTTCCTGGTAAAACATTCTTGTCTTTCGGTCTGTCAACAAATGTCCAAGTGTCGTTATTCTCTAGCGACTCAACCTCTGCTTGCATTGCTTCTTTCCATTGCTTGGCTTTGTTTGACTTTACAGCCTCTTCGTAGGTTTTCGGTTCTGTTGCGATTTCCTCATGTTGAATTGTGTGGAAGGTATAGGGATTCCCATATCTTTCAGGAGGTCGTCTATTTCTACTTGCTCTTGGGAGTGGTTCTTCTTCTCCAAGATCTTCTTCTTCATCTGGTAGTTGTTCTGGTCAGGGGTGTATATTCTTCTATAATTCCCCCCCCAAGGGGGGGGAAAGGAATCAAAGGCTCTTAGGGCTAGGGAAGAAAATCAAAGAAGAGTGAAAAAGAAGGGAAGGGAAAGAGAAAGGGAAAGGGAAGGGGAAAGGGAAGGAAGGGAAGAAAAGGAAAAGAGAATAAGAGGACAAATTTGGTAATGGAGGAGGAAAAAATATGAGGGGAAAGGAAGTGAAAAAAATGGACAAGGAGACCAATGCAAAAGAACTGAGAAACATTGGAATCACTCTGATAATACATGACAGAAGGCTATCAGGGGTGTATATTTTTAAATAGTTGTCGCCCAAGGCAGGCAGAAACGAAGTGTGTGAAAGGAAAAGAAGGGCAAGGGGAAGGCAAATGGGAAGGGGAGGGAGAGAAGAAAGTAAGGAAAAAAAGTAACAGGTTAAACCTCACGATTTTTCTCGTATGTGCATTTTTAGTCGCGCTTTCCATCTATGCAGTATTTCTCACTAAACAAACTGTATAAAATTGTTTTCAAAAACAGTGTTGTACTGCTTTATAGGCAATAGCACGGACAATAAAACAAATACAGTTGTTTATTTTCACATATATTTCATTATCCATGTTTTGTAGAAGTATACCTAGCGACACTAGAAGAATAGAGTCACATTGCGAGAAAAATCATGGGACAAATTGAACAAATCTAATGAGGGGACTGAATTTTAATGAAATTAGTTTATATTCAATATTTATGTAATCATGTTGGCATGTGAATAAGCAATGGAAATTGACTGATTGGGGATAATTTTATGGGGAAGATAATCAAAGCCGAAAAGAGGGGGGGGGGGGAATAGAATCAAAAGTCATTGAAGAATATACACCCCTGGTTCTGGTGCATTTGGAACTTCGTTTTCAGTTTCCCCCACTTCATCCCCGACAGGTTTCTCTTTCGTTTGCTCATTTAAACAATCCTCGTTGAGATCTAGATTGGGACTCTTCAAAATCGTGTCTTCTTGGTGAAGCTCTTCTTTAGACGATAAAGGTTGGATTTCATCTTCTTTAAAGAGTACATTGCGTGCTTTAATTATTTTGTTCGTGGTCAGATCTTGTAGTATGCAGGCTGTGCTCTTGCTGTCGTAGCCAACGAACTTTGCCTTTACTGATCTGGCATCGAGCTTTCGTAGGTTGACGTTTCTCTTCTTCACGTACGCTGTGCAGCCGAACACTCTGAGGTGGTTTCTTCTTGCTGTCTTCTTGGTAAAGAGCTCGAAAGGACTCTTTCCTTCGTTGCTATTTGCGCTGACAGTGAGATTTCGTATGTGCGTAGCGGTATCTAAGGCTCTTAGTCTTACCCAATACTTCTTAGGAAGCTTTGCTTGTATAAGTAAGCAACGTCCCATTTCTACTAGTGTACGATTGAAGCGCTCCGCCACTCCATTTTGCTGTGGTGTTTCCGGGACTGTAAATTCTTGTTTAACCTTCAAATCTCTGCAGAACTCTTTGAATTTACGTGAGGTATATTCAGCTCCGTTATCTGATCGTAGTGTTCTGGGTGTTCCGTTTTCGGCAACATATTCTTTGAACTTGTCGATCACTTCTGACTTGTTTCTCATGTACTTTACGACTGCGTACTTCGTGTACTCATCGATAAAGGTAACTGCGTATTTTGATCCGTTTAAACTAGCCACTTCGAAAGGACCAAGAATGTCTGAATATACAAGTTCCAGAGCTTTCTTTGCTTTATCCACAACTTTCTTTCGAACCGGCTGACTTGCTTGTTTTCCCATTGCACACGTTTCGCATGTATCTTTTGTGTCGCCTCCACAACCCACAGTGCGTTTTACATCGATTTTGTTAAGATGTCCCAGACGTTTGTGCCACAAATCTATATCTCCCTTGACGCATTGTCTGGTTTCGTTGCAGGTAGATGGGTTAACTGTATTCAGGTAACTTTTAAGAAGAAAAGGCCAGAGTTCTTTGTTAAATGTATCTCACGACCATCACTCAATACCATCCTTGCTCTGCTATCGTTAAAGATGAATCTATGATCAAAGTTGACTGCTTTGTTAACTGAAAGAAGATTGACTTTGTAATTTGGCACGTATAACACATTTCTTAGAATTAACTCTGTCGTTTTTCCATCTTTTAACTCGACTGTTATTGGCACATCACCAATACCTTCGACTGCTGTGAAGTTTCCTTTGGGGTCTCTAACGCTCTTTTCATCAACTGTACGTAGATTTGTAAATACGTCCTTCTAGTTCACAATGTGGTCTGAGCAACCAGTGTCTACTATTAGATGACTTGAAACCTCTGGATTGTCGTTTCTTTCTTGTAAAGGACTGAGGAAGCATTCTGAATAAGATGATATTGCGTTTTCATCGTTTCTTTTAGATTTACCCACTTTTTCAGAATTTCTACACACTATGGCTAAATGACCTCGTTTGTTGCATTTGGAGCAAATTGCTGTGCCTCTCTTGTTGCATTGCTTTGCAAAATGTCCTGAATTTTCACAGACATAACAAACTTTGGATTGCATTGGTGTTTTCGTATTTCCGTCATGTCTACTTCCGGTGTGCATTGCCACTGACGAATCGACTTCCGGTTGTTTTCTATGTATACGACTGTCCTCGTAATTTTGTAGACGGATTCTCAATTCAGTAAATGTCGATGCTGGATTAAAACTTTCTTGAACAACAAAATGTTCGTATTTCCCAGGGAGGCCGTTGATAATTAGTGCATTGAACAGAGTTTCTGTTATTCGCTCACCTGCGTCCGAGAGCCTTGACATGAGTTCTTGAGCACGTATGAAATATTCATGTAATTTCTCGTCTTCTCCGAGCTGTAATCGGGATATTTGTCTCACTAAACTGACTACGGTAGGCTTTTCTACGTTGGAATAACGTTGCTGCAGTAAACGCCATGCTTTTGCGCCGTCACCCGTACCGTCTTGGGGTAAACAATCGTGTCGAATATACATCAAACTTGTTTTGTCTAGCGCCAACGCAATATGACACCAAACATTATTATTTCGCTCTTTAATATCTTTAATTTCTTTGTTTCGTTGCTGAACTTTAGCCTGCCTCTGTGCTTGTTGTTCCGCTGAAGCATCTTCAGCTAAAGGGGCGATTTCTTCTGGTATAACTTCCTTGCCGAGTAACGATTTAAATAGCCCGTTTGTTTGCATAAAAGCCGTAAATTTTGTACTCCATGCTGGATAATCCTCAGCTGATCCAGTAAAACATAACCACTTTACTGCATTACTGTCCATTCTTCAATAGTCTGGGCCCATAACCTGTTAACTTTAATGGAATATTCGTATTTATTGAAGAATATACTTTGAAAATGTAAAAATACATCTTTTGTTCAACATAACAACGTACAACGAACGTCCGATCACGTGTCCGCCTTCAGCATTACGTAGCCTGCTAATATATATACTAATGTCAACACATGTCCCCATTTATACATACTGATTTCCATATATCAACAAAAAGATCCCTGATAAATGGAAGAAAGGGCTGATTACTAGGTTACCGAAGAAAGGGAACCTTAAAGAATGCAAAAATTGGAGAGGTATAACACTACTTTCTGTGGTGGGTAAAGACACTGGGAAGAATTGTCATAGATCGCATCAGAAATGGAGCTGATAACAGGCTGAGAAAGGAGCAAGGTGGTTATAGCAAGGGTAGAGGGACAACAGACCAGATTTTTATACTGAGGAACATCGTAGAACAAGTCAACGAGTGGCAAGCTGGCTTGTACATAAACTTCATAGATTTCGAGAAGACATTTGACTCCATACACCGTGAAAGCCTTTGGTTAATCATGCGAAAATATGGAATCCCAGAGAAGATCATAAGGATGGTAAGACTATTCCACGATGATTTCGAATGTGCTGTAGAAGATCAAGGAGAAGCATGTGAGTGGTTTAACATCAAAACTGGCGTCAAGCAGGAGTGTGACATGTCGGGTTTCTTATTTTTGATCATCATGGACTGGGTTATCAGACGAACTGTTAAGACCGTGGAGAATGGGATCAGATGGAGATTAACATCTAAGCTCGATGATTTAGATTTTGCGGATGACGTGGCACTGCTCTCTTTAACAAAGCAGCATAACCAGAATAAGACCACTCACCACTAGAATGAATAAGGAAGCTAGACCAGTTGGACTGAAGATCAACAAGGAAAAGACAAAAGTGATGAGGATCAACGCAAAGAGCCAGGAAAAGATAACAGTCGATGAACAGGATATTAGTGAGGTAGAGACATTCAATTACTTGCGAGCCACAATATGCAAGGAGGGGGGAGGAATGAAGGACATCAAAAACAGACTCTCAAAGGCAAGAGGAGCTTCTGTAAGACTCAAGAAAATATGGGACTCCAAAAGCATTTCAAGAAGAACCAAACTTAGATTGTATAAGACAATAGTGGTAGCCGTCCTGCTGTACGAATGCGAAACGTGGAAAATGAATAAGGGGGACGACAAGCAAATTTATGTATTTCAAAATACGTGTCTGAAGAGAATTCTACAAATCGGCTGGAAGGATCATGTTACCACTCAAGAGTTACTAGAGAAGGCAGGCATGAAGCCTTTGAGTAAGAAGGTAAAGCGGCGCAGATGGAAGATGATCGGCCACATTCTGAGAAAAGACCAGAAGGATGATTGCAACATTGCAATGACATAGACACCGGAAGGGAAGAGGAAAAGGGGAAGACCGAAAACGACCTGGAGACGGACAGTGGAAAAGGAAAGAAAAGATGCAGGTTGGCGATCATGGGAGGAGGCAAGAACTGCAGCAACCAACAGGGAAAAGTGGAGGACCTCTGTGGAGGCCTTATGCGCCACGAGGCGCGTAGAAGATAAGTAATATACTCATTCAGTATAAGATTACTGCTATCAATAGAGGACCTGTAGTATACACAGGTTAAAAAGGCTTAAAATTAAACGTCTTAAAATCAGCAGTAATTCAATAAAAATATTCCGAACTTGTTGGAAGCATACTCCATAAGTTTCCTCCTTGGAACATGGATGATTTTCTCCTACTTTCCGTTTTAAATTTGGGCAAAATAACGTTCTTCTTATTATTTCGAGTATTCATCTTATGTTCAATCCTTCTAAAATAGTCTTCATATAGTGAAGGAGCGGTACCATTCAGACATCTCAGAACATCCAGAATAGCCAAACGATCAATGCACGACTCTATTTAAATCCATTTATTGATAGTTTTGCCTCCAAATACAAATTTGAATGCTCGATCTTCGAACTTTCTGGAATCGATTTATCAAGGTCCGAGCCAAGTAGTATTGGATGACAATATAGCAGAATTGGTTTGAACATAGACATATAAATGGTTCAGCGACATGAGTTGAAAGTTGGCCTAATATGTGCCAGCAATTTCACTCAGGAGGGTTCCTTCTTGTATACCTTATCGGACTGCTACTTAAAAGATAACGAATTGCCCATTTTGATTCCCAAATACTCATAAACTGTTGTGTTTTCTACTCTAGTCGATCCAGCCATAATACTCATTTCAGATGCAAATTGATAATTTCTTCGTACCATACAAAATAGCTTCAATTTTTCCTTTCTTTAAATTTATGGTTAAAGTATTATACAGGTATTGTAACCAACGTATAACATGGTCCAATTTCTTATTTACAACATCTTCAAGCATTTTAGAATCACTGTCCGAGTAGAAAATTACCATATCATCAGCATATAGCAGCATCTTACATTTCGTAATTTTCAATCCAATATCATATATATGTAGTAAGAAAAGGAGCGGTCCCAGTACAGATCCTTGTGGAACTCCACAATTCACAGGATACACAGTAGAATCAGCTTTATCATATTCCACATACTGCTTTCGATAAATAAATAATCTTTTAACCATTCTAGCTCCTTGTTACAAATACTATACGCCGGCAATTTGGAGAGGAGTGTGAAATGATCCACCAGGTCGAATGCTTTTTTCAGGTCAAGACATACAGCTCCTATACAGTTGACTTTACCATTTGCATGTGTATATAATCAGATAGGAAGGTCACTGCTTGAGATTTACCCCGTCCTTTCCGAAAACCATACTGATTTGGGTTTAAGGTTATTTTCTTCCAGATATGAGCATAGTTGTCAATGGACCAATCTCTCCATAATCTTCGAGAAGATTCGTAAAATTGATATTGGTCTATAGTTTTCAAACAGATCTCTCCCACCCGATTTGAAAATGGGCACTATCTTGCCATATTTCTCTGCTGAAGGGGATAGAGACTGTTGGAGTGGCAAGTTGACCATGTAACACAGAGGCGTTGCTATTTCCTCTGCACAATCACGGATTAAATTTGGCGGAATTTTGTCATAACCAGCCGCTTTACCTCTCTTTATCTGCCTTAGCTCATTAAAACCCCAATCGGTTGAACACTTCTAAATTTGAATATCTCATTGTTTGGATTGACCTGATCTTTCAAAGTTTCATAAGAAACCATATTAACTCGCCAAGCACTGACATTTCGTAACTTATCGTTGATAGGACAAAAGTAAGAGCAAAAGCTGTTTGCTATTTCATTCTTATCCGTGATATTAATTTCGTCACTTTTAAAAACTTTTGTTATATCTTGAGTTTTCGATTTAACAGAAAAACACGCTTTAATAAATCTCCAGAATTGCTTCGGATTATCAGCTTGTTTGTATGATAATCGTTTGTTGTATTTTGCCCTACTAGACCTATGTATGTTTGTCACAGAATTACGAAGTCGTTTATAAATTGACCAGTCATTATTAGATCGCTTAGCTCGTTTCAGATAATAATCACGCTCTCTCATAGACCTTTTCTGAACTACAAAGCATGGTCCATTGTGGTTTAGATTCAGTACAAAATAATTAATTTATCATACCTTATATGGAATTGCTTGTACTGAAGCTATACCAGCATGCATCTTGTTCTCTTATTTCAGAAAAGGCCTATTTTCTGTCGAATTTCAGAGTTTACCATTTGCAGTCATTACCCCTTGCTGTCTTTTGTTTCATGGGTGCATGTTTGTCAGTAATTGAGGATATAATGCCCTTGAAGTCATTCTCCATGCATTGTTAAAATCCATTTCCACGCTAACATGTTCCCAAGAGGTGTTGTGTAAATCCATCTTAACTTCAGATATATTAAATTTAGAGTAATCCCGGCAAACAATCATTCTGGGTTTAAACTTCATACAGTGTAACTTTCTTATAACTCCCGTTAGATCATGATCACTGAGAGAATTTGCTTCTACTATAGATCCTCATCTATTCTGTTAAGATGTGTAGTAGCAATAATGTCAATTAATGTCTTTGAGGTCGCTGTTGTTCTAATTGGCATATTAATTACCTGTTTAAAGCCATTAAGCTTAGTGCATCTTTTGATCACATTTAACCAGGTAATTATTATTATCGCCAGCAATAATTCTTTCTTTGTTTTCACTCACCCCTACTTACAGCATTTCATTAAATTTCGTTGCGAAATTGTTATTTACATAAGTAGATCATTCAAGGGGTTTGTAAGCAATGCAAATGAGAAGAGAAACGAAAAATAGTTCAATCCATACATTCAATTTAATTAATTTCAAGGTCGTACCGTCGCTGCTATTTCACATCGTTCCGCATATAGCATAGAATGTCCCCTCCCTTACCGTTGACTCTATCCTTGCGCTCAATAGATTAACCGTCTATAGTTAACTGTCCTGTCAAATTACTTAATGTATAATTTTACACGTGTCCTTTATAAATAATCTAAGCTTATCTACCTTAGATAGCAACCCTTCACATTTTGATGAAAAACTTTTAATTCACGTTCAGTGGCGGATCTAGCGTAGGTCAAAATAAATTACTACAGCTCATTCTTGGATATATTTACATTTTAAAATACCTTCAAAGCAATTTAATTGGTTAAATTTTATTCTTTTGAAATTCATAACCTATGACATTGTTATAAAGTTATTTTGAATTTAAAATTGGGCTGCTATAATTTATTCTCACCTACGCTGGATCCGCCACTGTTCACGTTTCTCTAAGTTAATACTCAAGCTAGGATAAGGATCTTGAATACTACCTTCACGATCACAGCGTACATGCACTTTCCTCATACTTCCCGCAACATATATTACAAAGAGACTCGTCCTGTCCATTACGTTTGAAATCTTGAAAACACTTTAGATGAGCAATTCCCTCACAGCCACTGCACAAATTTCTACTTATACTCTTCATACAGACACAACATTTAAGACTTTTTAACCTCTGCGGACCAGGGCATATCTCGACGTCTCCAGCCAACAGCAGTAGCATTTGAACCAACTATCGCTTCCGAACGAACAAACCCCTTCCTGTTTAAATTGCCAAAGTGAGAGGTAAATGAAAGTTTCATTGAACTCAAGTGAACATTCATGTATTTCATCATAACATATCGAACTTGCATTTAAGAAATACGGTTTCTCTATGTTCAAAACTACAAACAGGGCCAGAGCTATTTTATAAGCAACCGCCATCTAGAAGCTTTATGCAAGTGAGGTAGTTGGGAGGAGTTATCCAGTAGAATAGAACAACCCATTATCTATGGTGGAAAGGTTCAGATTTGGCTTCCAATACCTCTACCGCTACCTTAATCTTTCTTTCAGCCAATCAGATGTGCCGGACCTACCCGATTAACCAATCAAATTGTTTAAAAATCAGGAAAAGGGAGCGGTAGTGGTAAAGGATGTCAAATCTGAACCTCTCTGGTATTATGCTGAGGTCGGTTGTACGAGAGGTGAATCAGTAGCGCTATGCACCGGATAGTAATTCTCTCAAACGTTCGTTCAGATACAGACATATTCAGAAACAAATTGTTATGAAGACTTGCACGTTACGTGTCAATGCACGTGCGTGCGTAACACATTTTGCCAGGAATAGTTTATGTGTAACTTTTTTGGTTATTATTTACGTTGTTTTTCCGTAAAATCATGGATTAATATGAGTTTAAATCGATATAAACAAAACTTCATCTAACAAATATACTTTTATTCAGTAACAGGTAAAATCAACAGTAAATGTAGTTACGACTTAAAAAGACGTGCAGAAAAACACAAACTGAAACACCGGATTAAATTTTAAACATTGGCTAGCCTTAACCTAGCTTAGAACAACTGGCCCCAGATTGCCAATTCTTTTGAGATTCGTGAGATAGCCCGTTGATCAGTCTATGCCACAATACACTTCATCAATTATAAACTAGAAATAATTTGATCAATTGCCAGGACCATTTGGAAAAGTCTCTATCCGGTGGTTGCAATGAAAATATTAATAAAAGTTATGTTTTTTCACTTGCATGCTGGGTAGCTGTTCAAGTACAAGCAATAATCGTACTTCTTGGAATATTTCAAAAAAGATGAATTTCGTGAGTTGTTTAATTAATTCAAGATGGCGATCTAAAATCCAAAATTCTTCAATGTTGTTGAATTACCTCTTTCCACTCATTGTGTTGGAAGAAACAAGCTGGGGATCTCGATAACGTGTTTACATTATTGTTCTCAGGCAATCATTTTATAGCTTTGACTCTATGAAGTGAAGCGTTACTTCGCAAACCTTAATCTACAAGTCAAACTTTGCAGTATACGACAGCATTTAAGTTACTGACACGTCAATTTATAGGTCGCAACGTACAGTAATCACTGATCTCAACAGTAATTGCAGTGGTCTCCAATGTTCTGCATATCTTAGAGAATTACATTATAGCCACTCAATCTTCAAAAGACACTTCTACTACAAAATATTTACAATTATTGCTTGAATGCATGAACGCAACGACACATGCGAGTACAAGAACATGGCGTATCTCGTCGTTTTATGTGTGCATGATTATCAGTCGTTTTTTATGGTGGCAACTTTCCACCACCCCTTTACTACACATCTCTGTCAGAGCTTTGAAATGCTCTTATGATATTCTGGGCCTATTGTTATGGAGATTTGATAGGCTGGTTGCAGAATTCATAAAGTCACGATACCACCCAAACTAAAATTTTGGCTTTTATGTTTAAAATGATCGTACATGCAAGACTTTTGATCTCACGGAGCAATTTATAACTTATATATTTTTAAAAATTTCCAAACTCATTTTCATTTTGTTGATTTTTGAAATGGAGAATAATGACGCAGGTTGTGCCATTATTATTGCTTGAAGTTGATATGATTAAAATCTGATGTTCCCAGTATAGGTAGAAAAAGGAGGTGTAAACTGCAAATACAATCCAGACTGTATATTCTGATACACACGCGGGGTTTTACTGTTTTTGAACATAATAAACAAATAAAGAAAAACTGCTAATGTTCGACCCTGTAACTGTAAATTAGCCTACGTACAGGTACGTCTGTAGGCTATTGTAAATCCTCTATTAAATGAAAAAAAGAGTAATTTAATGGTTGAACTTTGCCTCGTGGAATTTTGACTCATATTCTTCGGCCAGTTGTGTGAATGCTTTGACGACTTCATCGCCATCTTCTGGAGCCAATTCTCCGAGCGATACCGATATTGATTTTAAAACTAACATGAAATCTTTCAGTAAATTAAATGCGTCTCCCTTCATTAATCCGTTTTCTTGTATCAAAGCTTTATAATTACCATGGTTGAAGAAATCGTACGCGTAAGCATTAAGTCTGACATCATCTTCCAGAGTGGGTATCACTTTAACGTCTGTGTATACCTAATAAAATCGAGAAAATACTTACATAATTATCGAGGCCTTAAAGAAACATAAGCTATACTTGTTTGAAAGACATAATTTTATAAACGGAGGTTTGAATTTGAGAAATTTAATGATATTAAAAATTTTAGTACTGCCGCTCGAAGACAATTGAATTGTTGAATTAAGCTCAGTATATGGGGCTATGGAACTCACGACACCGACATTTTTACAATAAAATGTTTTCTTTTTGCTAACTTCTTATCATAATATTGCAGTATTAAAATAGTGAATCTTATTTTCTTGGAAAAAGTATTAGTTTGTTTTTCGAAAGATTTTTAAGAATTATATGGAAAATTATTTTGCACCTTCAAAAGTTGTTTAGTTCTCTAGAACTTATAAAAACAACATATGCTATTATTCACAAATGAGTAAAATTAGCATGCTGTCTACCAGGATTATTTTTTAAAGTATGTTACGTCACATTTAACTTTCGCCTCAATATGGCAAGGCTAATATACGAGGATGGAAGAGCACGGCACAAGGGAGGGGAGTGCTGTTATTCTTATTTTAATCAAAGTGTACCGTAATCTCTCAAATATGCCCCCCCTCTCTAATAAGCCCCCCCCCCATAAATATATATATAATACGTTGTTATATTTTATATTTAAGAAATGTAAAACATTTTTCCGTGTTACGTTGATATACAGTTATATCAACACGAGTGGAATATGGAAAAACGAGACATTGTGTTTCACACAATTTCGAGTTTTTTCAATTTCCACGAGTGCTGATACAACTGTATATCAACACGGAAAAATGTTTTATAATTTTTTTATAATATAGCAATGTCAAAAGCCCGAAGAATACCAAAAATTTCCGTGTTTACAAGTGGCGGGGAATTTTCCGTGTTTTACATTGAGTTATGTAAACACGGCTCTTAACCAATCAGTGTTCAGGATTCACAAAAGCTATATTATAATTAAGAAATATAAAACATTTTCCGGGTTGACATACAGTTATATCAACACGAGTGGAAATTAAAAAACGAGAAATTGTGTGGAAACACGACGCCCGCAGGGCGGAGTGTTTTCACTAAATTTCGAGTTTTTCCAATTGACACAAGTGTTAGTAGTAATATAGGGGCGCCGATCAACCCTTGTTTTTAGGAGTGCGCAGGGATGCGCAGGGGGGTGCGCAAGCCTCCACAGAGGGCCGCACTAATTAGTATGCGAGGTTATGATTGGTCGAAAGGCGTACGTACACCCTGTGACGTACGCTATACCCGTGCTCTGATTGGTCAACGTACCCAATACGTTCCGTACCCATTGCGTTCCGTACCCAATGCGTTACGTACAGCCCCGTGACGTACACCCTTTACGTATGCTGCATTCTTTCAACAGTTACGGGTTTCATATTTCATATGTCGTGTTTGTGTTGTGTAGTATAGTCTAGCTATTATGTGTCGCGTTATATGACCATGCATTTTGTCTGGTTATTTTGTCGCACAGTATTGTCGCACAGTATTGTCGCACAGTATTGTTTACGATATCTTCGGATACTATTCAGAATATGTTTAGTATTAGAAATACAGGTGATATTTTGCGAAGTAAGAAGGATTTATATCGTCATTTTACTATATGCAGCATAACAGGCTCTATCACTATTGCATCATGTAGTTATGTGATGGTTAAAGCATGC